>JAQJVL010000463.1:252500-595000 GCA_035578905.1 Stictocephala bisonia | reverse complement strand
TCAGTTTATAGATAATACTAAAATAATATTCTACTGTGCTATTTAAAATTCCTTTTAACTGCTGTTAAAATACGCTTCATCAGAGTAACAATTTTCTAAAAAAAATAACGTTATTTCTTTTTGAAGTATTCTTTTATTATTTTCAATCGTAAAACTGGTTGGGGGATCATTGAACAAACACACAGCATTATAAAGTGTACATTAAGTAAAGGAGCAGCTGTACATTTGGGTGACTATTTATGAATATTTCTGTGAGATTTAGTGTGTGGTGATAGAAAAAGACGAGTATTAATTAATTTAAAAAAAGAAATAAATAAATAAGAGTCTGAAATATGTATTGTGCATTGAGATGAAAGTGAATATTTTAAATTGTTTGAAAAGAGAATTACATAACCAATTAATGGGGTATAATTCTAATTTAAATGATAAAACAGAGTTCCCTGAAAGGATATTCGAACAAGACAGAACGTTGCGGCCCGGATTGTATTAAAGGCCATAACATGAGAGCTGGACTGTAGTAAACCCAATGTGCCACCCCATAAAACTGCTACAAGTGACCTCAGACCCAGCTGCCCTAACTGAAATTGCATTGAGCCAAATCGTCTCATGTGGCGATATAGAATAACTAACCTGATCCGTTTGGAAATAAAAGATTTTCAGGAAGAAATATAAGTTTGATTTTATGTCCAATTTATTTTTTATACACTAAAAATTAGCCATTACACCTGTCTATTGCTGACTAAAGGCATATATACAAGCATTCTTAGTAGCTGTTTCACGTACTAAACGTGTGAAATTCAACTGATTTTATGATGCAAAATAATTTATAAATATTATCATTCTTCAAGCTCTTTTCTTACTGGATGGATATATGATTTAATGTTATAAGATTAAAAAACACTCCAGTAAATAAATTTTAATTGTGTAAGGCCTTTCGGTAACAAAGTCACCATTTTCAGACAACCTAACTATAACCAAACTAAATTTTACATTGTTTACATTTCATTGATTTTAAAAAACACATGATAAAATAAAAATAAAACATGGAATAATTTAAATAAGAAAATAATAAAAATATATGTAAAAATGGTATAAATTAAAAATAATAATAGTGAATTTTCAAATGTTCCTGGTTCGTTATTAACTAGAATTTATTTGAATTTTTTTATATATAAGCTTTCATAAGCGTTTAATTGTTCTTTATTTTGAACTTCTTTTAGTAAATTACATTTTGTAAAATTATGGTTGAAATTGATGCAGTGTTTTGCTATTGCTGATTTCTCTTCTTGATAATTTTTAAAATGATATTTGTGTTCTTTTAATCTTGTTGAAATTTTTCTTTTGGTTTGACCAATATATTTTTTATTGCAATTGTCACATTCAATTTCATAAATTCCAGACTTTTCTTCATTTTTAATTTTGTCCTTTGGATTTCCAAGTAAATATTTTAATTTTGATATACATTTAAATTATAAATTTACATTAGTGTTTCTTAAAACTTTTTTCATTATGTTTGAAAAAGATCCATATGTAACACTTCTCCAAACAGACTTTTCCTTTTTGGGTAACAGTGTTGTTCGGTTTTGTTTTTCAATTTTTCGTCTTTTCTTATTTATCATTTTTTAAATCATATTTGGGTTGTATCCATTGAAAATTGCGGTTTCTTTGATTTTTGTAATTTCTTTATTGAAGTTTGAGGTAGATAAAAGTGTATTAAATAAACGATGAATTAATGAATGGTATGTTGCTCTTTTTTGAGATGCTGGATGGAACGAGTCAATTGTTATTAATCTTAAATTTTGTGTTGGTTTTCTATAAATATCAAATTCAATATGATATTTATAGTAAAAATATTATAATTCTGTTCTCCACCCTCGATGGTGCCAAAGTCGCAGTCGGCGTCCTGAGGACCTGGGACTAACTAATTTAACTCATTGCGAATGTATATTAGAAAGAACGTTGTTTTTCTTTACTAATAGTTAGAGAGTTATGGTCAAACCATGACCGTTGCTTGGAAACCCTTTCATGAGATTCGTTTATTGTAAATTACTTAGAATGAGTTAAATTAAGCATATTTTGAGATTTTGCACAAAGAATATCTGAAACAAATCCAAAACTTCAAATCTAAAACGGTGTTTCCATTTAGAATATTTGGGAAATGAAAGTGAGTGAAAAACGGAAAAACTGGAATTGCTATAAGGCTCATGTTTTATTATCTTGCTAATAAATAGTAAATATATGTATTTTATATTTAATTACAAGTACATTAAACAATCTAGTTTAATTTGTTTACGGTCAACTTTTATTACTAGTAATTTTTCTGTTTATCATTATTTATAAATGTTGTTGCACAACGTATTACTACGTGCCGTACTATATGGTAGACTATTTATTAGGATGTCCTATTTTAATTAAAAAATAAATAAAAAATAACAGAAAAAACAGTAGGGAAATATGATAATCCCGATTGTAATGTGAAGGAATCATCACGCGATGTATACGCGATGTTGCATACATAACTTGACGATAGTGTTACTACTAAATATTTTAGTTTCCTTTATTAGGGAACCTAGAGTTAGGTTACACCACAGAGAATAAGGAACAGAGGCCGCTTTATTACAGCCACAGCAAACGCTTCAGTGGCAGTTATATGTTGATTTCAACTAATGTACATCTTTATGCATGTGAAATGATAAGTTTATTTTATAAGTTTTACTAAGTTTATTCTTAAAGATTTAAGGCAAACCAGGGAGGGACTGACAAGGTGCTGGTCCTGCCATCCGCATACAAACTGGAGAAATGACTACTTGACACACATTTAATGCACTATTGGGCGTGACCTCTGTTTCTTTATTATCTGCGGTTGCACATAACGGAAAGAGATAATGTAGTGAAATCGTTAAAAAAATCTATTAGGAATCCCAATCAAGTGACATAACATATTTAGAGTCTTTACAAATATACAAAAATAATCAGGTATTTCTAGCGTCAATCCAGTCAAAAATGGTGGTTCATAAAACCGTATTAAAAACCATCACTTTATATTAACGAGATTTACCTTGGGCTATTATAAATATTTATGGCATATCTAACATTCTTAGTCATTTATTGATGCCATGGGCTACAGGCCAGTGAACTTAACTTGTTAATAATTCCGTGGTCCAAAGTGGAGTCATGTTCTGTTCTCAGTCCTAATACGATACGGCATTCCCTGAATGTGAACACGACTAGAGACTTCTGGAGTGTCCGTGTTAGCTGGAGGCCTGAGTTCAGATATTGTGTAGGAAAGTACAGTGAGAGTTAGACTTGTCAATTTAACTTCAATCATACAGATACATCGTGGTTCGGATTCCACAATAAACTACTAGAAGTAGGTCGCTTAGTCGATATGATATTGGGCTATTAATAAAAGACCCATTATAAGGAACAATCGACAGTTAATAACAGTGACTACACTTGCTCATACACTAGTCACACCCATTATCTACCTACATTCAGAAAGATTTTGAGGTTGAAATTGACCTCATCAATAAACGAATAAAATAAAAATTATATAAACGAATGACGAAATACTTTTAATTTAATCGAAAGACGTCAGAATAAATATTAAAATACAATTTGATAGTTAATCTAACAGCAATATTAGAGTAGCCAAACTCACAAAACAATAAATAAAAAAAATTAATCTACAGTTGTGGCCAATTTCCATTCTATTTCATAAAATACATTTAACGAGTAACCTATATTGTTTGGTTTTGAAACGTTAAGTTGATAAACGCCAACTTTCTCTTAAAATATATTTATTGATAGTACAAAACCTACAAGTAACTGAAATGTCTGCTCGATCAGTGAACTAGAAATAGATTGAGCTTTGGGATGTCATTAATCAGAGATTGCCTGTGGCTGCAAGGTTCAATTGCTTCGATTGATATTGGTTCGTGGTGGGGAGTGCCATCAACATTGTTTGTAGTATTGTCGAAATGTTCAATGGAGTACACAGTTTTTGCCAAAAAATACCAATTAAAAAATGATTAATCAGAAAACCTTAACTACAAATATAAACACACACACACACACACACACACACACACACACACACACACACACACACACACACACACACACACACACACACACACACACACACACACACACACACACACACACACACACACACACACACACACACACACACACACACACACACACACACACACACACACACACACACACACACACACACACACACACACACACACACACACACACACACACACACACACACACACACACACACACACACACACACACACACACACACACACACACACACACACACACACACACACACACACACACACACACACACACACACACACACACACACACACACACACACACACACACACACACACACACACACACACACACACACACACACACACACACACACACACACACACACACACACACACACACAAACACACACACAAACACACACACACACACACACACACACACACACACACACACACACACACACACACACACACACACACACACACACACACACGCACACGCACACGCACACGCACACGCACACGCACACGCACACGCACACTGACACGCCTGTCCGCATAAAACTTTGCTAGCTCAGGGAGAAGGGGTGGGGTTCTTCTAAGAGACAGGCCAAGTATAAGGGAAACGTTTTTAGTAGTTATCACCCAAATAAATGTTTCCAAGTTCATAAATAGTAGCCAGGGATTAGGGCGCCACCTTGTTGACCTAAGAATGGCAGGACTCCAACAAGGAAACTTTCCTGCAGGTGTAAGATGTACTGATGATTGTAAAAGTTCCGTTCTAGCACTATATCATGAATTATGTAAATAAATAGTTCTCCCTGTGGTTAGCCAGGAGTTTAAAACAAAAGAAAACTGTTAAACTAAACACAACTACCTAAAACAAAACAAAATAAATACTTATCCTCGTCACAAAATTTAAAAACACAACATGTTAGTGTGAACTGAAAAACTGAACTGTTTTATTCCCAAAACATAACTTATTGTTGAACAGAAAAACAAATGTTAGAAACATACGAATAAATTAAGTTAAAATAAATAACAGCTGATCATCTGTTTACAAATCGATCGTTCACACATGATAACTGTTTACCTTAACGTCTTGACTGTAATACAACTCCATGCACAGCAAAAATTGAAATGTCACAAACACTCCCCTTCCTCCAGAAAATTTCCCAAATTTTCTAATCCTGAACATACTTCTTCAGATCAGTTACATGCTAGTTACCAAGTGCTTTTCCTTTTAGATCGGCCAGAGAATATACTAAACTTGAGATTTTCCGTGTCACAACAAGTGGTCCAATAAAGCGGGGTGCCAACTTCGCCGAAAAGTGTTTAGAAGCATCCGACAGAGGGTAATTTCTTTTTAGCACAAGGTCATTAACTTTAAACTCTACGTGTCTCCTCCTAAAGTTGTATCTCTTGGCATTCTTCATATGCGCTTCCTTAAGTCTGTCAGAAACTTCTTGGTAGAAACCTTTTAGCTCCTTCAATTTTTCCCCACATTGCTGACAATCTTCAATATCTGGAGTATCCCCATCTTGCAGAACCTCGAAACCCGGACCAGAAATGGCAAGTTCCCTCCCAAAATTTAGGAACGCAGGAGTATGCTTTGTGGACTCGTGATGAGCGGTGCGCAAGGCAAAACCAATCTGTGGAATATATTTGTCCCAATCACGGTGATTGTCCTTCACATAAGCTCGTAGCATAGACATGATGTCACGATTCACACGTTCAGCAGGGTTTGCCTGAGGATGTCGGCTGGCATTAAGCAGTATCTTACAGTTATAACTCCTTGCTAATTGGGTCACAGGTCTTCCAATATATTCTGAACCGTTATCGCAAATGATATATTTTGGTATCCCAAACATTAGAAATACATCATTTTCCAGGTGTTGCGCTACAAGTTTGGCTGTAGCTGCTCTAAGAGGACGTAAAATTGTAAATTTTGTAAATGTGTCCGTAACAACAGAGAGATATTTGAATCCTTTCATGGATCGAGGTAGAGGCCCAATGAGATCAGCAGCCAACATCTTGAAAGGGGCATCCACACCACGGTAACTGCCCATCATGCCAGCTGGCCGTTGTTGGTCATATTTGGTACATTGGCAAACGTGACATTTTGAAATATAGGAAGCAATGTCCGTCCTCATCTTCGGCCAATAGAAACTTTGTTGCATCCTCTTGAAGGTCTTCAATACGCCTTGGTGTCCACATGTTGGTGGGGCGTGGCAGCCTTCAATCGCCATAGATCGCAATTCTTTAGGTAGTACCAGTCGCCAAGTATCTTCATCGAGTGATGGGTCAAGCCCTTCAACTTTCTTCCAAAGTTGCTTACCTTCAATACGCCACTGACGATAACTGTCACATTGCTCTTTAACTCTTTTCAACATATTGTTGTACCACCGATCTTTCACCTCATTTGGTATTTCCATAACTGCAAACACAGTAGGCTGTTCAGGGCTTTTCTCCTCTTCAGAAATAGGCAATATGGAGCGGGACAACATATCTGGGACAATATTTTCCTTACCCTTACGATGGACTAGTTGAAAATCATAAGATTGCAAACGTGTAGCCCATCTAGCTAAACGTCCAACCGGATCTTTAAGGTTATTTAACCACAACAAACTATAGTGATCAGTGATCACTGTGAACCGGGTGTCTTCAACGTACGGTTTGAATTTCTCAATGGCCCAGATTACAGCTAGGCACTCGCGCTCAGTAGCAGAGTAGTTCTGCTCTTGTCTTGTTAGAGTTCGGCTGGCATACGCGACCACCACCTCGCTTTGTCCACTACTCTGGCTAAGGACGGCTCCCAGACCATAGCCTGAAGCATCGCATGAGATAATGAAAGGTTTAGTGAAGTCAGGGCATGTCAAGATTGGAGCTGAGATTAAACAAGCCTTAATGTCCTGAAATGCTTGGTCAGCCTCTTGGGTCCACTCAAATTTTGAACGTTTTCTAAGGAGATTCGTGAGTGGGTACATTCTGCTGGCAAAATCTGGAATAAAACTCCTATACCACGATGCGGTTCCACACACTTGGCGGACTTCCTTCTGATTCTTAGGAACTGGAAGGTCCACAATGGCCTTCACCTTCTCTGGGTCGACGTGTAGACCCTCTTTACTAACTACATAGCCCAGGTATTTTAACTCACTTCTACAAAATTTACATTTTTCTTGATTCAAGGTAAGTTTAGCTTCACGGACTCGCTTAAATATTTCAGACAATATATCTAGATGCTTCTGAAAAGTGGGTGTGACTATAATTATGTCATCCAAATAGACAAACACGTATGGCTCTAAGTCAGGACCTAGCACATTGTCCACGAATCTTTGCCATGTAGCGGGTGCACCACAAAGTCCAAAGGGCATAGTGACGAAATGAAACAGCCCTCTTCCGGGAATTGTAAAGGCTGTTTTTTCCTTGCTATCCTTTTCAAGTGGAATTTGCCAGTAGGCACTGCGAATGTCCAGACTGGAGATAAATTTGGCATCCCTAAGTCTGTCAAGGATGGAGGTTACGTTTGGCAACGGATAGGCGTCCTTTTTACTTACTGCATTAACCTTGCGAAAATCAACAACAAACCTCTTTGAACCATCAGGCTTATCGATTAAGAAGATCGGAGAAGACCATTCACTCTTAGATGGCTCTACTACACCCAATTCTAACATTTGAGCCAATTCCTTGTCTATAAGCGCTTGTCTGGCTGGTGACACCGGAAAATACCGTTGTTTAATTGCTGGGGAATCTCCCGTGTCGATAACATGCTGAACTCGATCAGTGCGGCCTAATACTTTAGGTTCGTCCTTGAAAAAGCCGTCCACAATTTCCTTCAACCTAGCCTTTTCGTCTACGGATAGATGCTCCTCTGATCTGATACCATCAACAGAGCTACAAAATGCTGTACGCAGTTTATTTGCAAAATGCCACTCCCTATTGTGAAAGTCAGCAACAATATGCATGGCTTCCCAAAAGTCAATGCCTAATATCAAGGACTGATGTAAAGTTGGCACCACCAAAACCTTCAAATGCTCCGTCCTTCCTTTCAACGTGATAGGTAAGACCACGAACCCACTAACCTCATGACGCTGTGCATCCGCAGTTTCTACAAATTTATCATTAGTCAAGTGAAGATGAGCAGGGTAAGTATCAATAATCCACATCCCATCTTTGCCCAAAATGGTATGCGAGGCTCCTGAATCCAACAAAGCAGTAGTCTTTTTGCCAAACACTCGGACAGATAAGTACGGCCTAGGATCATTGATTTGGTTCTTAATCAAATAACTTAATTGGTTAGTAGTGGAATGTTTCTGGGAATCAACTTCATTTACTTCACTGATTCCCTGCTCTGCAAGTCTTTTTGGATGGCAAGAAACACAGTCCCTTTTTAAGGTATCATCTTTTCCACAGCCATAGCAAAATTTCCTCCTGGGCCTATGACAATCTTTGAACCGGTGACCAACTGTTCCACAATTCCAACAGGTGATGTCAGAATGGCTACCAGAGAATGTATGTTGCACGCTAGCTACTCTATCTGTGATCACTCTTCTATTCCGATGGGGTTCCCAGTAAGCTAGATCAGGTTCCAATGCAGAATCAATCCTGGGAGAAGGTCTAGGCCTTGAAGTTCGCAAGCGACCTGCTTCTGCTCGACGTCCCATAAAACGCAGATCATCTAGACTCTTAATATCAAACAATGCAAGTCTGTCCTGCAGCTGTGGGTGCAAATTATTAAAGATCTGGGCCAGACGAGTGGATTCTGGAATCTGGACAGATAACCTACCGTACAAGCCTTCCATAGCTGCCATGTACAGGTCAATAGATTCTTGTTCTCCTTGGACTCTGTTGAAAATTTCTTGCTGAAGTCGGAAGTCGTAGTCAGGGGGCTGAAATACCTCTCGCAGTTCCCTACATAACTGTGTCCATGAGTGAATCCTACTAGTATAAGCTCTGTACCAAACAAGAGCGGGGCCAGAGAAAAGATCAACAGCTGATTCAAAAAGTTCACTATGAGTAACTCCGCGAGCTCTGCGCAGTTCCTCAACACGTTCCAAAAAGGCAGCAACACTAGATCCATTATTGTCAAACTTGATTCCCCACTTGTAAACAGGAACATACTTAGGACGGACACCAGGACCAGAAGTTTCCCTGAGAGGATTGGGATCCATTACTTCCTCAACATGCGCAGAATTTGAGCTGTTAACTACCGCAGACCCTTTCCTAATTTCAGTAGGTAGGCTGAGCCGCTGTACAGGTAAATTATGTTCCATAATAGCATCTGAACGAAGACTAAGAATACGAAGTGCAGGCAAAACATGGTCACCAGCATTACTATCGCCTTCCTTCCCACAATCAGTTGTGGACGGTGCAGACAGATGTGTAGAAGGAATGACAACCTTAGCCATATCCACCTGATCGCCTTTCCCACCTGAAAACTGGGCCTTAAGAGAGTCTATTATTTCCTTAGTTTTAGCTTGTAACTCCGATTTGTCACTCTCTTGGTCGTTGTCAGCATCTGCAGCAACTGGAATCCTACCAATACGCAAATAAAGATGAAACAAGCGAGCAACTATACGGTGGTATTCATTGTCATTAAAATTACCCTCATAGTCAACAACACAAGTCAATAAGTGTTGAAGCTTTTCTTCACATTCCTCCAGCTCCTGCAAAACATCTAAGGAATTGACCACAGCTACGCTAATTTCCTCATTATTAGCCATGCCTTGCTGTAATCGCCTTCTAAGTTCATTTGCATTTCCATCAGTATTTAAACCTCTGATCTTAAGTTCATATTCTACCTCCTGCTTGCGAAGATGATACACATTCATGTTGATATTTACACCAAGTTCCAGAGTAAATCAGAAAATTGCATACACTTAAATTTTACTACACTTTATGCTTTATAAAATATCTGATAATATAACTTAATTCTTCTATTGTTCACAAAACCTATAACATAGGCCCCACGTTCGTGCGCCATTTGACACGCCTGTCCGCATAAAACTTTGCTAGCTCAGGGAGAAGGGGTGGGGTTCTTCTAAGAGACAGGCCAAGTATAAGGGAAACGTTTTTAGTAGTTATCACCCAAATAAATGTTTCCAAGTTCATAAATAGTAGCCAGGGATTAGGGCGCCACCTTGTTGACCTAAGAATGGCAGGACTCCAACAAGGAAACTTTCCTGCAGGTGTAAGATGTACTGATGATTGTAAAAGTTCCGTTCTAGCACTATATCATGAATTATGTAAATAAATAGTTCTCCCTGTGGTTAGCCAGGAGTTTAAAACAAAAGAAAACTGTTAAACTAAACACAACTACCTAAAACAAAACAAAATAAATACTTATCCTCGTCACAAAATTTAAAAACACAACATGTTAGTGTGAACTGAAAAACTGAACTGTTTTATTCCCAAAACATAACTTATTGTTGAACAGAAAAACAAATGTTAGAAACATACGAATAAATTAAGTTAAAATAAATAACAGCTGATCATCTGTTTACAAATCGATCGTTCACACATGATAACTGTTTACCTTAACGTCTTGACTGTAATAAAACTCCATGCACAGCAAAAATTGAAATGTCACAAATTACCAATAAAAATTTTAAGGATTTTTATTGAAAAAAACAAAAGAGACATTAACGATATGATTTCTGGTATCTGGCACGAGCCCCTGGCCCACCAAACTTTTTGGGCTCGCAGCGCCTGGGATCCGCAGATCCAAATCCGCAAAAAACTCACACGCACACACTCACACGCACACGCACACGCACGCGCACGCGCACGCGCACACGCACACGCACGCGCACACGCACACGCACGCACACACACACACACACACACACACACACACACACACACACACACACACACACACACACACACACACACACACACACACACACACACACACACACACACACACACACACACACACACACACACACACACACACACACACACACACGTATGCAAGAACGCATAAATGTACAACACATCAATTATACACGAAAACGCACAGATATGAATATTTAATTTCGAACTCTTAAAACTAACAAAAACAAAAAGGAGAAAAAAGTTTACTCATAGTTTGAGAACGCACAATCGATCACAAAGGAGATGCCACGTCAAGTCACTTCCCTCACGTCGTAAAACTGACCATAAACTGACTGGGCTGGACAGACGACACAAAGCCGTTTTTCGCCTTGTAATGTGACATCTGAAATAAATGACCGTTTTTGTACATGTGATCTATCCAGTCTAGATCTCTCACATTTCTAAGCTTCTTTAAACTGATGTGTTCAGCATGTTGTTTGTTAGAGGATTTGCCATATGAACATTTCATTGCAATTTATAAACAGGAAAATAACATTTACAAGAACAGGTTATGTTCTCTACCCGTAATTCTTATCTTTTACAATCGCAAGTAAAACGAGTAAAATAAGATGCAAAAGAAATTAAACAATTCAACCGATGATTCATAATATAGTTTCATTGTCAGTTACACTAAATCGTTAGTTTCATTTACAAATTTAGATATTCATTTTAAAAAATTGTCTTTTTTTAGGTACCATTCGTCTAGATATCTTATATCAATATATTATCAAATTAAAATTGATCTGTTTAAATATCATTTACTACCTTACTGTTCCGTTTTTTCAACTCCCCCCCTCCACTCAAACTTGGTACGGACATTCCCCTCACAAACAAGCTCGTATTTCATTGCAACTTACAACTAAACGTTGAAACTTTATTTAACTCATTTAATATAATTTGTAATGTATGTTAAAAACTCACTAACTTATTTTAAAAAGTTGTTGAATTTGTAACAATATTAAGTTTGATCATTGACTCAAATAAAATAAATTAGGCAGATTTTAATATTATAAATATGACGTAATTTAGAACGCTTGAAGAAAGTGAAAATTAGGAGTTTCTATTACTTGTTTAAACACTTAAGTAACTTTATAAACTTATAGTTGTATCTATTTGAGATGACGTGTAAGTAGAGCAATGAGGACAACAATATTGCAGCTTGTGCGCAGGCACTTGTTTAACGTTGGTTGTACGTGAATGTGTAGAACTCTTAAATAAGATCCATAAGCTTAAGACATTTCCCATTCAATTTTCCCGTTCAGTGGTCTTAAGGCGGTCGTTTCCCAAACCGCCAAATCACCGCTGGAAAGTTGAAAGCCCTTTAATAGACATGCATTTTACTACCAGCGGGCCTAAACATGCTGCTCCATTTCAACTGTGCTGGGGCCTACTACTATAGCTAAAATAGGAGGGTAACATACATCAGTTCTATAAATACATTAACGTTCATTTATTCCATTGTTAATACACAAACATCATTGTTCTGCTACTCGGGTCTAAGGAAGAGTATTATCGTAATAAATGAGTGCTCAATTCGAATACACTAAATTTGTCAGGTTCTTACACCTTCAACGATTCTTATTGCATATTCATTAATTATCACTAAAAATGTTTTAAATATCTTTGACTAAGACCCTTAAAATACCGATATAATAATTATTCCTAATTTTAGTTTACATTGTTATGTAGGTGTGAGGAGGTTAGGCCTTATTTATAAGACCACATTAGATTGAAGTAATTTTATTAATATTTGTTTATTTTTCTTGCCAATCTATTATTATATAACTCTTTAATCTTGTTAAAAAGAAACATGGAAGGCAGTGTCGCCCGAATCGTATTTGAATGACTGTGTTAAATTCACGAACACATGCATCTGTCCATGATCGATCTACGAATACATTCGACTGACTGTTCAATTCACGAACACACGCATCTGTCCATGATCGATCTACGAATACATTCGACTGACTGTTCAATTCACGAATACATGCATCTGTCCATGATCGACCTACGAATACATTCGACTGACTGTTCAATTCACGAACACACACATCTTTTCATTATTGATCTACGAATACATTCGACTGACTGTTCAATTCACGAACACATGCATCTGTCCATGATCAACTTAGGGACACATTCGACTGACTGTTCAATTCACGAACACATGCATCTGTCCATGATCAACTTAGGTACACATTCGACTGACTGTTCAATTCAGAACACATGCATCTGTCCATGATCATCTTAGGGACACATTCGACTGACTGTTCAATCCACGAACACACGCATTTGTCCTTGATTGACCTACGAACACATTCGACTGACTGTTCAATTCACGAATACATGCATCTGTCCATGATTGACCTACGAAAATTTCGACTGACCATAAACCAATCAGGTTGCTGCCCAAAGATCAAATAGTACTAAAATACTCTTATAGATAGGTAATAACTATTTATTTTCATGATTTCCTTCTGAATACGTAGATGGAAAAGTTAATTATGACTCTTGATTATAAGAGGGAAGGACCATTGAGCTAGTTGGTTAAGTTTGTTATAAAGTTATTTAAAAAGTTTATTTATGTACGTGAATAATTATTCTGTTATTTTTACACTAATTAAAAGTTAATAACAATAAAAAACTTAGGTAAGTATTGTTAAAAATTATGCTCGTAGGAAAAGAACAATTTTATATTATATTACTAAATTAAATAATTACCTTCGTCAATCAGCTCATAAGTTCGTAACAAATGTTACGGCCGTTTCGACATCAAAGTGCCATCTTCAGACATTGAAGTTCAACCTGAAGACATCAATGTCCGAAGATGGCACTTTGATGTCGAAACGGCCGTAACATTTGTTACGAACTTATGAGCTGATTGACGAAGGTAATTATTTAATTTAATCTTATAAGCAGCTCAGGGGCTAGAAAATATGGATTTTAATTATATTATATGTTTAATAAAGTCACTAGCGTTAACTTTTGTTGGCATACTGTGTTAAACACATTTTATTTGGTTAGTTGGCTGATTAGATACATCCATTAAATAAAATAATTAGTAGATATTTTCCATAAATTATTCTATCAGAACATGAATTTGGTAGAAAAGCCAATGACGGTGTTTGTTAAATTTCACATCTAGAATATGACTGTAATTGTGATATTTTTTCCAAAATGATGAATAAAATTTGTATTTAATTTCCACTCAAACTTAAAATACCTTTTGCAGTTTAATTATAGTACTGTGATTAGTACAACCGATTTTAAATCTTTTAAGCTCTAAAACTGAAAAAAGTATTATATGAGAATATCAACCAATGTATTTACTGTTTTTTATTTCTCCAATGTGTACGTTATTTTTCCAAAATATTTTTAAGCACCATAACAGTTTCCACTTCTCAGATAGCTAGTAAACATTTATCAGATATCCAATGGACAGGGTGTTTATAAATACACTAGTATAGTCAGTGAACTAAAAAGAAGGCACATTGGGACGAGTTTAGCTGTAAGCTGCAATCAAGTACGATCTTGTTCGTGAGGGGAATGTCCGTACCAAGTTTGAGTGGAGGGGGGGAGTTGAAAAACGGAACAGTAAGGTTGTAAATCAAATTTAAACAGATCAATTTTAATTTGATAATATATTAATATAAGATATCTAGACAAATGGTACCTAAAAAAGACAAATTTTTAAAATGAATATCTAAATTTGTAAATGAAGATTTAGTGTAACTGACAATGAAACTATATTATGAATCATCGGTTGAATTGTTTACTTTTCCTTGTAAAAGAGGATATTTAAACGAAGTACGAATTTCTATTTAAGTTTAAAATTTAATTGTGGTTGTTTAGGTGGTTCTTACAGTCATACATAACATTTACATTTTATACGTGCATACATGTATGTTCGTATGTAAGTATAATAATTGGTTTACCTCATTGCAAAACAGTCGTAATTGTTTTTTGCTGCAGTATTTTCGTCCCGATGAGAATGATGCCATTTATGGAAGTAACTAAAAAAGAAAATTTGACCTGAATGTCTGCGTTTCTATTAATCCTTACGTATTGAGCTTGTATTATCAAATATTACGGTTTGTTTCTTTGGATTTTAATTTTCATTAATTTAAAAATACTTGGAATATAATACAACAATTTGAAAAGTTATTATTTTAAAATATTTTTATATACAAAAATGCTTTGTTAGTATTAATAATATTATTTAAAAATAATTTATTTATTTCAAGCTTGTACAATTTTACTGCGAAAAGTATTTTCTACTATATTTAATAAACTGTAATTTTATGATTTCTTTTTAGTTACTTATACACATGTTGTGATCAATTTTTTTTAAATAGAGTACGTTACTTTTTCGTCTCTCAAAGTATACGATAGTATACGTCTTAGTTAGCCAAGGTTACAACCTAAAGAACTAGAATTACCTAATAACGAAAGCAAATACACGTGTTCCGGTTCCTAAATCTTCATTTATACCTAAGCTTATGGTATTGGAACAACCACTGCAGTCTTTAAGTTCTCCGGAAAAATGCCTGTTTCAAAACTTAAGTTAATAATATACAACAAAACTTCACTAAACTTATCATAAAACTGTTTTATAATATTAGAACTTATGCCATCTATTCCTGTTGAAGAGTTAGACTTTAAAGAGTTTATTGCTTAAATCAGTTATAGACGCTGGTTTTAAGAACATAGAACTAGGTTCACATTTTTCAGGAAAAATCCTTTTGTAACATTGACCGTTGAAATTGAAAGGTTGTGTCTTATTTTGAATTAAATTTGCTGCAACACTAGAAAAAATGAATTAAAATTATTTGCAATTTCCAGGGGATCTGTGATAGTGGTGCCATTTAGTTCCAATTCTATTTTCTCAGAAGGCTTAGATTTTTGTCCCGTGATTTCTTTTACTTTATTCCAAGTTTCCCTAGAATTCCCTCGACTCTTCTCAAAAACCTCTCTGTAATAATTTTGCTTAAGAATTTTGTATAGTTCTTGATAAGTTTACATAAAAACTGTTGAATTTTATAAAAAAAACTAAAAATAATAATTCATAAACCAAATATTCAAACTTAAAAATTTAAGTTTCACGTAAAGGAATCATCTTTAAAAAATAAAAGCCACTAATAAACCTAACTTATAGTCAGTTTAATTTAAATAGTTATTCATTTCCAATTAAACACAGTGACTGTATCGTAAATATGACATGCAAAACATTAATACGTAAGTACAATGCGATCCTGTTAAGAAAGTAATTGAGTAGAACATAAGTACCTTGTAGTAAAGAAATTAAGTTATATACGAGAAAAAAGTAATAACATTTCTGTAATATCAGGTAAGACATTGTTGTTGGGAATATTCAGAAGCTGATGCAAACACATTTATTGCTTATTTGCAAAGTGTGTGTGGCTTCTCCCAGATTCAGGAGATAAATCTACTTTGTTTAAAAATACTACCTGAATGCTCCTCTCCAGTTTCATATTTTGTATAATTCTGAATATATATGACGTAATTTATCTCTGAACTACATTATTCTCTGACTCTTAATATATTTTAAAATGACAACGAATATTTCATCTAAAGTACTATTAAGTAAAGAATATTTCAAGACTAGCCTTCAAAATGAGGTAAAGAGTTATATGTGTTTAAATTGTGTATTACGGTTTTATGTTTTCAATTCGTAGCCTATGCAGTACGATCTGTCTTTCCATGAAATGGAATTTAATTGTCGTGAACTTGGCCATGACGAGCCATCCTGCTGATATTTGGCCATGACGAGCCATCCTGCTGATATTTGACACTGATTATTTCAGTATATTATAATAATAATAATAATCTTTATTTTCTCAAAACATCTTACATATATGGTACATATTTTCAAAACAGGTTTGAAAATGCCAGTTCTGACTTTACAAAAATTATACACATAACAAAAATATAATAACATTTACAATCATTCCTGCTACACAAGAAATTACACAGTTATGAGTTACGTTTGAGAAAACAAAAGGAAAAACCTCCAAGGCATAAGCCTGATAGGAGGTCTAGATGAGATACAAATTCAAAAAGTGGCTAAAAATAAAAATACCAACATAGAAAAAAGAGCTTCCAAAAGCGTACTGTACTATACAATAAAATAAATTGTAAGTAAAACTAATGTGACTCAGAGCCTATATAAAATAATAAGATAAATACAAAGAAAAATTGAAAGACATTATTGAACATTTAAAATGTCTTCAACCGTGTTTTTTGTAAGCAACCAACTTCTCAATAATTTAACGAATAAGTGAGAGTTACTGATGCTTTTAATTTCCATTGGCAGTTGATTAAACATATAAGGTGCTAGAAATGCAAAAGATTTTGTGAAAAAAGTTGTAGCTGGTTTTGGAATATCCAGGTCGCTGGCATTTCTCAACTTAGATTTATACAAATTATTTTTATGTCCCTTACTTCTAACGAAGAAAACTTGTAATACCTTGTATACGTATAAATATCTCAAAGATAAAATTCTCAAAATCGTGAATAATGGAAAAGATGGTTCCCTTTTAGCTTTCTTGGATATGATTCTAATAAACTTCTTTTGAATATTGTAAAGGGATTTTAAATTTGAAAAATAAGTTCCCCCCCCCCCCAACAAGTAATTCCGTATTCAAGTCTGCTATGAACAAGTGAAAAAATAAATGTATAACATTCTTAAAACACTACCGTCACAAAGATTTCGTAGAAAATAAAATATACGTATAACATTATTCAACTTAGATCTTAATTCTGGCACATGCTGCTTCTAGTTCAAGTTACTATCTACGAATATTCCTAAATATTTTATATAGGGTTAACTTGTAATTTCTTGACATTTTATATTACAAACATTTCTATTGCATACACATTCTATACACTTATAAATAATCTTATTATCAAATTTTGATTCTCCTCGAAGGTTAAAAATTATGAATTTGGTTTTAGGAGTACTCAAAAACATATCATTTTTGCAAAACCACCATTGAATGGCTTCAAGGTCATGGTTAAGCTGAAATTCCAACGTATTTAAAGATTCCCCAAAATAACTAATGGCAGTGTCGTCTGCAAAGGAAGACTGATTTCCAAATAGATTAGCATTACATAAATCGTTTATATAAATCAAAAACAGTACCGGACCTAATACAGAGCCTTGCGGCACCCCGTGCTTTATCATAACAAACTGACTTAAAACTCCATCAATCTTCACACATTGTTTTCTGTTTTGTAAATAACTGTAAAACCATTTATAGACTACTCCTCTTATTCCACAATTATAAAGTTTTTTCAGTAAAATTTTGTGATTTACAGTATCAAATGCCTTAATAATATCTAGAAACAATGCACACACACCTTATCACCCTTATTGGTACCTTGGCAAATTTTTTCCATGAATGCAAGAAGTGCTGTTTCTGTATTAAGTCCTCTTTGGAAGCCAAATTGATTTTTACTAAAAACCCTCTATTTTTAAGAAAATCCAATAACTTTTGTTTCATAATTTTTTCGAAAACCTTTGAGAAAGATGATAAAAGAGATATTGGCCTGTAATTATTGCAATCTTTCTTTGATCCCTTCTTATATATTGGAACAACCACTGCAGTCTTTAAGTTCTCCGGAAAAATGCCTGTTTCAAAACTTAAGTTAATAATATACAACAAAACTTCACTAAACTTATCATAAAACTGTTTTATAATATTAGAACTTATGCCATCTATTCCTGTTGAAGAGTTAGACTTAGATTTTTGTCCCGTGATTTCTTTTACTTTATTCCAAGTTTCCCTAGAATTCCCTCGACTCTTCTCAAAAACCTCTCTGTAATAATTTTGCTTAAGAATTTTTATGTCTCTATTCAAGTTGTTTCTAAATTCAATATAATTGTTCTTCAATGGTAAGTTATTTGGTTGATTCTTTAATCTTTTAAACATTTCGTTACGTTTCTTTATTCTTTTACAAACGGATGCATTCATCCAGGGTTTTAACTTTTTAACAAATATTTCTTTTCAAAACCGTGACTTTAGAAGTATTTATTACATTACTTAAAATGTGAGAAAAAATATAAAAAGCCTTAGAAGCATTCTTTTCGGCAAAAACATCACTCCAATCAACTGTATCAAGTTTCTGATTAAGAAGTTTATAATCTAGTCTAGAGTAGGTTGAATGAGAGCGCGCTGCTGTTGAGTCAGCTGACTGACTGTCCGCAGATTGCACTCGAACAGCGGTCAAACAGTGATCGCTTATCTTACAATCAACGACAGCCGCTTCGAACATAACCTTATTTACATTGTTGGTTCGTACTAGTACATGATCAATACAAGTGCGGGATTTGTTAGTAATTCTTGTGGGAATATTAATCAGTGAACTAAGACCATTGGAAGCTAAAGTAAGTTTATATTCATCAATTAATGCTCTATCTTGCAAAATATTTAAATTCATATCTCCCATTATTATAATATTTTTAGCAGATTTGATTCTAGGGGTATTTAGATAGGAGCCAAATTCATTTACAAAAACATCCTCTGACTGAGGATGATTTCTATAAATCCCAATACATGTAAAATCACAGTTAAAATATTTTATAGATACACTAATTACATCAGCTGTCTTAAACCTAAAATCTGTAGTAATTAAGCTAACTGTATTGACACTGTTATGAACATAAATAACTACTCCTCCTGATCTGTACTGTTCATTAGTTTCAAAAAATGAAGTGTACTCTGTTATTTGATATAAATTTATTTCTGCAGCTTTAATCCAAATTTCGGTTAAAACAATTACTTTAGGCAGAAAATTTAAAATTGATAATTCAGCTATAAAAGAGTCAAAATTAGCTCGTAAACTCCTCAAATTTTGATGAACTATTAAAAACCCCGTATCCTTATCAATGGAATTCAATGAATCATGTAAGTTACAAATCATTTAGTTTTAGATTAATTGCACTTATAAAACTAACTAAAACAAACTACTATGCAAAAAAGAACTTGTATAGGCATTAATGATAAAGCATATAGTAACAAACTTAACTTACAGCTTATCTAAGTCAGACTGGCATTGTACAATTTTTACTGGTCCTTGGTCTTCTTTGCGTAGGTAGATTTTCCCATCACGTACCCAGATCCACTTGTAGTCCTTCTTGTTCCGAACCTCTCGCGCCATTGCCAGCAGCCTGCGCCTCGTAGGTGTCAGGGATTCATTAATGTAGATGGGGTTGTCACTTGTTAACCCCACATGCCGGGTCGACAGCTGCCTCTTTACCCTACGTTTTGCTAACATTGCCTCAGCATCGAACCTTCTTACAAACTTTACAATGATTTTGGGAGGATCATCAGTGTCTGGTTTCTTGCTTAAAAGGTGACAAGCATCTATCATACTTTCATCAATTTTCATGTCAAGTGCCAGTCCGACATTTCTTACAGCTCCAATAACATCATTGTCTTTAACAGGCATACCTTGGATTTCTAGGCAATTTCTACTAGAGTATTGTTCATTTTCTTCTAGCTTTACCTCAAGAAAGCTTACTTTGTCTTTTAAGCTTTTTATTTCAGAAGCCTGGGATTCAATTAGCTCAATTAAAGCTTCGTTTTTAACAGTATGTTCTTTAATTACTCTTGTGTTTTCATCCAACTTACTGTTTAAAAGCTCATAAGACACATTGAAATTAGCAATAGATCGTTTATGCTCACCAGTAAGATTGGATATAGCCTCCATAATATCCTCCAAGGTTAGGGTTCCTTCTGTAGCTCGATTCATGAAGTTTAGGCTACTCCTTCTACTTGCACCGCACGGATCACATCTCCAAACCGTACCCTCACTGTTCATAAGTTCAATATCTGCTTTACTGATCTTAGCACATGTGCCATGAAAACTGTTTTCACATTCACAACACTTAATAACGACTTGCGTGGTAGTAAAAGACTTTTTGCAAGAGATGCATGACGCCATTTTGAGGTTATGTTGTGACTTCGCAATAAAGTGTTGCTTAGCTCGAATTAATGTTGTACAGTTGCTTGTAATTGTATAATAATTAATATATAGGCTCTCAGAAAGGTAATGTGCTAAATTAAAATCATTTAAGACTGAAATAACTGTAGTAAATATAAAAATTGGAAGAGCTCATATTCACTACGTCTACACTGTTCAGCCACAGCCATCTGAATTTAATGTCTCTATGATTCAGTAAATTTATAATCATGAGGTAAACCAGTACCATCATTGTTATAAGCGTTTCCCTACGGTTTTCAGTTATACTATAGGATATTTAGAGCCATTATATTAAATTGACAACTATAGTTAACAAAGAAGTACATTTACTATATTTCATAATGTACGAAGATTTTCATTTAAATTTTATAGCCAATTTGTATTACTTCACGATATTAACTATCGAGATGTATTGATTTATATGATAGTTTTATGATTACTGTAATAAAACTAAGGAAATAATCATCGTTAAAATATATTTTTTTCAAATCTCAGCTGAAAATATTATACTCTACCTGGCTTGATTTTAATATTCATTTCAACACAAGTCCTGTGGGTTAAGTATTTTATGACTGTCGGATAAATTGTTATTGCCCTGCCAGCTGACTCTGAACATCGCTGAATTATTCGATGGCAATTTTATGGCTTGTGTGATTACTTTATAGCCCAAATCTTCATTTTAGGGCGTTAGAAAAATGTAAGGATTTGCAGATCACTTTATAGTTACTAGATTTTTTTGACGTATTGATTAAATTAAGGATACTAAAATAGTAAAAAAGTGGAAAGTACCAGGGATTTTAAAGATTAGAATGGTGTATTTATATTCCTTTGTTTCCTCCGAACTGGGACGGATCAAATAAGTTGATGGGGAACTACGATATGTATTGAGACGAGGATATGTTGGATTAGTTCATGTTCAGAGCTAAGCTGGAGAGTCACTTGGACGGACTTGGCTATGAATACCATGGTTCCATAAGGTGATGGGAAGTTACTAAGTGACAAGTAGATCTTCGATGTAGCTCGTGTTCAGAGCTAAGCTGGAGAGTCACTTGGACGGGCTTGGCTATGAATATCATGGTTCCATAAGGTGATGGGAAGTTACTAATTGACAGGAGACAAGTAGATCTTCGATATTAGCTCGTGTTCAGAGCTAAGCTGGAGAGTCACTTGGACGGGCTTGGCTATGAATACCATGGTTCCGTAAGGTGATGGAAAGTTACTAAGTGACAGGAGACAAGTAGATCTTCGATATTAGCTCGTGTTCAGAGCTAAGCTGGAGAGTCACTTGGACGGGCTTGGCTATGAATACCATGGTTCCGTAAGGTGATGAGAAACTACTAAGTGACAGGAGACAAGTAGAACTTCGATATTAGCTCGTGTTCAGAGCTAAGCTGGAGAGTCACTTGGACGGGCTTGGCTATGAATACCATGGTTTCATATGGTGATGGGAAGTTACTAAGTGACAGGAGACAAGTAGATCTTCGATATTAGCTCGTGTTCAGAGCTAAGCTGGAGAGTCACTTGGACGGGCTTGGCTATGAATACCATGGTTTCATAAGGTGATGGGAAGTTACTAAGTGACAGGAGACAAGTAGATCTTCGATATTAGCTCGGGTTCAGACCTTAGCTGGAGTACCACATGGATATACTTGGTAAGAACTAACTACCATGATTCCATAAGCTGATGGGAAGCTACTAAATGACGGGAGACAGGTAGATCTTCGATATTAGCTCGGGTTCAGACCTTAGCTGGAGTACCACATGGATTTACTTGGTAAGAACTAACTACCATGATTCCATAAGCTGATGGGAAGCTACTAAGTGACGGGAGACAGGTAGATCTTCGATATTAGCTCGGGTTCAGACCTTAGCTGGAGTACCACATGGATGTACTTGGTAAGAACTAACTACCATGATTCCATAAGCTGATGGGAAGCTACTAAGTGACGGGAGACAGGTAGATCTTGGAAATTAGCTCAGGTTCAGACCTTAGCTGGAGTACCACATGGATATACTTGGTAAAAACTAACTACCATGATTCCATAAGCTGATGGGTACCAAGTAATTGAGTGGAGACAAGTAGGTCTTTGTTATTGGCTCGGGTTCAGAGCTAAGCTGGAGAGTCACATGGTCGGGCTTGGATAGCATTACTATGGTTCCATAAAATGATGGGTACCAAGTAAATTCGTTGAGACAAGTAGATCTATGTTATTAGCTCGGGTTCAGAGCTAAGCTGGAGAGTCACATGGTCGGGCTTGGATAGCATTACAATGGTTCCATAAGCTGATGGGTACCAAGCAAATGGGTTGAGACAAGTAGATCATTGTTGTTAGCTCGGGTTCAGAGCTAAGCTGGAGAGTCACATGGTCGGGCTTGGATAGCATTACAATGGTTCCATAAGCTGATGGGTACCAAGCAAATGGGTTGAGACAAGTAGATCATTGTTGTTAGCTCTGGTTCAGAGCTAAGCTAAAGTACCACATGGATAGGCTTGTTTAGAACTAACTACTAGGATTTCATAAGCTGATGGGAAGCAAATAAGTGGGTTGAGAGAAGTAGATCTGTGATATTAGTCCGGTTTAGAGTAGGTATTTTGATTGAATGACGAGCGCTGTTTTGTAAATTGCTGGAATACATTATTTGTATTCATATAATAAATTAGCTTGCTTAGTTATTTATTACACACCAACTATTTTTAATATGTCCCCGTTAGAGTAGTTAGAACAGGAGTAATTTCATCTCCACACAGAAATAACTTTCTCGGTAATTCACAGTTTCTTTTTACATATATTCGTAAGGTATTCCAATTGTTTGAACACAAACAAGGTTCTCCAAATCTATATATTTATATGCAAAACGTTTAAAAGTGTTTTGTGGATTGCTTTTATAATAACTTAAAAATTATGATTTTAAATAACTGACCAATTCAAAATAAAGGAATGAAGTTGGACTTTATGAATTTCGCTTATCTGCTAAACAAAAACCGTACAAATTAATGCATGTGTTGTTAAGTATTCCACTGCTCTTTACGTGGCCACACTCCCCTGTCTATAGGTACTTAAGGCTAGCTACATATTACTTATACTCTTGACTAATACTCATCCAAAGATCTATACTTAAAGGCAAGAACTGATAAGAACTTGTGATCAAGGCTTGAGGAGACTTTATAATAACGTACCTATAAAAATATAAACTCTTGCTTGCATATTATTATAAGCACAATAATAATTCTAAGCATTATATTTGGAGACATAAATATGCTCCAAATGTCGAAATTAGGGAAACTCCAAACACTCAAGAAAAGTATTCAAACTACAACAAACACCAGTTAGGTAATATTTTAAATAAATGGAAGACTGTATTCCTGTGGATACATTTTTAAGAAACATATTTTAGCTATTCCATCTATCTTTAACCGATCTTTAACCGATTCTTCTTTTTGAAAAAAATCACCCAGACAGTTATTTTATAGCAAATAAAATAAGAACCAGAACCTGTATAAAATTCCCTCAACACAACATATTATAAAGAAAAGTATTTTACGATGGAGTAAAAGTATTCAATAAACCCCTAGACAACTTAAAAAAACGCATTTTAAAAAGTATCAATAAATTATTTAAGAGCTTAATGTTACGTTTAAACTAAAGTTTTCCTGGAGGGCATTTATTGGAAAATAAATTTCTAACAACTTTTAATCGTTTCAAGATTCTATTTACATAAATTATTGATAAATAAATCAATCCTAATATAATATATAAATATCAATTTATTGAAATATTAATAAATTGTTTGATGTGGTCTTATTTAATTATGACGTATGTGGTAATTTTGCTTGGTACGCCAATATTTAATAACTTTGATAAGGTTTTTTAAAAGTTTTTATTAATTTTTTAGCTTATGCAATTGTAAAACGCAAATGATAATGATTCCTGTTACTAACAGTAAACAATTACTAAAGTCAGCGTTATTGTATGAATATATTAGATACCCATACTGTATATATATATATATATATTTATAATAAGTTCAATAATTAATTTTGACAATGCGTAGTCTGGAACTACGAATACTGGCATGTTTACACGTTAATTACAGATTGTTAATTAACTCGTAATTACTACAGTGGGAGCCACCATCACAACCAGGTGTTCAAATTGTTACTGATGTTATTAAATATACATTACAAACATGTCCTGGATGTAGCATAAATTGTACTTTTAAATCTTCTATTCCTAGACTAATTAAATATTTTACAGTGCTTCACGTGCCAACCACGTCACTCGCTGTGCTCGTGCACTTCGGCCTGTGACTTATGACTAAAAATAGTAGATTAACTGTACAACTTAAAATCATAATATTAAATTTATTTATAGAATCTCACTCACTTTGCTATCTGTTACTAGTATACACACCCAATGCTATTACTTAGCCTATTTCTAAAGTGTTCATTGAATTTATTTCTGTTTAACAGTTGAAGATTAATTTAATAAATTAAATAACTGCATTACATAACCATTGAAACCTTAAATTAATTCCAGTTTAGTGGAGCCCTAAAATCGAACGTGAATAAAAACATGCTTAAAAAACACCATTTTTTACATTCCAAAAGCTGTTAAAAACTGTTTGGAAATAATTATTTTATATTTGATCAGCTGTTACCTTTCAATTCATTAAAATATCTCTCCAAGTTATTGTTATGGTGGAACACATACATTGAGGAATTCTTTGGGTGAACATATTGAAGAATGAAATCCTTAGTGCACAAATACGAAGAAAAGCAAGTTTTTTGACACCTAAATCGTTTAAACTAGTCAAGAAATAAAGGTGGAGTTGCTTTGAAAAAAAAGGCTTCACACATTATACACGTATAAGGATTCTCTGAAGCCTTTTATTGATTCTCTGACATCATTCTCTGAAATCAACTTTTTCGATTATCCGAATCGCTCTTTCTTTTAATCTGAACACTCTCAAGAGCTGATTACTTGCACCAGCTCCCCACAGCACTATACCATAGACAAGGTGGAGATAAATTAAACCATAATACGCCATCTTCATTACCTGAATAGGGCAGTATTTGGCTGAAATCCTCAGAACATAGATACCAGATTTTAACTTGGCACATACCGCATCAATGTGGGCATTCCATGTCAAACCTCGATTTTGACATGGAATTTTGACATGGATGGTTTGAGTCAAACCATATAATCCAAGGAATTTTGATGTGAACACGTCTTCCAGCAGTGTCTTCCAACAGTACGCTGGGGACTCATTCAAAGTTCTGAGGACGTAAGGTAAAATTTATAAAATTTGATTTAGAAGAATTTGTTTTCAAGCTTATGCTTTTGAAATAATGAATGGATTTATTCAATTCTACAAAAGTTTGTTGTTCCAAGAGTTCAGGAGCTTTATCTCTAAAACACAGTGTTGTATCGTCTGTATATTGCACGACTTTTCCCTGTCGCAGAGATGCTCCAATGTCGTTGACATAAACTAAAAAAGGGCTGGACTGAGAATTGATCCATAGGGACACCGTAGCACAGGTTGATCAGTTGATTGATTTGCAATTTGTACTAATTGAGCCCTTTGTCTGAGGTATGATCCAAGCCACTCCAAGGGCACACCTCTGATGCCATGAGATTACAATTTGCTAAGTAGTATCTTATGGTCAACACAGTCAAAAGTCGAGAAAAACACCGAGGGTGGATATCCGACATTCTAATCCCTCCACAACCATATCGACCAGACTCACCACTGCGTCTATAGTTGATTTACCCTTTCTGAATCCAAATTGGTACTCAGAGAGCCGGTTGTGTTTATTAAAAAAATTTAGCATTCTAGTAAAAAAGTTTTTCAAATATTTTGCTTTAAAATTGGCAAAATCGAGACCGGCCGATAGTTATTGAGTGAGCAGGTTCACCCTTTTTAAATATAGGCGTTACCTTAGCTGTTTTAAGGAGCGAGGGAAAGATTCCAGGTTGAAAAGATACATTTATTAAGTGTGTCAGTGGCCTCAAGATATGCTTGTAGCATTTCCTTAGGACTGACATTTAAGTAAAATTTAGATAGTTTGAATTTTTGGCATGGAGCTCTCTAATAATTCTGCTGATTCTTCCTCATTGGTAAGTTCAAACACCATCTAAAAGGCTTAACCTTTTTGAGGGCATTGATTCATTCAATGAAGAACAATGCATATTTTTCCCAGCTACCGAAGCTATAAAATTATTAAACTTGTTTGCCAGGATTGAAACATCACTGACCAACTCATTTCTAATGTTTATCTTTATTTGTTTATGCTAATTATTATTGTTGTTTATGATATTCCAAGCTATTTTAGAAACAATTGTTGAATACAGAAGTTTTTTCGTTACCTCATACGCTTTTTCTGCTAGAATGACTTTTATGTAAATATTTTTATATGGTTTGAAACAAGTTTTTTAAATTTTCATCGAATGTTGTTTTGTAGATCTCTAATAGAAACTTTATTATATTCCTTGACACTAGGCTCCATTTTGTGACATTTTGTTCATTCTTTATTTGGTATTGAGTTTATTTGTTTTCATGGGGCAGCAGCTGTTCAGGTGCAAAGTCAGACAGTCATAAAACATTTTAAACTTATCCTCCACTGGTAAATTTGAGTTTAAGAACAGCCAATCTTCCTTTGAAAGAGAGGCATTGAGAAGGATTATATTTTCTGTCGATGCGTCTCTTATTACTTTTGTAATTTTTTGCTCTCTTTCAGATTGTGTTGCACTTATTGGCCACAATCTTGGCCGTAGTGGTCAGATATGGCTGTAATGACTACTGATCCCAAACATAAGGAATGTTTGTTATAACATTGTCGATAGTAGTTTGAGTTGAGGCAGTCACTCTCGTAGGGTATGTAATCTTTAAATTAAGATCAAATGACCTCAATAAATCAACAAGGCGTTCAGTGGAGTGGTTGTCAGTTTTTTGTGAGTCAATGTTCAAATGACCCTTTATAATGAAATTTTGCTGTTTGTTAATGAAGTCAGTCAGTAGATATTCAAATTTACAGAAGAAAACATCTTCATTGCCACCTGGAGACCTGTAGATATCAAATATGTCCAATTTAGATTTCTTTGTTTGGAGTTTAATACCGGCCACTTCAAAACTTCTCCACGCTTAGATTAATCGCAATACCTCCTCCTTTAGAGAGCTGTCGAGTAAACAAATAGGCTAATTTAAAGTTTGGCAGCTGGCAAAGTCCAATATTAGACATGTTAAAACCATTTTCGGTAATAACAAGAATTACCTGATTTTAATTCTTCGCAAACAAGCTGGAACTCATCCAGCTTGTTCGTTACAAATTGTGAATTTTGATGCAAGATTCTAATTTGAGAACGAAGTTGAAATCTTGAGAATGGTTGGTCTTGATTTTGAGTTCTTAATTTAAAACCCGTCGCTGTGAGATGGGTACCCTAAAAAATTTACATTTATACCGCAAGAGTTTTTTGATCTGTCGTCAGTTAGTTAGTAACTGACAACTTTAAAAACCTAACCTATTTAACTAAGAAGACTATCCCAACCTAACCAGCAAAAACAGCCATTCAAATACATCCAGTAAGATATTTTCCCAATCAACTTCCTGAAATGTTTATTTGACATTTTTTAGAGATTTGATTTTGTCTTTATCCCTTTAAACATTGTCTAATATTGCTGACAGTATCCAAATATTTATTACGATAATTCATATTCATTAAATATATTATAAAATTACTTAATAAGGTCACGGTTAAAACACTCATGATATTAAAACCATATTATAAGTAACGAAAGTATCCTGCAAGACTAAATAAAAAATACATTTCTCCAATTACAGTAGTCATATAATCAATAACTGCGTTGTTGTTAAATGTAGGTGACGGTAATGTAAACACCCAATAACAAGGTGACCTAATACGTTAAATCACACGATAAGATTAACTTACGATAAATGGTCACACTATCTGGGAATTTATGCATGTTGTTATTTATCATGCGTTTTTCTTCACATTCTGTCCTTTTTCAACCAATATCAACAACCAGTGGCACTTGGGAGCAATTGGTAAATTTAATTTTAATAACATTTTAGATAGTATAAAATAAATGTGTAGTCTTTGCTCCTAGCCGCTGCTGTGGAACGGTATATTAGTTAGTGATAACAATGGAATGCTATGTACAATAGAGGAAACAGTAGCTGCAAGGTAATGTAAAGGCGAGGGTCTGTAATGAAGATACATTAATATGCATTACATATAGTGTATTACGCAGTAAACTGTATCCACAGTACACAAGTTACCAATATGTACTAACTATGATTCACATAACCTGGGTATTAGTACATTATTCAAAAATGTTTGCCAACATTTTTTGGTTCATACATTACTCTGCAGTATACATATTGTATAGTTTTTGTCAGCTACCATTTAATAATTTTCTTTTAAAAGCTGAGATATATTAAGATTCAAAAGTCATGCAACATATAATATAACAGTGATCTCCTGTCACAAAGCTAAATCCAATCCATCAAACCATTTTCGACCTGAGGCACTTATTCCGTTTATGCTGGCCAATCCCTCCGTAAAAGAACGCAGGGGACACTCTGTAATTAAGTGCTCCAATGTTTGGATGGACTCCCCGCAATCATATGACTGATCTGGTGTCAATCCACATTTATGCTTCCCGTAGTTCTGCAGTATATGGGAACATTATATTTAGGTGTTTTTTCGTAATAGGAATATAGTTTTCGGAATAGAAATATAACTAGTTATAAACTGCCTGAGTAAAGTAAAACACTGTTTTCAACGATTTTTCACGACTACATTTATTACTTTTTGAACATTCTCATTTTTACTATACATAAATAATCATGATGAGAAATAAAGAGATTAACTGATTAATTTATTAACAGCAAATAAATGACAAAAACGCTTCATAAACTTTCATCCAGCTCTGTATTGATTATTTATGGTCGTTAGACCACCTGTGCACGAAGTTCTTAAGCATTGTTTATTGCATAATGTTTACATTACTAACTTTTGTGATTATAGTTTTGTTTATAAAGAAAACCGTCCTCCCTCATAAATATCCGATTGAGATTGTGGTAGCCTGAACAAAAGCAATTTTCTTGTTCACTGATTTTAAGTTAGAATTGAATTATCCTCACATTCCTGAGCTTCGTTTCATGAGAACTGAGGAACTGAAACTGTCTGGATTGTTCAATTGGTTTTATGATTGGGTCAAGGCTGTTTTGTTATACAATTAGTAACATACTGCTTATATAAACAGCAAGAATGACATTTTTCTTCAATCCCTGAACTTATAGTTCTGCAACATAGAAATCTACAAATATTTAAAACTGTTGACTGAATTTGACACATGTTGTCTGAATTAAACAATGTATTTATTAAAAAACAATGGCCATATTGACACTATCCTTGTATACCACACGTCAATGCTTACGTCAGTTTATTCAGGAAATGGTATTCTCGAATTTTAAAAGGTATATTTATTTGATAATTGATAAACAGATATTATACTTCGAGTTTTTATTTTGCAGTTTTAAGATTAAATCTTTATTGTATACATCATAAATTAATACAACTAATGATTTTATTTAAGTTTACAATAGGTACTAGCTTTTATCTCATGGTTCAACCCACTGCATACAGACAGGTTTAACAATATTCTGTATGTTAAGTACCATTTTCACTTTTCTTAACTTTTGACTGAAAGAGAATTTTATCATAACAATAGACCGAAACATTTTTGCAGGCAGAAATATAAAATATATAAGCGGCAAAAAATATCCTAGTTACACAGGAGCAACTGCTTGTTCTTTTTTGAGTTCTAGACTTTATTTTCTTAGAACCATTTAAAAATAGATCTATAAAGTAACTTAAAAAAAAAAAATTGTAAAAAATTACAAATGTCATGGTATTCTAACTAAAATATTTTAGTGTATAACTGATATTCAATTTATTCTTAATTTGTATACTTATAATATCATTTTGACAAGTAGAAGAGTCAAAACACGTCTATTTCATTTATTAACTGGGAAGCTTGTTTATATTACATACATTTTGAAAATTTACTAGTTAAAAAATAGTTTTTTTTAACAAAGAACTCTTTTCAGAGTAATTACTTTAACAATTTAAGCACACCAGTTGAATTTAATTTGTCTAACATTGAACATAGCTTAAGTTAGGTCGGGCTTTACATGACAAGTTATATAGATCAAATCATAACAGGACTAAAAAAATGATATGGGATTCATCTCTGTTATGAGTAACTATTTGTAAAGTAGATAATATAAAATAAAATAATATATATATATATATATATATATATATATATATATATTATTCCACTCAAAATAAATATATTTTTTGTTCATAGAAACTCATTTTAAACAAGAGAAAAGTTTTCATATTAAGTTTCAAACATATGACTGTAAATTTTAAATAATTACTGTTTCCCAAAACATCAACATTTACTTTGAAGAAAATATTTATATAATATGTTTTGGTCTACTTGTTTGAGGTTGAATTAACTTTCAAGACGGTTTTGGGCTGCCTGAAGGATTCAAGACGGTTTTGGGTTGCCTGAATGATTCATGACTGATTTGGGTTGCCTGAAGGATTCAAGACGGTTTTGGGTTGCCTGAATGATTCATGACTGATTTGGGTTGCCTGAAGGATTCAAGACGGTTTTGGGTTGCCTGAAGGGTTCAAGATGGTTTTGGGTTGCCTGAAGGATTCAAGACGGTTTTGGGTTGCCTGAATGATTCATGACTGATTTGGGTTGCCTGAAGGATTCAAGACGGTTTTGGGTTGCCTGAAGGGTTCAAGATGGTTTTGGGTTGCCTGAAGGATTCAAGAAGGTTTTGTGTTGCCTGAAGGATTCAATACGGTTTTGGATATTCATGACGTTTACGAACATTAAGTACACGATGAATCAGTTCTACAGTAGTTTTGATTCAAATACAATATATCCTTGTAGTTTTGAATGATACAAATAATAGGAAGTATTATTCAACATTTCAAATCCATTGACTCTTTTCAATATGATACATTAAGCCATAATATATAATACTAGTGTTTACTAACAATATTTTGATTAATAGATTTTAAAAGTAATATCATAAATTATGCAATCATTTCATCATACCCTTTACGCTGATGTGCCAGTATTCTGTGAGATAGAAAAGATAAAAGGTTGGTAGTTACAGACAATGGGATATGATAGCCCACTACTCAGGCTATGTAACAAAGGTATCGCTGTGGTAAGAAGAACCTGGAATTGGTGATTTGAACTCAATTGAAGGTAGGTAGACTCTGAACTAGTTGCACTAGAGGTATAAAAATGTTGAATTTATATCTTATGGCATTTCTCTGTTATTTATGTTTTATAAATGACATAAAAACTGTCATTGATAACATTTAAAACTTATAATTATTTATTAATAGTCGAATCAAATTTAGTGATATTAATCAAGATTCGTGAAGTATTTGTCTTATATTTAATAAACACGTATGCAAGACAAATGTAAGAATAAATCGTTGCAAATACGAAGGAAAAGATTACATTTCAAAGTTCTAATACCCAACTGTGAAGATTCCTCAGCATTTACTGATAATATACATATTAATGTTAGCCCTCCTTCCTACCTATTTCCATTCCCCCTTTATATAGGCTAAATTGAACAAATTTGTTTCATCCTTTGCAGTGTAAATATTTTGTTTTTTAGTATTATATTTAGCTGTATTTTACCAAAGAAAACTTTTATAGGAGCTAGTACTCTTGTATGCAGGAATGTGAAGATAACCAATAAAACAAAACTGGTGTAAGTGTACAGTTTGTCAATCAGACCATTAATATAACTTAGTATCTGTTGTCACACCAAACATTACATGCGTTGGTCATACGCCATTTCAGGTATATAATGACTGATATATTATGTACTGATACTTACATCTTATCAGACAAAAAAAATTATAAATAAGTACAAACTGGCAAGGTAAGGAAATTTTCATAGTCATAATTAATACAATAAATTATATACATTTTTTATATGAAATATTATGGATTTGTTTGACGAACACCTCATATATGGAGAGCCGGTGGCTGAGCGGTCTAAGGCCGGGTACACACGATGCCAGTGGCCGAGCGGTCTAAGACCGGGTACACACGGTGCCGGTGGCCAAGCGGTCTAAGGCCGGATACACACGGTGCTGGTGGCCGAGCGGTCTAAGGCCGGGCACACACGATGCCGGTGGGCGAGCGGTCCAAGGCGTCAGGGCAGAGCCTGGGTTAGAGATAGCGCCGGTTCTAATCCGGCCTAGACTGGAACATTCATCAGTAATGGTGACCTTATACTGCTCTGGTTTGCTTCCTTACTCTGTTTGAATAAGTACTCCGCACATATTAATAGTCTATTGGGAATGGGTAGAGTAAGGTTTAAAGAGGATTCGGCCTCTACCCTTTAAAAAAAAGAAAAGAATAAACAGTTCTCAAATTGTTTTGATATTTCAGTTGAGCGAAAAAGCATTTCATAGTTACTTAATTACATTGTTTGATTTTTAAACTTAACCCATTTATTTTTGTAATATATAAATGGGTATATATATATATATATATATATACTGACAGTAGATAAACCCCCAATTAAATAAAATAACTGCTCGATCGGTGAACTAGAAATAGATCGTCGCTTTGGGATGTCAGTAATCAGAGATTGCCTTTGGCTGCAAGGTTCAATTGCTCTGATTGATATTGGTTTCTAATACCATCAATATTTTAGGCAGCAGGTATTTTTCGAATTGTTAAATAAAACGTTTTTGTGTAAATAAACCCTTTTACCAGTATATCTTATATAGTTACAAGACGACAGCCCTTGCTTCGCTACGGGGTTATTCTCTGCGCTTGCTTACCCGTCCACCGTGGTTTCCTCCAAACCATCACGTCAATTTAAAAGCTGACCCTGCTGCCGTTCTTGTAGAGAACAAAGTCGGATGGTCAAGAAACCTTATAATTCTTTAGGGAAATTTCAACACGATTATCTCAATATCGTAGATTTCCCAAATAGATTTTACACGTGATTGTATAAAGTCAAAATGTATAGTAACAGTGTAGTTAACTGTAAAATCTTAATGAATCAATAGGATAGACGTCAAACGTACAAAATACACATGTTTATTTGTTTAAAAAAACAGTAGTTATTAATTTACTAAAATAAAACCAGTGATGTCGTTATGGAACAATCTTTTAGGGATTGTTTTTACCCTTTAGAAGTATTTTATCAAGATGAAAATACTGCAGTTTTCCTATTTAGCCTACAACAAACATTTGTACCGAATTTAAGCCCTGTAGGAATACGAGAAGTGGGTGAATTATTAATGAGTGAGTGAAGGCTTTCAAATCAAAACAAATTTACTGTGGTAAAACAAAACTTGGATGACAATCGTCCCATTTACAGTGATAATACAAAACTAATACTGTATATAAAATATTTATATTTACAATTATAATAGCAATTATCAACTAAAATCAAAGACAAGCCATCATTCATAAAGTTAGCTACTGAATAATATTCTTTTTTCAGCTTATATAAAGATTATAAAAGATAAACTACAAACATAAACACACAAACACAGATGATGTATATTTGCTGACCTCTTAACGAATAAAATCAATAGTAGGCCTAGCAACAAAAAGTTCCCCATAAAATGTTACAACAGTTGCACACAATCGACTACAGTAAGGAGCTGCTACGTCGTGAAACTGACCATAAACTGACTGGGCTGGACAGACGACACAGTGCCGTTTTTCGTCTGGTAATGTGACATCTGAAATAAATGACCGTTTTTTTCTCACATTTCTAAATCTCCAGAGCTTACTAAGTGTGTTGATGCATGTTAAGTTTATCAGTAGATTTACCTGTTGAACTTTTATTAAAATTTAATGAAAGTCAAATAAATGCGTATTTATTTTCAAGCAGAATTGGTTATCCTTTACCCGTGAGTTTTATCTCTTCCCATTCTAAGCATTACAAGTCAGTTTTATATATGTTAAATTCTTTCCTATACTCTACATTCTATAACAACGATTTCTTATAACTTAAGTTTTATGTTTTTTGCTAACGCCTTTTTCAACATTTATTAGATTGAAAATATAGTCATAAGTCTATATTAGTATTACTAAGAGAATATACTATATTCTGTCATTACACTGTTACTAATTCATTGCAGTTTTATCTGCTAGCAGAGAGTTTTTGGAAATGAAATACAAACTTTAATTTCATAATGTTTGTCATAATGTTTAATTTCATAATGTCAGTATTGTTTTAAATACCTTGAGCTAAAAATAATATATTAGGTATTAAAAAGCAAAACAAATCAAGTAAAGTGAAACATCTGGTAAAGCATGTGGTTACACAAATTCTTTAACATTGGAGTCGGTCACATATTTAGAAAAACTTATATTTCCTTTAATTTTGTATTTTATTACAAACTCATAAAACCATCTGGTTGGTCTAAATTACGGTTTGAACAATACGAGAAACACTGGGGTATCTAGCAAATAACCTATATTAAACAACTGAGTAAAATTACAACTGTTGTTGTTCAGTTTTTTTATTTACTATTCTAGATTTTCCTTCAGATAGCAAAGTCAAAACTGCTAACAAAAGCAATGTTGTAGTTCGAGAATTGGGTTTTTTTTTATTTCTAAATGACGTGTACTAGGACCGAGTGTGAGAATGTCCGAATAATGGCCAAAATGCATAATCTGTATCACAATCTACTAGAAAATATAGTTCTTTGTATATAAAATGTTTTAATGACTATTTTAAAAGTACAAAATGTGCAACATTTAAAAAAATTCACTTATTCTGTATGGAGACTATTGATAATTCTGCCATAAAATCCATACAGTTATTCTTATAGAACTAGTATTTATTCATTTATTAGAGTCCCACCCGCCCAGCCATACACGTACAAGGGTATTGACCCACCCGCCTACCCATACACGTACAGTGGTATTGACCCACCCGCCCAACCATACACGTACAGTGGCATTGACCCACCCGCCCGCCCATACACGTACATTGGCATTCAACCACCCACCCGCCTATAAACGTACAGTGGCATTGACCCACCCGCCCACCTATACACGTACATTGGCATTGACCCACCCACCTGCCCATACACGTACATTAGTATTGACCCACCCGCCTACCCATACACGTACAGTGGCATTGACCCACCCGCTTACCCATACACGTACAGTGGCATTGACCCACCCGCCCACCCATACACGTACAGTGGCATTGACCCACCTGCCCGCCCATACACGTACAGTGGCATTTATCATCACCTGTCTAATCTATTAAAAATAATAGATTTTCAAAAATATATGCTACTTAAAAATAATATAACAAAAAATAAGGTTGACGTACCTTTGTCGTCTTCAGCTACAAATATTTGAAGACAACAAAGGTACGTTAACCTTATGTTTGGTTTAATATATATATCAGCTCAGGAGGCTTAACCAATGAATAAATTAAAAAGAATCTTTTAGTAAAATTGTTTACTTTATATGATTTTGCTTAGTTTAGTTTAACCACTAATATTTGTAGTAAAATACGTGCCGAGGGCGAAGGCCGAGGTGTCAAGTATCGGGGTTTGCATGCGGTGAATGCAGGGGAGTTCCCTAGTGCACTTTTAAATTATTTTGTTATTTGAATTGAATTATGGCCACTGCCTGTGTATTTCCTAATGAAAAATGATTTGTCAGTACCAAAAACAAATTAAAATTTTGTTTTTAATTTGTTTCTAGTGCGTTTTTTTTTTTTTTTTGTATTATCCATGACAAATCATGTTTAATTAGCAAAATAAATACGTTAAATACATACAAATTAAATAAAACAACATAGTAAATTGTAACTAAAAAATGACATACGCTCTTAAAATTCTGTTTAAACTATAATTTTTAGCTTGAAATAAAGGTGTTAAACAATATGAACATGATCATGTTCCCACTTACATATCTCAAATTGACTCCTACATCTTGAACCCCTAGTGATCCCTATTAACATTGAAACACTGTAAATTTAGTGTGGGTTAGTATTAATTTAATGGAATATTATGTAAAGAAACAATTAACAACAACAAGAAACAAATATTATGTAAACTGTGGAAATAAGTTGGGAGGTATCTGACTTAAAACTCACCTGTATATATCAAATTAAAACCATATAATAAGGAACAACAACGAATATTAAATATACGATCAATATAAAGCTCGTAATTATTTACATGTACTTATCATTTTAAATACTAAGAACATATATAATCAGCTGAATTTTTTTACGTTTGAACATATTCGATGTTATATGATCACATCATAATGAGACATGGGTAAAAAACTGCACAAGATCACCTACGACCACATTCAACTGAATATAATCGATTCTAATGAGGTCCCTATGGCTAGAAAAATTGCCCACTTCTACAAACACAGATGACTAAATCATGCAAATGAATATTAATCATGGCACACCCGTGGTCATATATGATTGATCTACTATTGTTAGATTTAAAAGTAAAGGGTATTTTGAATGTAAAACTTTTGATGAAAAATTCGAGCCTCATGTGGAAATATCTTGCAATAAGAGTACCAAAGCACGTAAATAAATTATGGAAAATGGATACTACTATAATTTCATATCTTCAAACATGTTTCGGTCACAAAGAGAAAATGTAAATTTCAATTACATTTTAATCCATTAATAATTGACTCACTGAGATTTAAACTAAATTCTAATTATCTCTCTATCCAAAACTCAATCAAACCAGCTGATCCAGATGTGTTCATTAGTAATGAGATGAAACTACTTTAGGTTATATTTACTTTGAAACTGTATAATTATTTCAATTCTATTATCATTATGTATAAATTCATACATGTACATGAAATTTAATTGAAACAATATAACTTATATTTCCTTTAATTTAGTATTTTATTACAAACTTATAAAACCATCTGGTTGGTCTAAATTACGGTTTGAACAATACGAGAAACATTGGGGTACCTACCAAATAACTTATATTAAACAACAGCGTAAAATTACAACTGATGTTTAGTTTTTTATTTACTATTCTAGATTTTTCTTCAGATAGCAAATTCAAAACAGCAAACAAAATCAATGTTGTAGTTCGAGAATTGGGTTTTTTTTTTAATTTCTAAATGACGTGTACTAGGACCGAGTGTGAGAATGTCCGAATAATGGCCAAAATGCATAGTCTGTTTGATAATCTGCTAGAAAGTATAGGTCTTCGTATATAAAATATTTTAATGACTACTTTAAAAGTACAAAATGTGCAAAATTAAAAAAATTCACTTACTCTGTTTGGAGACTACTGATAATTAAATAAATAAAGAGAGTATAGACAAAGAACAAAAAGTTTATCCGAATATACTCAAAGATTAAGAATATCCTTTCTTTTAGTCGACTCTTTTCAAATGGAGGAAAACAAAAAGTGAAATAAAGTAATATTATTCAAAACTCAGTCGATAAATTATGTAATAGAGAAAAATACCGCTAGTTATTTTACAATGTAGTATTGATAAGTTTAGCACATTTATACGTATAAGACTTCACATTTCTAGGCATTAAATTGTCATGTTCACAACTATTATAAAATCAACATTATTGTGATAAAAATATACGATACGCACTGATAAATTAAAATGAGCTAAATTCACTCAAGGGATAATTCAATATGTTTCAAGGGAATAAACATGATTCTTTTCGCCCGACAAATCTACAAATTTTAACTGAAATAAAGAAATTAAGACATATTTTCGATAAAATGTAAATTAACAAAATTAAAATCATAAAGTTCAGATATTTTTAACATATTTATCCAGTACCGGAGATATTTTTAGAACCAAATACTTACATATTTTACATATGATAACAATTGTATCTATATACGTTATACACATTAGCATTAATACAATGTAAATTAATAGATAAGTGTCTGTACAAACACGAACCTTTGGTGAAGGATTTAGGTTTAAAGATATGTGAGTCGTAAGACAACTTCCGTGAGCCAAGATCATACAATGTTCCATAAGACTATAAACTCTAGGCTTTCAGACCATTATAGGGTGATGTTCTTTTAATGTCGTAGAATCCAACACAGGTGTATTTACTGTCGGCACAGAAATTATGTGCATCCGAGTTTACAGGATTTTTTTACTGAGAAACTAAAAGGCATATGAAACATTCAATCAAATTATCATTGTTTATCTCGTTTAGTTTTACATTAGGAAATATGGATTTATAAATTGTATTGTAAGTTTTAATAATTTTTATCTTAGTTGGAACAAAAATAACCGGAGTTTTAACTAGCTTTCAATGTACATCAAATTTACGCTGCCATAACTCAAACACACACATTTATAAATAATTCGTGGTTGCCAAGAACGTTTTCTATAAGTTTCATAAATTAAAAATTTTTACTTTTTAAGAAAAATAAGTTTATATTAATTTACTGAGAAAATATTTTTTTTATTCCTAGAGGTCGAAAAATTAACTTCTTGTTCACATTGATATTCTTATGAAATATAGCATTGCAATACATTACTTTTATATGCGAAAATACTTCCCTGGTTTTTAATTGATTTGAATAAAATAATATTTATGTATATAAAGTGACTTTAATAAATAACTAATGCGTGCAAATGTTAAAATACACCTGTCATAACGTACAATTAAATGGATAAAAAGGTTGTGTGATTAGGCCTCTTAGTTTCTTAGTAGACAGCCTTCAAACTGGGGTACATATAATTTCTGCCCCAACAGTATTATTTAAGCATGCATTTTCTTTAAGTATTTTTGGGTAAAACTATTTTTTAATATAAACAATTTCTGGTAAAAAATAATCAAGTATCTTTAATTGTGTGGTTGTATGTTAAAAATTATATTATATTCTTATTTTCCTAAATTATTCGTATCTTAGGAATCTTGTTTTTGTCTTAATCTTGCAGAACGTCACCTAACAGATTATATAGCAAGTAAAGGGATTTACATATATTATAGTGATCGGTTTCGGTAAACCATGTTTGTTAAACCATTGATCGCTCATTTCTTATTTTTAAACACAAAATAAAAATATGTATTTTCCAATTGAGAGGGTGTTTATAAATACAAGAGTATAGTAGTGAACTAAAAAGAAGGCAAATTGGGACGAGTTTAGCTGTAAGCTGCAGTCATGTACGAGCTTGTACGTGAGGAGAATCTTCCTACCAAGTTTGAGTTGACAAACGTAGCAGCTGGTCCACTTGTGGGGGTCAGCAAATAGCAGATTACTTGTAAATGATCACTTCAAAAGGGAGATTGTGATAAGAAGGTACTAAAAATGCATCTCAAGTTCAAAATAAATAAATATGAGAGGATTTTGAAATAACTAGATACAGCTTCTAAAAGGACCCTCTAAAGCCAGGGAAGTGTGCTTAGTCAGTGAAAAGAATTATTTTCCTCTCAAACAGGATTTTCATCGACTTTGTAATAACCATCACACTATTATAATACTGTACATCTAGGAATAAATGATCCAATTTTATTAGTTATGTTAGTCATTATAACTTATTACCTATTTATATTTCTTAACTTTACTGTATATTTGTCAACTATATATTTCATATTTATAATTATTTGCTACATATTTATTATATTTGGTTACCTATTTATTCCTTATTTACTGACTATTTATTATATATTTATAAAATATTTATTGAGTTCTTGGATCTTGCAACTTGTTTATTAATTATGCATAATTGTTTATAATATTAACTTGTTTATAAATATGCAGTACTTGTTTATTAATAGTGTGTAGACTGGTTTGATGAAATGTTTACTGGGTTAAAAATATTAAAATGCTTACTTCAAAATAACATTTACATTTAAAGCTGATTTTACATCATTATCATTTAATACTACATAAATAAATGTCCGACATTTCTCATTTTCCCAAGGATTAGTGATTACTTTATAGCAATGGTAATTAGTTGATCAAACACAGGGATTCAAACTGTTTACTTTCCTTTGGAGTGAAAGCGTTTGATCGCTTAATTTAAATAAATGAAAGATTATTGGCTATATAGATTTTCTGGTAATGGTTCTTTTAAATTAAAAGTTTCACACTTGTATGAGAGTTGGTACATATATAGGTTTATGTATGAATATATACTGTATGTGGTCAAACATCATACATTTCAAACCTTATTCATTCACGCTACATTCACACTGTAGAATGCTTGTGATGGTAAAAACCATTTAAGGCAAGCTTTATATATTTTAGGTACTATTATGTTCTTAATATGTGTGGATTTTCAATTGTCTATTAAAGTGCTAGTAGGTCAACTTGTAAGACAATAGTTCATAAAATACATTTATTCTGCCCAGTATGGAAGTAATCTCTGCTTATAGTATCAAGTGCGTCTATGACGCAAGTTAAGGCGCAATTTGTCGAACAAACTGTCACGTAGTTGTTTATATAAAAGGCTTGTCAAAGTTTATATTTGTAATAATATGGAAACCGTTTTACAAGAAATTCTAAGTTAGTAAATATTAACAAATATGCATATTACTTTATTGCTTGTTTTTGTAGTCTGAAGACTCTAAACAATTTGATACCGTAATTATTCCCACAATATTCTAGAGAATGTTTGGGTAGTAAATCCATAATGTACCGTAATCAAAAAATTAATTGGGAACGATCCAAAACCACTTTCAACATTAATTTGGAACAAACTTTAGCTATTGGAGTATTTTATGCTAACTCTTATCAAGATGCATTCCAAGAAATGTTTTAGTGGAAACCCCTTCCACTTATTTATGTATGTTAACGTTACTGTGGAGCTTTTAGTTTGAACGTCCATCAAAGTAATTTTCAATGCTTAAAAATATCAGGAAATTGGATTTTAAGGTTTTTTGTCAAAGTTATCGAATTTATGGACGAAGTTTTTCAATTAAAAAATATGTTTACCCAACGTTTTTTTAAAGCAATAGAAACAAAAGTTTATTATATCTAAGTCGAATCAGTAAATTAAAATTATTGTTTAGTTTATTTGTACTTTTTTGTTCAAAGATTGTAATAGGTTGTATTATATAAAACGTTGTTTACTTTTTTGTACTTGTACTAGCTGAACCCGGCGGACGTTGTTTCGCCTTTCATTTTTCATTGACATACCAAAATAAAGCAATAAAAAGAATTGTAGAAAAAAACCATTATTTATTAAATGAGTACAAGAGGGTAAACAATATTTTTGTCTTCTTATTTGGTTTATAAATGTAAAGGTTTTTTGTAGTGTGTGCTACACTCTCAAGGTGAAATGTAGAACTACAATAAATCAAAACATATACAGTACTGTTGTTGTGAGAACTTCAATCTGCTTATGGCATGTGAAACTAAATTAAACCACACAGTCATATGTTTTTTGTAAACAATTCAGATTCTCCATTTGAATAACATGGGATCTTTAGGAGCCCGTGGGGTGGGACCCTGTGGACGGATCTGCATCAAACTTCAGAGAAACCATCTCGGGAGTATGCAGGACAACATCCTAAAGTTTCATGGCGATCGGTTGGATGGTTTGGCAGCGCATAAACTTCAAACATATATATATACATATATACAAACATCCTCTTTTATAAATATAGATTACATAACACTTCGGCTGTTTGTTGTGTGACGTCCATTCGTTTGAAAACTCAAATATTTGTAGCATTCTATATAAATGATGTTTTTCAAAAATGGAGTTTTAATTTACAAGGGTTTTTTTTTTATCTACAAAGTACTTTTAACAAATTACTATGTCGTTAACTTGTAAGTCATAGTCAGTTGTTTGCATATGACCTTGATATTTTAATATCTTGTACGATATACTTCTTGATGTAGCCTCCGATTAAATAAATACACTCACTTTGTCGGTACTAGCAGTGGAGTGCTGTAACCCAGCTACTTGGGGACAAATTGTTGAGGAGATTGTAGGCGATAGGTTCTATGCTCAGTCCCCAACACACACCATGGTTCCTCAGTCTGGATATCCATGTTGAGTGATAGTCAAGGTTCAGATGTTGTGTAGTGAAGAGAACTAAGGCTTGTCAGTTCTCTGAAATCCAGACCAATACTACGTGTTTTGGATTCCATATAAAGCCGTGGGTCCCTAAGTTTCCCTGGCTATTGTGCTCTTAATAAATAGCTCATTCTGATAAACGGTCGACCTTAGTTAGTTGGTAACAATGACTACACTCGTTCATTTACACTAATCACACTAATTCGCTCTCCCATTTATCTACAATCGGCATCCTAGAAATGATTAATAAATCAAATTGGCTAAGTAAAAAGAAGCAATAACGTGGAAGTTTATCATGGCCAGTTTTATGTTTACCTAGTCGTTACAAATATAAAGTAATGCAGATGCTTCTAAGTATTTTTGAATAATAATATTTAAAAGAAACAAATTTAACAAACAGAAGATTTATCCCTCCAATAAAATATCACATGGAATTTTATTTTTAATCTGTAATAATATGAAAACACGAATAAAATCTACTGAAGTTTATACTTAGTTTAAATAACAAATGCATATTTTCTTAAGAAATAAATATCATCTAGCTTACATACACACTTTACACATTTAACCCACGTATGTGTGTAAAATAACATATCATCTAGCTTACATCCACACTTTACACATTTAATTGTCGTATGTGTGTAAAATAACATATCATCTAGCTTAAATACACACTTTACACTTTTAACTCTCGTATGTGTGTGAAATAACATATCATCCAGCTTACATTCAACACTTAAAACATTTAACTTAACCCTCATATGTATGTAAAATAACATATCATCTAGCTTAAATACACACTTTACACTTTTAACTCTCGTATGTGTGTGAAATAACATATCATCCAGCTTACATTCAACACTTAAAACATTTAACTTAACCCTCATATGTATGTAAAATAACATATTATCTAGCTTAAATACACACTTTACACTTTTAACTCTCGTATGTGTGTGAAATAACATATCATCCAGCTTACATTCAACACTTAAAACATTTAACTTAACCCTCATATGTATGTAAAATAACATATTATCTAGCTTAAATACACACTTTACACATTTAACCCTCATATGTGTGTAAAATAACGTATCATCCAGCTTACATCCACACTTTACACATTTAACTCTCGTATGAGTGTAAAATAACATATCATCTAGCTTACATACACACTTTACACATTTAACTCTCGTATGTGTGTAAAATAACACATCATTAGTCCTGTTAAGTAGTCCACTAAATTAGCACTAAACGTTTTTGTTATGAAAATAATCCAAACAGTATTTTTTTTCTAACATCTATACCTTGACTGAGATTCTGAATCCAAAACCAATAAAATTACAATCTTAATTTCAATTTTAGAGAAGAACTTACTGTTAAAATTTTCTGAAGAAAATAGGAACAAATTTATTGCTTGTTTTGCAACGTGTAACCAGGCTATCCAGATTCAGAAGATCACATTTACGATTCCCTTGTTTAAAATATTACCTGAGTGCTCCTCTCCAGTTCCATATTTTGTATCAATCTGAATATATATGACTTAATTTATCTATGAACTACATTATTTCTGACTCTATACTCGTTTTGAAAGACATAATGTCCTATAAAATACTATTAGGAGAGGAATATACAAATGTTAGCTTTCAACATTGAGTAATAAAAGAGTTATTCCAAAACAGCAATTCTGGTTTTAATTTTTGTATAGTAATAAATTTACTCCTCACATAGACCCGCATGACTGTGTTAACTTTATTGAACGAGTGAAGTACCGACACTTAGCTCAATTGGGAATTCAAACCTTGGACATTGTCCTCCACAGTCCGAAGGTTTAGACTATGGTAAAAAAGTTCAACGGCATTTTTTAGACTAATATGTAGAGTGATTGTCAGATTATGTTTCCCTTAAAATATACGATTTAAATAAATTGTAGTAGTACCATAAGACTCGCCCATTGTTAAATTAATAAATAGGTTATAAAGTAAACGTTTAAATATTTTCGATAAGAATGCATTAGCCTAAGGTTGACTTAAACTCCAAATTATTGTCTACATCTTTTCAAATTTTTCAACTTAAACGCCAATAAAATGAATAATTAGCTATGTAAGAAACACATCTCAAGTAGTTTTAAAGACTTTAATGTCATGTTATCTAAAATGAAATCTCGTATGCAAACCAATCTGTCCAAGAAATCGGCACTACCTACGTCATTAACAGGCATTGATATTAGTATTACAATTAGATTAGTATTCGAATTTTAAAAAAGTTTAGTTTTCTGAATTGTACTAAGAGTGCAGTACACACTGCTAACTTCAGTGAAATACGACAGTGGAACTCAGTAAGTCACAAATTAAGAGATAACTTTGTGTTTACTTAATTAAAAGCGTGGGTGTCCCATTTCGCCAATGTTTACCCTCCTCATTAGAAAACATGTTAAATTGTCTTTAATTATACTTCATTAGGGTGTCGTTTAATTGTATCGTCAGATGCTAATTAAGTCGTTGTAGCCTCCCCACACAGTTCACACAAACAGCCTTCCCAAACATACAGCCTTACCACACGTGTAGCATCCCCCACAAATGCAGCTTTTCCACAAATGCAGCCTCCAAACACGTGCAGCCTCCTCACACATGCTGCCTCGTCACATATGCAGCCTCCCGACACAAGTAGCTTCCCCACAAATGCAACCTCTCCACACTTGCAACCTATCCATGCTGGCAGCCTCCCCATATGTACATCCTTCGCACACATGCAACCTATCCACATATGCAGCCTCCCCAAACATACAGCCTCCCCGCACAGCCTCTCGACACTTTCAGCCTAGCCATACATGCAGCCTGCCCACACATACAGTACCCCCACTCATACAGTCTCCCCACACATACAAGCTTCCCACATATACATTTTCCCACTCATGAAGCTTCCCCACAAATGCAGCTTCCTCACACATGCAGCCTCCCCACATGAGCAGCCTCCCCACATGAGCATTCTCCCCACATGAGCAGCCTCCTCACACATGCTGCCTCCCCATACGTGCAGGCTCTTCCCATATGCAGCCTCCCGACACAAGCAGCCTCCCCACAAATGTAGCCTATCCTCACCTGGAGCCTCCCTGCACATACAGCCTCCCAACACATGCAGCCTCCCCACCCATGCAGCCTTTCCACACATGCATCCTCACCATAAGTGCAGCCACTCCACAAATGCAACTTTTCCACACATGCAGCCTCTCCACAAAATCAGCATCTCCACGCATGCAGCCTCCCCACACATGCAACGTTCCTACACAGCAGCCTCTCTACAAATGCAGTCTCTCAACACATGCAGCCAACCTCTAATTTGATGCATTTGTTACATTATTGCAAGAGTATTAATTGCAATCGCATTATTACCAAGCAACTGAACAGTGAACATTTATTATTGTTTGCTTGTCTTCATAGTACTAAATTTGCCCCTAATAAAGACGATTTTCATTTCAATGAAATATATACAGGTAGTACTTAAAAAGCTTTATTTATTATAATAACAAGAAACACTTTAAGATGAGGAAGGTTAATGCATCCCATGGCAATGATAATCATGTGAACAGTCGCTTAGTTTATAAAGTATGTTTATAGTACATAAATAAAATAGGTCACAAATACATTGATAGTTGGTATGGTGGATAAAACATACTTTACATGACAACGAACTACACGGATACATTGATAGTTGGCCTGGTGGATTAAACATACTTTACATAACAATAAACTACAGGGATACATTGATAGTTGGCCTGGTGGATGAAACCTACTTTACATAACAACAAACTACAGGGATATATTGATAGTTGGCCTGGTGGATGAAACATACTTTACATGACAACGAACTACAGGGATACATTGATGGTTGGCCTGGTGGATTAAACATACTTTACGTGACAACGAACTACAGGGATACATTGATAGTTGGCCTGGTGGATTAAACATACTTTACGTGACAACGAACTACAGGGATACATTAATAGTTGGCCTGGTGGATTAAACATACTTTACATGACAACGAACTACAGGGATACATTGATAGCTGGCCTGGTGGATAAAACATACTTTACATGACAACGAACTACAGGGATACATTGATAGTTGGCCTGGTCGATAAAACATACTTTACTTGACAATAAACTACAGGGATATATTGATAGTTGGCCTGGTGGATAAAACATACTTTACATGATAACGAACTACAGGGATACATTGATAGTTGGCCTGGTGGATGAAACATACTTTACATGACAACGAACTACAGAGATACATTGATAGTTGGCCTGGTGGGTTAAACATACTTTACATGACAATGAACTACAGGGATATATTGATAGTTGGCCTGGTGGATAAAACATACTTTACATGACAAACTAAAACTATTGTGAAATTATTCCATAGCAGTACAATACAACCGTGTCAGAATCTATTTCTGTTTGCTAACACCTTATCGTTTCTAACTTACTTAGTGGAAGTTCACAGCAACTTCAACTCTGAATGTATCACTGTAGTTCGTTGTCATGTAAAGTATGTTTAATCCACCAGGCCAACTATCAATGTATCCCTGTAGTTCATTGTCATGTAAAGTATGTTTTATCCACCAAGCCAACTATCAATGTATCTCTGTAGTTCATTGTCATGTAAAGTATGTTTCATCCACCAGGCCAACTATCAATGTATCCCTGTAGTTCGTTGTCATGTAAAGTATGTTTTATCCACCAGGCCAACTATCAATATATCCCTGTAGTTTGTTATGTCAATTAATTATCTGTATATATACGCACTTAAAAAAAACTTCTCTGTTTTTCTTTACTTTTCCTTATTTATTTATTTAAGTGTGTACAAAATCTAGACCTCACCAGTTATGCAAAATTTGTCGGTGAGTAAACTAGAAAGACAAAAATGTAGTAAAAAAAAACATATATGTATTTTGTATAATATTATTTATCAGTAATTATTAGGCGGTGTAGGGCAGATACTTATAATGCAGCTTATAATATGACGTAACTATGCATTACAATAGAAGGTATGAATACAATAACTACGGTATGTGGCTACAACAAATACGCCATTTTGTACATAATTTTATCCTGTTTGCCAAAACATTCCTGTTCTCTAATCTATGGCCTATTCCCTCCCCTAAAAATAATTATACTAATAAACTATATACATAAAATTTTTGAGATGCCCCAACAGGAACGCTCGTTTTTATTACAATAATTAAAACACACACACACACACACACACACACACACACACACACACACACACACACACACACACACACACACACACACACACACACACACACACACACACGCACGCACGCACGCACGCACGCACGCACGCATGCACGCACGCACGCACGCACGCGCGCGCACACATACACACACACACACACACACACACACACACACACACACACACACACACACACACACACACACACACACACACACACACACACACACACACGCACACACACACAATAATTATTTTAGATGATATAATAGTAATGGTTTTGATGATAAAATGAAGGACATTTTTCAAATGGCATCTGATAAAACTAATCTTATCATATTCAAACTTAAAATATTGTTTATATTGCTAGATTTTTCTGACAATATTTTAATTATTATCATATTTTTTAAAGCTGAATTAACCAATTTATAGCCAATTACGTAAATTTATATCAAATTTAATTCGTGTTGAAATCGTAATGATAGAAGTTTACATATTGGTTAATCACATATTCACGTAGATAATGTTTTATAACTTTAAATTATGTTTAACATACTAAAGTGTAATCCTGTAGGTAGGTCCTTTTTACAAAGCAGTATAAGCATGGAGCTTTAAGTTTGATATGGCATCTTAAAAATACTTCTTCTAATGCATTTAAAATAACTGACTAAGGTCTCTAAAGTTTAGAAATACACGCCAGCCAGTGCTTAATATTATATACAAGATAATTACTTTAAATTAAGTATAGTGCTAGCTTATATGACTATATTTTTTAGCATCTTAATAGAGAGAGTTGTTCTCCTCCATAAATATCCGTTTGAGATTGTGGTAGCCTGAACAAAAACGATTTTCTTGTTCATTGATTTTAAGTGATAGTTGAATCATTCTCACATTCATGAGCTCCGTTTCATGAGAACTTCACTGAAACTATCTAGATTGTTCAATTGGTTTTATGATTGGGTCAGAATGTTTTTGTAACAAAATATTGCTTATATATTTGAAAAATAATTAAAAATCTAATTACAAACTGTTAGTACCATTACGGCTAATCTGGCCGGGAGTTCCTGAAGACAAACGTAAGTTAGCCAGAGTGTTTGGGAGTCTAAAAGTATTTAAATATTCTCCTGATAAGTATTAAAAACCTTTATTAGAATATAATTCATTGTGTAAATTTGCAGTATAAATATTGAAAATACATATACGATGTTAGCTGTTTAACACTGGCTGGAACAAACTTGCTTTAGTCATGTATGAGTCACATTTCGAGCGTTATAGGGATTGTAAGAGTGAAATATTTGTAATTATAAAATCAATATTTTGTGACAAAAATACTTGACTCAATCATAAAACGAATTGAACAATCCAGATTCAGTGAAGTCCTCATGAAACGAAGCTCAGGCATGTGAAGTTAGGTGGTAGAGAGGGCTTTGCAGTCCTAACGTCGCCTCATAAAGAAACAATAATGAAATCCTTTTTCATTTCATTAAAAATATTACTGTTTTAATGTGGAAAACATTGTTCTAAAATCAGCAACAGTGACCTCCTAGTGATGGAACTAAATAATCAAAATATAGAAGTTAAGAGTGTTAACGTAAGTTGTTAAACTTACGATTTAACTTCAGAGTGCTTTACTGCTAAGATGTAATGTTTACATTCACGCCAATATTTGTGTACTAATGCAACTGTCTGAAGTAAGAAATATTAGTTTTAAGGTAATTTATTTTATATTCGACTGGCAAATGTGTTGTGTTTTTTGGATATGTTTTGGACTTACTGCGTCGTGTTTTTATTCTTCACTGTGGATCATTTATGGGAAAACATCGCAAATTATTACTGAGTCAAATATTTTATTTTAATTTAGCATTTAGAAGGTAACTTTATCATAAAACTAAACCAAATCTTTCTTTAAGAAGTATTTTAAATATTTAAAACGCAATAGTACTTAATACTGTGAAATACCTGGCTGTACTTTATTTTACGTTTTAAACACATATTTTCTTTTAAAGCACGTGTAAAATTAAACTGAATCTAACCATCATTACTCATAACTAATACTGATTAAATGTACAGTATCATATTTATTTGAACTAAAATGGTATTTCTAGATAACAGACAATTGATTCAGTCATACGCTAATTACATCCAATAACCCCTACAGAGTAATAATAGTTAAGACTATACGAAATATTTAGTCAACTGCTATGCTTCATTATATATTGATTTATATTATATATTACGTTTATTATCTCCGGATTTTCATAGCAAAAAATACAGATAGTTACACATACAAAATAATACAAAAGTAACTGAAAAAGTAATAAAGTCAACTTTATTTTGTATTTTGGACCATAATCGACGTATAAAAGAAGATTTATTGAAAGTGAATTATTTTTCGATTAATGACATTAAAAATTCAAACACCACATTGGAATTTAATTGTTGTAAAAGTGAACATGTCTGGAAATATGTCATGTTTTATATTAAAAGCTCAATCGGTAAAGGACGAAAGGACTACACAATTTTTGGGGCTTTATTCTCTTGTAAGTAATTGTGCGTTTACCAAAATATACAGTTGTTTGCATATGTATAGATGCAGATTAAACATTGATTGTTATAATTTAAAAATAATATATGACTTTGAAATGGAAAGAGGTCTGATTATTTTGATCAATTAGTGTCATTAAAAGCATGACATTTAATATTTTAATAAAAATCTCTGCTTGATAATTTGGTAGTATATTATTCGACGCACACTATTCAACAAGAAACACCTTTCAACACATAGTGATCTCTGCAACATAGTGATTTACCTCCTTGAAGTTTCGTAAATGTTTTGGAGATATTTTTAAACCTCGCAGACTTGATATTAGGAAGTTAGTATACTCTAATGTGTACGTCCCATGTACACATTACCTTATTATATGCCCTAATGTGTACGTCCCATGTACACATTACCTTATTATATGCCCTAATGTGTACGTCCCATGTACACATTACCTTATTATATGCCTATGCTGAACATTCCACTCCATTCAAAGTACTTAGAAGTGTTTGAATTATTCATATCTCCATTTGTGACATTTACCAGAGTCACGCATAGGAAATATTATTTTTATGATAATTTTAAACCTCAAAACCAATACTTATTGTTGGTTTGAAAAAACCTAATTTGAAAACTACAAATCTATTCAACCATTTCAATATGGCTGCTGTATTTACATAAAAACATCATACTTACTAGGAATAGAAACAATTTTCAGGTAAATTTTGAAAATTAGTCTATCGATTTTACATTTTTACCTAGCTTACAGCTGAAATTCAGTTTTTAAGATTTTACATCTTAGTTTGGCAAACAATTACCGCAGAATAAGCAAATACGCCAATGGCATCAGTGTTCTGTGAGGTAGAAAAGATAAGACGAAGTTTATGGATAGTTTTCACAGAGGATTGATTGGATATGATGACCAACCATTAGCCAAAACACATGAGAGGGGCGATGGTATGGTAAATATAGTCTGGAACTGGTGATTTAAACTGTAATGGAGAAATGTGATATGATAACCAACCATTAGTCAGAGCACGGGAGAGGGGTGAAGGTGTTGTGGTAAATATAGTCTGGAACTGGTGATTTAAACTGTAAAGGAGATATGTGATATGATAACCAACCATTAGTCAGAGCACGGGAGAGGGGTGATGGTGTGGTAAATATAGTCTGGAACTGGTGATTTAAACTGTAATAGAGATATGTGAAATGATAATTAGTCAGTATGGGAGAGGGGCGATGGTGTGGTAAATATAGTCTGGAACTGGTGATTTAAACTCTGAACTGTAATGGAGATATGTGATATGATAACCAACTATTAGTCAGAGCATGGGAGAGGGGCGATGGTGTGGTAAATATAGTCTGGAACTGGTGATTTAAGCTGTAATGGAGATATGTGATATGATAACCAACCATTAGTCAGAGCACGGGAGAGGGGCGATGGTGTGGTAAATATAGTCTGGAACTGGTGATTTAAACTCTGAACTGTAATGGAGATATGTGATATTATAACCAACCATTAGTCAGAGCACGGGAGAGGGGCGATGGTGTGGTAAATATAGTCTGGAACTGGTGATTTAAACTGTAATGGAGATATGTGATATGATAACCAACCATTAGTCAGAGCACGAGAGAGGGGCGATGGTGTGGTAAATATAGTCTGGAACTGGTGATTTAAACTGTAATGGAGATATGTGATATGATAACCAACCACTAGTCAGAGCACGAGAGAGGGGCGATGGTGTGGTAAATATAGTCTGGAACTGGTGATTTAAACTGTAATGGAGATATGTGATATGATAACGAACCATTAGTTAGAGCACGGGAGAGGGGCGATGGTGTGGTAAATATAGTCTGGAACTGGTGATTTAAACTCTGAACTGTAATGGAGATATGTGATATTATAACCAACCATTAGTCAGAGCACGGGAGAGGGGCGATGGTGTGGTAAATATAGTCTGGAACTGGTGATTTAAACTGTAATGGAGATATGTGATATGATAACGAACCATTAGTTAGAGCACGGGAGAGGGGCGATGGTGTGGTAAATATAGTCTGGAACTGGTTATTTAAACTCTGAACTGTAATGGAGATATGTGATATTATAACCAACCATTAGTCAGAGCACGGGAGAGGGGCGATGGTGTGGTAAATATAGTCTGGAACTGGTGATTTAAACTGTAATGGAGATATGTGATATGATAACGAACCATTAGTTAGAGCACGGGAGAGGGGCGATGGTGTGGTAAATATAGTCTGGAACTGGTGATTTAAACTCTGAACTGTAATGGAGATATGTGATATTATAACCAACCATTAGTCAGAGCACGGGAGAGGGGCGATGGTGTGGTAAATATAGTCTGGAACTGGTTATTTAAACTCTGAACTGTAATGGAGATATGTGATATGATAACCAACTATTAGTCAGAGCATGGGAGAGGGGCGATGGTGTGGTAAATATAGTCTGGAACTGGTGATTTAAACTCTGAACTGTAATGGAGATATGTGATATTATAACCAACCATTAGTCAGAGCACGGGAGAGGGGCGATGGTGTGGTAAATATAGTCTGGAACTGGTGATTTAAACTGTAATGGAGATATGTGATATGATAACCAACCATTAGTCAGAGCACGGGAGAGGGGCGATGGTGTGGTAAATATAGTCTGGAACTGGTGATTTAAACTGTAATGGAGATATGTGATATGATAACCAACCACTAGTCAGAGCACGAGAGAGGGGCGATGGTGTGGTAAATATAGTCTGGAACTGGTGATTTAAACTGTAATGGAGATATGTGATATGATAACGAACCATTAGTTAGAGCACGGGAGAGGGGCGATGGTGTGGTAAATATAGTCTGGAACTGGTTATTTAAACTGTAATGGAGATATGTGATATGATAACCAACCATTAGTCAGAGGACGGAAGAGGGGCGATGGTGTGGTAAATATAGTCTGGAACTGGTGATTTAAACTGTAATGGAGATATGTGATATGATAACCAACAATTAGTCAGAGCACGGGAGAGGGGCGATGGTGTGGTAAATATAGTCTGGAACTGGTGATTTAAACTGTAATGGAGATATGTGATACGATACGTTATCTTTTAAGAATCTACAGTGTGGAAGGAAATTACCGAAACAGATTAATAATGTTTTAACGATTAAATAAAAAGCAATAACACTTGTTATATCATTACTGCACCTATTAATCTACTTTTTGAAGTAACTGCAAATGTTTTGTTATATCAGGGGGATTTCCCACAAGGAGTCAGAAGAAAATCTTTAATGAACGCATAGGTCAAGTAGAACACAAAATTAAAGGTCTTTGGTAGTAGAACATAAAACCATAAATCCGATCTCAAAACGTTCGCTCTTTAAAAACATTTTGCTGGTTTAAAGTTTTAAAAAGTTACAACGAAGGTTCTGTACTAGACGGTTTAGTATTCTTTTCTTAGATCAAGTTGGGAAATTAAAACTTTGTAAATACTTATTGGACCTAAGAAATAATTTATAGTTTAGTAAGTGAGTCTTCACTTGCAATGGATGATCGTCCACAAGGAGTGAACAAAAATATTACAAATACAATGGGTCAAGATGTATACAATTTAAAAGGGGATGTCTAGCACAGATAAATACCACAAATAACACTTAAAAGGGTTAATTCAGTGGACAAAAAGATGGCAGATGACCAATAATTTTAATGGAAACAAGTAATGCTTACGAACCAAATATTATTAGAGTATTGCTGCCTCTTTTTCATTACTAACTTCATAATGTACATGTACATCAAGCATAATGCGTGCAGCAGCATTTTTTATTTGATTTATAGTTCACTTAAATTGTTGCTACTATTGCAATGTCTTACTTCAACCAAGAAAATCTATGAAAATTTGTGATTTTGCACTGGATCAAACTTTTTAAGTGCTGTTTGTGGTATTCACCTGTGCTAGACAACCCCTTTAAAACGATGTACATCTTGACCTAGGCTATTTTTAATATTTTTGTCGAACTCGTTGTGGACCCCATTGTCCATTATCTCCATTATCCATTGCAAGTGAAGAGTCACCAACACCCTAAAAAAATATATCTTAAGTTCAATAGGCATTTAAAAAGTTTAACTTTCCCAACTTGATCTAAGAGAATAATTTGAAACCGTATAAAACAGGACCTTCATCGTAACCTCTTTAAACAAGCATCATTTTTTAAAAAGCGAACCTTTTGAGTTCGGATTGTACGTTTATGTTCAGTAGGCCTACTAAAGACCTTCAATTTTATGTACTACTCGAACTATGCTCTCATAAAACATTTTCTTCTTGTGGGCCATTCCCCCGATATGATAGACAAATGGCAGTTACTTCAAAAAGTGGATTAAAAGGTGCAGTAATGATGTACCAAGTTTTATTGCTTTGTCTCTAATCGTTAAAAAAATTATTAATCTGTTCCGTGACTTTTCTTCTACATTGTATAATAACACCGTGGTGCAAATAAGTAAGAAGGTGTTCTACTACCGAGCTCTAATGATTTATACAGATAAAAAAGACGCTCAAATTAATATTTAAAGTTACCATTATAAAATTACGCCACCTATTACTATGGCTCATCACATTATTTTACCTAATTATTATATCTTTTATCTATAGATATTTTAACAATAAAGTGTTTAAAGTTATTGCAATAACACCAAGACCTTATCACCAAGAAAGTAAGTGCTGGTTTCAAAATTAATTAATTCACATCTCTAAGCAATTTTGTGGTTCTTATAAAAATTCTTAAACTAGCCATTATTTAGGGTAAATTAACAATACCATTTAAACAGTATCAGATTTATCGATAAACATTTCTAAAAGAGGTTATTTTTTAAATTTGAAAGACATTACCAAAGGGGACTATTTAAAATACTTCTAATTTTATTGGTAGTTATTTTAAATTACGTATTATGATCTGAGATAGGAGCTTATCCTTCGTTTAATGTATATAATATACACAATCCCTTAGAAATAGAAACTAGAACACCGTGGTGCAAATAAGAAAGAAGGTAATATACTACCGAGCTCTAATGATTTATACAGTGAAAAAATATATCCAATTTTCTTTTTCTTCTTACAACACCTTTCTGTCAATTCTTATTTAATTAAAAACTGTACCCTTCAATTTTTATTATTTCTACCATTTTCTTAAAACAAAATGTATAAAATAACGTTTTAAAAATTATTAAATTATTGCACTGGTATTAATTTTATTCCAAATAATACTAAATCAAAAACTGCAAGGAATATTTGATAACCTATTGATGGAATAGTCCAATCAAAATTACTGATACTAATCAAGGGCTGAGAAGTTAGTCCGTGTTATTTTTAAAAGCCACGTTTCCAAGGAAAAACAGAAGACTAATTGTTGTAAATAGGAATAAAAGGTTACATTGCAAAGATATAGTTTCTTTATGAAGGTAAACATAACCAAATTCCTTGGCATGTACTATTAATGTGTATTCCCTTCCCAACCTATTCCCATTTTCCTCTATATAGACTACATTATTGCTGGAACAAACGACATCGCGGCTGGCAAACCAGAGATAGTCTACAATAATTTGGAACGGTTGGTGAGGGATCGTCTTGGGACTGGAAAGGTGGTTCTATCGACTATCCCAACACGACACGATTTACCTGCTCATCACCCAATCCATAGAGAGGTTGCTCGCATGAATAGTTTCATTCACAGAATCGCACACACTACTCATAACACAGACATATTGGATGTTAACTCTATTCCGAGAAGCCTGTTTACGCAGCATGGTATGCACCTGAGGATGCCCGGAAAAAAGATGTTGGCTAAGAAGTTACTAAAATGTCTCATTAAATTAAGCTCAGGCATAAATAATCCAGCCGATACTATCTCATCTGGCTCCACTCTATCGGCACCACCTACACCATCTGTCAACGTCGCCTCCCCTGTGATCGTGGAACCGAGGACACTACCGTACGAGACCTACGCCGAGGCGCTGAGAGGACCACTTCCAATACCCAATTATGACGTAGGCAGCAGCAAACAACAACATTTTTTAGGGACAACAAGCTTGAATCTGGACCCGCGACACCTGGGTCGAGTCATGACTTAAACCCTTCAATTACAGTAATTCATCAAAATGCCCAAATAGCTTCGAATAAGGTCGATGAGTTAAACCTCTTTTGTAATGAGCTCAATCCGGACGTTCTGATTATTACTGAACACGGATTTCGTACTGACACTGTCAAAATGTTTCATTTGCAAAACTTAACTCTAGCACAATCGTTTTCTAGAGATGCACACAAGGGAGGAGGAGTGGCAATATTTACAAAACACAAAACGCATTTCGAACCGCATATTATCTCCAACAGTGTTGAACTCCATTTTGAGGCGGTGGGTATAAAAATTTCACCAAATTCAAATGAATCTTTTATTATCATTGGCCTATACAGATCCCCAAATGGAGATATTAATGTCTTTTTTAACTCTTTCGAATTTCTACTTATTTCTTTAAAAAGAAAGAAACCTAAATTCATTATCTTAGGGGATTTTAATATAAATGTCTTGGACCAATTTCACCCTCATACCCAGCGGTTCCGTGACATTCTGAACTCTTTCGGCCTCCTGTGGTCTGTGAACTCCCCCACTAGAGTGACCGCGACATCGGTTTCGGCTATCGACAACGTTATCACTGACATGCAGGGCACTACTGTTTCGGTTCTCGAGACCGCTCTCTCTGATCACTTTGCGTAGGTGGCGATGGTCAGGGGGCGCATGCCGGACACTGAACCCTCTAATTGTCTAAGTAAACGAGACACTTGCCCTGTAAATTTAAGAAACCTGAATTCTGCTCTGCAGAAAGAGAACTGGTATTTTTTAGAAGATTACAATGGGCCTTGTACAAGTTTCAGCGCTTTTGCGGAGAGGTTAATATCCTATCTTGATATTTATTGTCCATTTAAAAGAATAAAAAAACAGCACAAGAATAAAAAAACAACCTGGATAACTAAGGGAATTCTTGTGTCGAGGCAGAAACTAAAGTTTTATTATTCTATCTTCAGAAACACAAACAAAGAACGTTTTAAATTATTTTTCAAAAATTACAAACGTATATATAAGAAAGTCATTAGAGCTGCGAAAGCCTATGACGTAGAGAGTGCTCTAAGACGGTCGGATAACCTTTCAAAGACTGCTTGGAGCATCATAAACTCCATTAGATCACAAGGATGCAATGCATCTAAGCAAATTCAATTAAAAATCAATGACAACATTGTGAATGACCCACTAGCTGTGGCTAGAGAGTTCAACCTTTTTTTCTCTTTAGTTGGTAATTCCAACGTAGACTCGCATCCCCGAAGTGTTGAAACTAATTTTCATGGTGGTACCGGCGGCTGCACCACACAGGGACCGCCTGGTGGTGTTGGTGCTCGGGATCCTGGGGGTAGGGAGCCTTTCTATAATTGTGGGTTCCCAGGGAGTCCGGCGTCGTCCATGGCTTTGTCACCTGTCACACCGGAGGAGGTGGTTCGCGTGGTACGTGATCTTAGACTCACTAGGTCGTGTGATGAAAGTGGTTTGTCTGTTTGGCTATTAAAAACATTTATCAGTCAAGTGAGTGGGCCGCTTAGCAAACTGGTAAATATGTCGTTTGATCAGGGTTTATACCCAGCCGAATTAAAGAAATCTAAAATTACTCCGATTTTCAAAAAGAACGACCCACTCCTGGTTGAAAATTATCGTCCGATTTCTATCTTGCCTACACTCAGTAAAATTTACGAGAAGCTTTTCCTCAGCAGACTTATGACTTTTTTCAATTCTTTTAACTTGTTATGTTCTCAGCAATTCGGGTTTCGGAAAAATAAGTCCACCATCGACGCAGTGACCTCACTGGTGGAGTCGATTGTCGAGGGCTTAGAGGGTGGAGAGCGGGTACTTAGCGTGTTTCTCGATCTCTCGAAGGCCTTCGACTGTGTCGATCATGCCACTCTATTGCGCGTATTGGAGACGGGTGGGGTCCGTGGACTCCCACTCAAGTGGCTGGAGTCATACCTCACCGGTCGCAGTCAGCGTGTTCAGATTGCAAACAGCCTCTCGCGATCTATCAGTGTGGGCCGAGGGGTCCCACAGGGCTCTATCCTTGGCCCAGCATTGTTTATAATCTACGTAAATAATTTAAGTTTCTCACTGCAAGCACATAACATTATTCAGTACGCTGATGATACGACAATCTGTATAAAAAATAAATCGGTAAAGGAACTTGAAATAAACACATATATTCAGTTAAATTCGTGCATTCAATTTTTTGAACAATTAAATCTACAAACAAACAGCACTAAGTCAAATTTTGTCTACTTCTGTCTAAGACAACTTGGTGATGACACGCCACTGTCCGTTATGGCAGATGACACTCTTTTGAAAGATGTGGATTGTACTAGTTTCTTGGGGATGCAAGTTGATAGAGGTTTGACCTGGGACAATCATGTCAACAGTGTCTGCTCCAGGGTGTCGACGGGTATCTATGTCCTGCGATCCCTTGCTCAGTTCTGCTCATTGGGAATTCTAAAAATGACTTACTTTGGTATAATTTACCCACATCTGTCCTACGGAATACGTCTGTGGGGGAGCTGTGCAGATTCTAGATTTTCAAGAGTGTTTCGACTGCAAAAGAGAGCGGTCAGAGTTCTCGCGAATTTGAGGCACAGAGAGTCGTGTAGGGATGCGTTTAGGGAGCTCGGTCTTTTAACTTTACCCTGCCTCTACTTACTTGAGGTGGCAGTTTACTGTCGTTTCAGTGGCAATCTCACCCAAGGTGTAGATATCCACGACTACAATACTAGGGGTAGGGACACATATCGCCAGCAACAACATAGAACATCCGCCTTCAATAACCTGCCGTCACAGGTTGGCGTCAGGGTGTTAAACCGACTCCCAAACAGCTTAGTAGTTGTGGCCGATAAAGCCACGTTTAAGAGAAAACTCAAGCAGCTATTGATCTCGAGATCGTTCTACTCGGTGGGGGAGTTCATGGCCCACCGTTTTACGGATGGGCCGCAATAACCAAAATCTTTTTCTTTTTATCACACTGGCTTCGACCCAGGTAGTCGCATTATTTTATGTTACAGTTTCCATTTTCATTAATTATTCAGTTTCTTGATATATATTACTATTATTATCACTGTAACCTTTTATAGATGACGTTTGTAACACAATGTGTATTGTTTTATTACAATAAAGAAATTATTATTATTATTATTATTATTATTATTATTACTACATTGAACAATTTCTATTCATACTTTTCAGTGTAAAGTCTATCATATATATTATTTTATTTAGGTTTTCTTTTCTCAAAACAACTATAAAGGAGTGTGAATAAAAGAACTAAAGAGAGAATATGCATTAAAAAAAAGTTAATTTTAGAATATATGTATTATAAGCTGCCCAGTATTAGTCAAACCTGTTCTTACTCCAGATTAACTAAAAAAAAAAAAAAAAAAAAAAAAAAAAAAAAACACACACACACACACACACACACAGTTACTACAAATTAATGTCAATCAAACTTATCTATATTGATTAAATAAGAGGTACTGTTAACCAAATCAATTTATTTTGTTTGTTTCATGTAGAATTCAAAAGTTTCCTAATAAAACAATCATTCAAAGTTACATACCTAATAAATCAAATTTTAAGTTCCAGCAATATCTGTATTAGTACAAAACATCATTTATGTAAATTTGTAAATATATGAAGAATAAACTGGCCTTCATGACCAGTAAGTAAGCTACTAATCACTCATATATGAATAAATACATAAGTAACAAAACTAAAATTTCACCTCCCATCACTAGACATCATCATAATCAAAGGTTGTCGGCCTTCAGGCAGGTCCTGCTGCAGCCCTCCACCAAACCTCCCTGTTTTCAAAATATTTCGCTTTGTTGTCTCGTATCTCTCATCGATCCTTACACTGTCCACCATCGTATATATTATTTTTCCCTTTCCTCTCTCTCCTTTAACGTTTTCTTCGATAGTTTTTCTCAACAGGATCCCTCCCTCATCACATGTCCTAACTAATCTATTTTTCTTCTTAATATGTAAACTCTTAATATGTTGTTATTTTATCATATTAAGAGTCTGCAGAGGTTGTCGGCCATGTTGATTTTAGTCTCATAAGAACATTGTTATTTGCCTATCCATATTTTATAGTTATTTATAGACCAAAAGTTGTTTATGAGGTATCACTTTAAACGTTATCATATTGTGCGTTGGGTTTGTTTTTCATATTTTGAATACATAAACCAACATGGCTGACAGCCTCTGAAGACTTTTAATATGGTAAAATTGTTGTTTTTTGTATTAAAAGTTTTTGATACATTTGCGTAGTAAAACTGAAAACCAATGAATAGTTTCAATATAAACTTAGTATTAAATAATATCTGTAGTATATCAATATAAACTTAGTAGGGTAAGAAAAAAACTTTTTGTCCAACAAATGTTCCATTGGGATTGAATTTATACTAGTTTATTTATTTAATCATCTATTTATTTATTCTTAATTTTGGATTTTATATATATCCAAGCAGATCGGCCTATCGATTTTTAAAAAGGATCAAAAAAGTAAAATTACTTAACTACTGACAATATCAGGCCAATTTAAAACATATGTATTTTAGTGGTTTAATGGAACAGTGTAAATTGTGGCCTTCCTAACACTAAAACAATATAGTGATAAGCTTCATATATTAAAATAGTCAAACGTATAGACACGTAAAATAATATTAATTTATTAATTTTTGTAGAGAGCTTATCCAGAGATCTAAAGAGCTCATCTTATACTTATTCGTAATAAGTCAAAGTTTTGTTAAATTTTTTTATTAAGTATATGATAAACTATATTTTGGTGCACTCTCTTTCTCTCTGGCTGTTATATGTGACTTTTATTCTAAAAGGCAACTACAATATTGTCTAATATGTATCCTATACCCGCAATACACCTAAGTCTTCATATAGTGGTCGGTGCCGTCACAACCCATTTCGGTTAACTTTGTAGTGTATAGTACTGAATAGCCAACCAACAATGTGCCGTTCAAGAACTGAATTAATCAATAACATTCAATCAATTGATTCTTTGAGATAAATATAGTTAAAATATGGATGTCATTGAAATTAATTTGCCACAGTGCATTTCTAACTGTGTAAAGTCAACCAGTTTTCTTAAACTAACGTGTTACCTCGGACAGTAGAGTAGCTTTAATTTTAAACTTTACATACTACCACTACCCTGAAATATGCGTAAGTTAAACTAGGATAAAAATATATGTAGATTTATCTACTTTTCTAGCTCTACCCGATCTCATTACCTTATGTTGGATTTTTACATTTTTCATATATTCATTTAGGACTTCCTTGTAATGTATTTTAAAAGGATGAATCAATTAAACGTTGATTGTTTGATTATCTGTTTTTCGCCGTAAAACAACACGAAAGTCTCTGCCTCTGTCCTGTAATAAACGTCCAAACTCCAAGCCTAAAAGAGGTTTTCTACGCTTACTTTGTACATCAACCTTACAATTGATATTCAGTCACTAAACTATCTCGATTTAATTGCTGCAATCCTTTCTTTTTCACACACTGCATGGCATGAAAACGATTTCCAATGAGTTCCTTGGCTCTCTTTAAACAACAGATTTTTTAATGATCTCCAGTCGTTGAGATTACCTTGAATAGTTTTCAACACAAAAATGTACTGAAATATTTAAAAATGGATTCAAAATAAAATATCTTCTTACAAACTTGATTTAAGTGAACATTTATGATTAAACATATTATGTACGTTGTTTATAGATTTCTTAAAAATTATTATTATTAATATTATTAATATCACCTTATTATAAATTACTTCAGATAATTTATTCGTTGAATATAGGAGCTAAATTATGTTATTGAACAATTATGAATAAATTTTTATCATCAAAGTAATATTATGAATGTAATAGGACTATTTCTTGAAAACAGTTTCAAAGTTGTAAAAGTTCGTCCAACTACTACCAACAGCAAGCAATCTTTAATCTCATCACATCGTTGGAACAGTCCAAATCCAACCTGGCTAATATCAAACGTAACAAAAATAACTCAAATATCAAATATGTATTACCGTGTTGTTAAATAAATAAATAACCCACCCTCCCACCCATCCACTAACATATGTATACAGTCAGATGTTTCCGTTGGGTGGGCGGGTTGGATTATAGTCAGTCAGATATGTATGTTGAGTGGGTGACTTGGCTACCGTCAGTTAGATGTTTCCGTCAATGACCGTAGATGGTAGATGGATCAGCTAATGAATATATCTTTCTCATAAAAAATTCCAATATTCCATTAATCACAATTAAACTACAAAATAATCTTCTATTTTTATTAAATTTATCTGTTGTCATAAAAATACTTACTTTGTTTCCATCCCGAAATTCATATCTCCTTCAATCATGACAAGAACTAACCACAACCCAGATGTAATGACTACAATTACATTGGTAACTGTGCCATCTTATTTGGCTGAACATTCGTTAAAAGAACAAAAAAATATATAATTCCACTTAAAGGTCTAACAATATATGCTACTACGACAGTATAATATACTGTATTATACTGTAATGGAATATGGTGGAATGTAGTTATTAGAGATAGATATGAAATAGTAGGTTATGGGTGGTTATCTGTACCCACTAATAAGTCGAACAGTATGGAAACATCTATTTTAATCACAGCAATTAAATATCTAGGAAGTATTATCGAAGGAGTTTCAGGATGGAAATCAAACGAAATATTTCTATGAGGAAATAAAAAAATTGATAAATATAGAAGTTTACTTTATAGACAGTTGGAAAAGTAGTAGAGTGAAATATTTATGAAAAGTTTTATTTAGATTGTTTCATTATATGGCTACTAAAAAGATAATATACTCAAACATAAAACTTTTTACAGTGACATAGGACATACAATTGTACTTTTATCAGTAGCTCAGTAGCTCTTCACCACCTCAGTGAGATGGTATTTTTTAAGAGTCGGTGGAAAATCTTAAATTTCAATGTACGCATAGGTTTTTTGATATGCATATTCTTTTAAAGGGCTGGTCAAGCAAAGGAGAATGCAGCAAACCGCACTTCAAAAGCTTTATCCGTTACAAAATGGTGGCGGTTTCTGAGATTTTAAATCACCACTATTTTGTTACGAATAAATCTTTTGCGTTTGTGGCATTCTCTTTTGCTTGACCATTCCTTTAGAATTGTGCGTATATCAACCTACGCTTACGATAAAATTGTTATACTGACTCCTCCTGGACCGTTCCTATAGAAGAATAGCAGGACACTGAATACAGCTTAAAGTATTAGTTTGTGTAAAATAATAATGTGTGAAGTTTTGTGGCTTCATCTCATATGGTTAAAATGAAAATAAGCAATCATTGAACTTGCACACAAGAACAGTCTTGAAACATTCGACCGTAACAATTTTTTTTTTTTAGGTTTAACCTGTTGAGGTCTAAATTGTGGTTTGATGTTCTACTAATTAAGACCTTTAAAAGGGTATTCGCATCGACCTTTACTTACATTTAATTTAAGAGTTTCCACCTAGCTCTGGGTCATCCCCCTGAGATAGAGAAGAGCTACTGATTGCATCAAAAAGTTCAATTGTACGCCCTATGTAATTGTACATAGGGCGTACAATTGAAAACATGCAAACACAACGATGTGTTGTGTTTGCATGTTTACGAATACAGGATATATTAGAACTTTCTAAGACTTTTCAGCACCCCTGTATGTAGAGAAATCATTGCCTCTTAGGAAAGAAGCCATCAATCTATTGGAAGCAATGGAAATGGGGATTTGGACAAAGGATGGAGAAAATAGGAGGGAAAGATAGAGTGTGAAATGAGTTTGAGATGAGAAAGTACTGAGGAGATTGGAAAATGCTAAAAACTATAAGAAGAAAAATAGATTAGTTAGGACATGTGATAAGGGAAGGGGTTCTGTTGAGAACAACTATAGAAGGAAAAGTTTAAGGAGAGAGAGGAAAGGGAAAAAGAATATATACGATGGTGGACAGTGTAAGGATCGGTAGGAGATACGAGACAACAAAGCGAAATATTTAGAAAACAGAGAGGTTTGGTGGAGGGCTGCAGCAGGACCTGCCTGAAGGCCGACAACCTTTGATTATGATGATGTCTAGTGATGGGAGGTGAAATTTAAGTTTTTTTACTTATGTATTTATTCATATATGAGTAATTATTTTGTAGCTTACTTACTGGTCATGAAGGCCAGTTTATTCTTTATATATTTACAAATTTACATAAATGATGTTTTTTAATAATAGAGATATTGCTGGAACTTAAAATTTGATTTATTAGGTATGTAACTTTGAATTATTAGGAAACTTTTGAATTCTACATGAAACAAAAAAATAATTAAATAAATAGATTGATTTGGTTAACAGTACCTCTTATTTTATCAATAGAGATAAGTTGATTGACATTAATTTGTAGTAACTGTGTTTTTTTTTATCTGGAGTAAGAACAGGTTTGATTAAGACTGGGCTGCTTGCAATACATATATTCTAAAATTTACTATTTTAAATGCACATTCTTTCTTTGGTTATTTTCTTCACACTCCTTTATAGTTGCGTTTGAGAATTCATTAATAGCCAATCGCAAATTTTCATCAATTTTCTTGGTTGTAGTAAGACATTGCATTAGAAACAACAATTCAAGTGTACTAATAATTCAAAGGAAAAAGGCTGCTGCATGCATTATGCTTGTTGTACAAATGTACATTATGAAGTTAGTAATGAAAAATAGGCAGCAATTCGAATATTTACTCTAATAATATTTGGTTCGTAAGCATTACTTGTTTCCATTAAAATTATTGGTCATCTGCCATCTTTTTGTCCACTGGATTAACCCTTTTAAGTGTTATTTGTGGTATTTATCTGTGCTAGAAATCCCCTTTTAAATTATCTATATCTTGACCTATGGTATTTGTAATATATTTGTTCACTCCTTGTGGACGATCATCCATTGAAAGTGAAGACTCACTAACTAAACTAAAAAATTATTTTTTAGGTCCAGTAAGTATTTACAAAGTTTTAATTTTCCAACTTGATCTAAGAAAAGAATACTAATCCGTCTAGTACAGGACCTTCGTTGTAACTTTTTAAAACTTTAAACTAGCATAATGTTTTTAAAGAGAGACGTTTTGAGATCGGATTTATGGTTTTATGTTCTACTACCAAAGACCTTTCATTTTGTGTTCTACTCGACCTATGCATTCATTAAAGATATTATTATGACTCCTTGTGGGCTATCCCCCTGATATGACAGAACAATGGCAGTTACTTCATAAAGTAGATTAATAGGTGCAGTAATGATATACCAAGTTTTATTACTTTGTATTTAATCGTTAAAAATTTATTAATCTGTTTCGGTAATTTCCTTCCACACCGTATATTCTTAAAAGATAACGTATCATATCACATATCTTCATTACAGTTTAAATTACCAGTTCCAGACTATATTTACCACACCATCGCCCCTCTCCCGTACTGACTAATGGTTGGTTATAATATCACATATCTCCATTACAGTTTAAATCACCAGCTCCAGACTATATTTACCACACCATCGCCCCTCTCCCGTGCTGACTGATGGTTGGTTATAATATCACATATCTCCATTACAGTTTAAATCACCAGTTCCAGACTATATTTACCACACCATCGCCCCTCTCCCGTACTGACTAATGGTTGGTTATAATATCACATATCTCCATTACAGTTTAAATTACCAGTTCCAGACTATATTTACCACACCATCGCCCCTCTCCCGTACTGACTAATGGTTGGTTATAATATCACATATCTCCATTACAGTTTAAATCACCAGTTCCAGACTATATTTACCACACCATCGCCCCTCTCCCGTACTGACTAATGGTTGGTTATCATATCACATATCTTCATTACGTTTAAATCACCAGTTCCAGACTATATTTACCACACCATCGCCCCTCTCCGGTGTTCTGACTGATGGTTGGTTATCATATCACATATCTCCATTACAGTTTAAATTACCAGTTCCAGACTATATTTACCACACCATCGCCCCTCTCCCGTACTGACTAATGGTTGGTTATAATATCACATATCTCCATTACAGTTTAAATCACCAGTTCCAGACTATATTTACCACACCATCGCCCCTCTCCCGTACTGACTAATGGTTGGTTATAATATCACATATCTCCATTACAGTTTAAATCACCAGCTCCAGACTATATTTACCACACCATCGCCCCTCTCCCGTGCTGACTGATGGTTGGTTATAATATCACATATCTCCATTACAGTTTAAATCACCAGCTCCAGACTATATTTACCACACCATCGCCCCTCTCCCGTACTGACTGATGGTTGGTTATAATATCACATATCTCCGTTACAGTTTAAATCACCAGCTCCAGACTATATTTACCACACCATCGCCCCTCTCCCGTACTGACTGATGGTTGGTTATAATATCACATATCTCCGTTACAGTTTAAATTACCAGTTCCAGACTATATTTACCACACCATCGCCCCTCTCTCGTGCTCTGACTAATGGTTGGTTATCATATGACATATCTCCATTACAGTTTAAATCACCAGTTCCAGACTATATTTACCACACCATCGCCCCTCTCCCGTACTGACTAATGGTTGGTTATAATATCACATATCTCCATTACAGTTTAAATCACCAGTTCCAGACTATATTTACCACACCATCGCCCCTCTCCCGTACTGACTAATGGTTGGTTATAATATCACATATCTCCATTACAGTTTAAATCACCAGTTCCAGACTATATTTACCACACCATCGCCCCTCTCCCGTACTGACTAATGGTTGGTTATAATATCACATATCTCCATTACAGTTTAAATCACCAGCTCCAGACTATATTTACCACACCATCGCCCCTCTCCCGTACTGACTGATGGTTGGTTATAATATCACATATCTCCGTTACAGTTTAAATCACCAGCTCCAGACTATATTTACCACACCATCGCCCCTCTCCCGTACTGACTAATGGTTGGTTATAATATCACATATCTCCATTACAGTTTAAATCACCAGCTCCAGACTATATTTACCACACCATCGCCCCTCTCCCGTACTGACTGATGGTTGGTTATAATATCACATATCTCCATTACAGTTTAAATCACCAGTTCCAGACTATATTTACCACACCATCGCCCCTCTCCCGTACTGACTAATGGTTGGTTATAATATCACATATCTCCATTACAGTTTAAATCACCAGCTCCAGACTATATTTACCACACCATCGCCCCTCTCCCGTACTGACTAATGGTTGGTTATAATATCACATATCTCCATTACAGTTTAAATCACCAGCTCCAGACTATATTTACCACACCATCGCCCCTCTCCCGTACTGACTAATGGTTGGTTATAATATCACATATCTCCATTACAGTTTAAATCACCAGTTCCAGACTATATTTACCACACCATCGCCCCTCTCCCGTACTGACTAATGGTTGGTTATAATATCACATATCTCCGTTACAGTTTAAATTACCAGTTCCAGACTATATTTACCACACCATCGCCCCTCTCCCGTACTGACTAATGGTTGGTTATAATATCACATATCTCCATTACAGTTTAAATCACCAGTTCCAGACTATATTTACCACACCATCGCCCCTCTCCCGTACTGACTAATGGTTGGTTATAATATCACATATCTCCATTACAGTTTAAATCACCAGTTCCAGACTATATTTACCACACCATCGCCCCTCTCCCGTACTGACTAATGGTTGGTTATAATATCACATATCTCCATTACAGTTTAAATCACCAGTTCCAGACTATATTTACCACACCATCGCCCCTCTCCCGTACTGACTAATGGTTGGTTATAATATCACATATCTCCATTACAGTTTAAATCACCAGCTCCAGACTATATTTACCACACCATCGCCCCTCTCCCGTACTGACTAATGGTTGGTTATAATATCACATATCTTCATTACAGTTTAAATCACCAGTTCCAGACTATATTTGCCACATCATCGCCTCTCTCCCGTGTTCTGACTAATGGTTGGTTATAATATCACATATCTTCATTACAGTTTAAATCACCAGTTCCAGACTATATTTACCACACCATCGCTCTTCTCCCGTACTGACTAATGGTTGGTTATAATATCACATATCTTCATTACAGTTTAAATTACCAGTTCCAGACTATATTTACCACACCATCGCCCCTCTCCCGTACTGACTAATGGTTGGTTATAATATCACATATCTCCATTACAGTTTAAATCACCAGTTCCAGACTATATTTACCACACTATCGCCCCTCTCCCGTACTGACTAATGGTTGGTTATAATATCACATATCTCCATTACAGTTTAAATCACCAGTTCCAGACTATATTTACCACACCATCGCCCCTCTCCCGTACTGACTAATGGTTGGTTATAATATCACATATCTCCATTACAGTTTAAATCACCAGTTCCAGACTATATTTACCACACCATCGCCCCTCTCCCGTACTGACTAATGGTTGGTTATAATATCACATATCTCCATTACAGTTTAAATTACCAGTTCCAGACTATATTTACCACACCATCGCCCCTCTCCCGTACTGACTAATGGTTGGTTATAATATCACATATCTTCATTACAGTTTAAATTACCAGTTCCAGACTATATTTACCACACCATCGCCCCTCTCCCGTACTGACTAATGGTTGGTTATAATATCACATATCTTCATTACAGTTTAAATTACCAGTTCCAGACTATATTTACCACACCATCGCCCCTCTCCCGTACTGACTAATGGTTGGTTATAATATCACATATCTCCATTACAGTTTAAATCACCAGTTCCAGACTATATTTACCACAACATCGCCCCTCTCCCGTACTGACTAATGGTTGGTTATAATATCACATATCTCCATTACAGTTTAAATCACCAGCTCCAGACTATATTTACCACACCATCGCCCCTCTCCCGTACTGACTAATTGTTGGTTATCATATCACATATCTCCATTACAGTTTAAATCATCAGTTCCAGACTATATTTACCACACCATCGCCCTTCTCCCGTACTGACTAATTGTTGGTTATCATATCGCATATCTCCATTACAGTTTAAATCACCAGTTCCAGACTATATTTACCACACCATCGCCCCTCTCCCGTACTGACTAATTGTTGGTTATCATATCACATATCTCCATTACAGTTTAAATCACCAGCTCCAGACTATATTTACTACACCATCGCCCCTCTCCCGTGCTCTGACTAATGGTTGGTTATCATATCACATATCTTCATTACAGTTTAAATCACCAGTTCCAGACTATATTTACCACACCATCGCCCCTCTCCCATGCTCTGAATAATGGTTGGTTATCATATCACATATCTCCATTACAGTTTAAATCACCAGTTCCAGACTATATTTACCACACCATCGCCCCTCTCCCGTACTGACTAATGGTTGGTTATAATATCACATATCTCCATTACAGTTTAAATCACCAGCTCCAGACTATATTTACCACACCATCGCCCCTCTCCCGTGCTCTAACTAATGGTTGGTTATAATATCACATATCTCCATTATATCTCCATTATCACATATCTCCATCCATTTTTCAGTTCATGAGAGCTTACAATTTACTAATTTCTAGTGAGCAGGAAATTGATATATTTTTTGACCCTCCAAACATGTTTAAATCAAAATGCCTAACAGCATTGAGTTTATTAAATGTATAACTATTTTTATTTTTATACCTTGTTGTAAAATAATCTTGTTATCTGATGTATGTTGATTACCATTTTTTACTGTATTATTATTATTATTTATTTATTTGTTTTTGTTTTTCATATGTATTTATGTGTATGTATATATATATATATATATATATATATATATATATATGTTTGTATGTGTATGCGCGCTTAAATGTTGTTAAGGTTAAATTGTATTTCTTACTGTTTGCATTTGGTTGTTAGAAATGATCAGTCACTAATTTATACAATATTAAGTTACTGTTATGAATCTTCAGAGTAGGCTATATTTCTCATTTGTTATTTATTATATTACTGTATTTATTATTACTTTTAGGTTAAAGCATGTCACTGTTGGTAATATTTTTAGTTATTTATTTAACTTATCTATTAATAAGAGTAATATTATGGTTTATATTATGTGCATGAAATGAGCTCAAGAAACCCCAGCATGAACTTTAAGAATAAATTGAACTGCTTTAGTGTAATTGGTTTTGTAAACTGTTCTAAAGCATGCAAATAAAATAAAATAAAAAAATAAAAATTACAGTTTAAATCACCAGTTCCAGACTATATTTACCACACCATCGCCCCTCTCCCGTGTTCTGACTGATGGTAGGTTATCATATCGCATATGATAACCTACCATATATCGCATATCTCCATATGCGCATATCTCCATTACAGTTTAAATCACCAGTTCCAGACTATATTTACCACACCATCGCCCCTCTGCCGTGTTCTGACTAATGGTTGGTTATCATATCACATATCTCAACTACAGTTCAGAGTTTAAATCACCAGCTCCAGAATATATTTACCACACCATTGCCTCTCTCCCGTGCTCAAACTAAAGGTTGGTTATAGTATCACATATCTTCATTACAGTTTAAATTACCAGTTCCAGACTATATTTACCACACCATCGCCCCTCTCCCGTGCTCAAACTAAAGGTTGGTTATAATATCACATATCTTCATTACAGTTTAAATCACCAGCTCCAGAATATATTTACCACACCATTGCCTCTCTACCGTGCTCAAACTAAAGGTTGGTTATAATATCACATATCTTCATTACAGTTTAAATTACCAGTTCCAGACTATATTTACCACACCATCGCCCCTCTCCCGTGCTCAAACTAAAGGTTGGTTATAATATCAAATATCTTCATTACAGTTTAAATCACCAGCTCCAGAATATATTTACCACACCATTGCCTCTCTACCGTGCTCAAACTAAAGGTTGGTTATAATATCACATATCTTCATTACAGTTTAAATTACCAGTTCCAGACTATATTTACCACACCTTCGCCCCTCTCCCGTGCTGACTAATGGTTGGTTATCATATCACATATCTCAACTACAGTTCAGAGTTTAAATCACCAGCTCCAGAATATATTTACCACACCATTGCCTCTCTCCCGTGCTCAAACTAAAGGTTGGTTATCATATCACATATCTTCATTACAGTTTAAATTACCAGTTCCGGACTATATTTACTACACCATCGCCCCTCTCCCGTGCTCTGACTAATGGTTGGTTATCATATCACATATCTTCATTACAGTTTAAATTACCAGTTCCAGACTATATTTACCACACCATCGCCCCTCTCCCATGCTCTGACTAATGGTTGGTTATCATATCACATATCTTCATTACAGTTTAAATCACCAGTTCCAGACTATATTTACCACACCATCGCCCCTCTCCCGTGCTCTGACTAATGGTTGGTTATCATATCACATATCTTTATTACAGTTTAAATCACCAGTTCCAGACTATATTTACCACACCATCGCCTCTCTCCCGTGCTCTGACTAATGGTTGGTTATCATATCACATATCTTCATTACAGTTTAAATTACCAGTTCCAGACTATATTTACCACACCATCGCCTCTCTCCCGTGCTCTGACTAATGGTTGGTTATCATATCACATATCTTCATTACAGTTTAAATTACCAGTTCCAGACTATATTTACCACACCATCGCCTCTCTCCCGTGCTCTGACTAATGGTTGGTTATCATATCACATATCTCAACTACAGTTCAGAGTTTAAATCACCAGCTCCAGAATATATTTACCACACCATCGCCCCTCTCCCGTGCTCAAACTAAAGGTTAGTTATCATATCACATATCTCCATTACAGTTCAGAGTTTAAATCCCCAGCTCCAGACTATATTTACCACACCATCGCCCCTCTTCCGTGTTCTGACTAATGATTGGTTATAATATCGTATTTCTCCATTACAGTTTAAATCACCAGTTCCAGACTATATTTACCACACCATCGCCCCTCTTCCGTGTTCTGACTAATGATTGGTTATAATATCGTATTTCTCCATTACAGTTTAAATCACCAGCTCCAGACTATATGTACCTCACCATCGCCTCTCTCTCGTGCTCAAACTAATGGTTGGTTATCATATCACATATATCCATTACATGGCTTTAAGGCAAATTTTAAGAATCCAAAAAGCCTGATACCATCTTACGCCAGTATGGAATTGTGGTATAAGTAAAAATGGCATTCTCGCTTCCCGTCAAAATTGAACAAATAAAGCGTGACCGATAGACAGAAATTAAGGCAAGACTCATTTTGGATTCACCAGTGTAAGAAACTTGTAAATATACAAAATGTTCAATGTACCGATATAACTCCTATTTTATTTATATACACGGGATTGGGAACTTTTTAGCTGAACTTTGGGATTTAGTACTCGACATGAAATAAAAATCATATAACAGTATGGTATATCTCACTTCGTTAACCGTCTGTCCATATGTTTGTAATTTTTATAAACAAATAATAACTCAGGAACCATAAATGCCAGAGATTTCAAATTTTCCATACTAATAAGACTGATAACACCTAAATGTACAACTATTTTAGATATTTTTCGTTCAACTGTTTGGTAATAGCTTACTCGTATTATTGGAAAGTTAATGGTTATTTATTTATACATTTGTAAAAAACTTATGCTATTTCAAACTGTTGAACGTAAAATATCTAAAATTGTACATTGTGGTTCTATCAGTCTTACTAAGTATGGAAAATTTGAAATCTTTGACATTCATGGTTCTTGAGTTATTACTGTTTTTTTAATAAAAATCACAAACATATGGACACACGGTTAACGAAGTGAGATATACCATACTCCTTATGACATTTTTTTGTTTGTTTTCATGTCCAGAACTAAATCCCAAACTTTGGATAGATAGTTCACTAACAATCTGTAGATTAGACCATGCTTTTTACTTATATATCTTTAATGAGTTGTTTGTCTGGTTTTATGATTGATTTATAAAATAACTTTTATGAAGAGAGTCAATAGACCAATAAAGACCTGATATTCTTCACATCGTAAAACAAGCCATAAAATGACTGGGCCGGACACGAACAAAGCACCGTTAATTAAGTCATAATGTTACTTCTCAGATAAAATGAGGATTAACCTAGCCACAGTCTTCTCAGTCTGGATCTTCAATAGTTTCCATTGTGTCTACCAAGGTCGTGTAGACGCACCACCATTATACACGGGTTGGTGTATGCCATTTGACTGACAACTGAACAATGTCTTAGACGTTATCAGGCAAACAAATAACTTATAAATAAAAGTGAATTTGTATCAGTAAATTTATGTTTTTGTAGTGGAGCAGCATATTATATCATTAAACAATCAATTACGACTTATGAAATTACTGACAAAAATATAAGAACTTCAACTTAGGCAATTAGGATAGTTTAAACACTGTTTATAGTAGTTTTAGAAATACTGTTAAAAAGGATTGAAAAACGAAGATTACGCAAAAAACCATTCATAATTAATTTGCACTCATGAGAAATTATGATGACTTATCTAATCATATCACTCATTTATGCAACACAGGTAGTGTTATATGAATGGAAATGACTCGGACAAGTATAAATAAATAAGGAAAAGAAGTCAAAACACTCGAGTGAAGTGAATATAGTCTAGCTGAATTAAGCCACATGAATCTTGTCTGACATTTATAACATATGTAGTTCTAAGTAAAATGGAGCTAATGTTTATTTGAAATAACTAAAGCGAAGAAAGTTACTCGAAGTACAGTCGAGCAAATTTGATAATCGTATTTAACGAAAACAATAAAAAAAATTTATATTATTAGTTTAAAAGGAAAATGGTAATTTATGTGACAGTGAAATAAATAGATGAATTTGTCACAAGGAGTACAGTCTTTTTTCAACTTTATAACAATTATTTGTACAACATTCTGTATAATACTGTAGCATATGTTAAATTTTACAACAATTTTTTATTATCACTCTATGAATTTCCGACATTCAAATAAAAAAATAAACTAGGGTCAATTTGAATGTGACTACATCGTAAACATTTAATACACTGCCGTAGTTTATTAATAGCAATCCACGAATAACGTACTAAGACTTCTCGTGATCAATGACGTTTTGTTTAGGAGATTGGTGTTAGTAGATCTACTTCCGGTGACATTACACAGCTTCTAGGCCAACACCAGGGAAGGGGGGATGTGTACACGTTTTAACAACCGTTCCGGGAACCGAACTTAACACGAGATGCTAGTGAGGTGAATAGAATGCCGTTCCACCAACGGGCCAGTAATTTATTGTTTAATCCCGATTATAAATCTATTATGAATTTAAGTAATAATGGATATTGTTATCTTATTTTATATATATATATATATACTGACATAAGTATAGGCCTAATATAGTACTTGAAAAAGAGTATTATAGCCGCTGTTCTGAAACTGAGGAAGGTATCTACTGCGTACAATCTATGTACGTTGAATATTGTTTGATTTTCAGATTGATCATTTCTTCATTTTGCTGTAAGTCTTTTCTATTTTCGTATTAAGGAGTTATAATGCAAGATCCTTCAATCTTCATTTCATATCAGAGCAAAATAAAATATAAAAAAATCAAAATGTAAGTTCCAAAACAATACACAATAATATACGGTACATAAAATAAGAAAAGTAAATTAAATAAATGTGTAAACTTAATTTAAACTTCAAAATTAACTATTATTATTAGAGGAGACATTCATTATAATTTGGAAAATTATACTATAAGTTAAATATGACGCAAAGATTAACATTTAAGCTATTGTTTTAATGGTCGTGTAGTTACATATATGGTTATCTTTAGCTTTATAATTTTTAAATAGTTAATTAGTTGGTTTATATTGACTATTTTTTCTTATGATAGTAATTTATAGGCTAATTATGGGCTCAAAGTTTTAAGGAAAAGATTTCATAAACTGATAATCTTTACGTCGGTATAGGGAATTCTGGGAAATAATTCATAGACTTCGACATTTCCCACTCCAATTTTCCTGTTCAGTGATCCCCAAGTAACGTTGTGAACAACTAACTGGGGGTCACCGGATATCTTTTGGCATTCAACCCAAAAACATTACAAACTACATCCTGTATTTTATTATTAATATTGCTTTAGTCTCAAAACTGTGTATTTAATATATTCATGTATAATGTATTAATATTCAACGTTATTATATGTATTAATGGCTGTGTAGTATAAGTTAATGATGCACACTACAGTAAATCACTGTCATGTAAGGCTGATTGTGCTCGACCCTAAAGTAAATATGCCTAACTGTGACACACTATGAATGACCTTGCCGAGACTACTAGTAGTTCATTACGAATTCGAATGTCAATCCAAAACATTTACTGTCATTTTCAATTGACCGTCATCTGAACTACTAGTAGTAGAGCCCGAGTAAACATACGAGTGACCTTGGTCAAACCATTGTGACATTTACACTTGACCGTCAACTGAACTACTAGTAGTAGAGCCCGAGTAAACATACGAGTGACCTTGGCCAAACCATTGTGACATTTTCACTTGACCGTCAACTGAACTACTAGTAGGTCTAGTAGAGCCCGAGTAAACATACGAGTGACCTTGGCCAAACCATTGTGACATTTACACTTGACCGTCAACTGAACTACTAGTAGTAGAGCCCGAGTAAACATACGAGTGACCTTGGCCAAACCATTGTGACATTTACACTTGACCGTTAACTGAACTACTAGTAGTAGAGCCCGAGTAAACATACGAGTGACCTTGGCCAAACCATTGTGACATTTACACTTGACCATCAACTGAACTACCAGTAGTAGAGCCCGAGTAAACATACGAGTGGCCTTGGTCAAACCATTGTGACATTTACACTTGACCGTCAACTGAACTACTAGTAGTAGAGCCCGAGTAAACATACGAGTGACCTTGGTCAAACCATTGTGACATTTACACTTGACCGTCAACTGAACTACTAGTAGTAGAGCCCGAGTAAACATACGAGTGACCTTGGTCAAACCATTGTGACATTTACACTTGACCGTCAACTGAACTACTAGTAGCAAAGCCCGAGTAAACATACGAGTGACCTTGGCCAAACCATTGTGACATTTACACTTGACCATCAACTGAACTACTAGTAGTAGAGCCCGAGTAAACATACGAGTGGCCTTGGTCAAACCATTGTGACATTTACACTTGACCGTCAACTGAACTACTAGTAGCAAAGCCCGAGTAAACATACGAGTGACCTTGGCCAAACCATTGTGACATTTACACTTGACCATCTACTGAACTACTAGTAGTAGAGCCTGAGTAAACATACGAGTGACCTTGGCCAAACCATTGTGACATTTACACTTGACCGTTAACTGAACTACTAGTAGTAGAGACCGAGTAAACATACGAGTGACCTTGGCCAAACCATTGTGACATTTACACTTGACCGTCAACTGAACTACTACTAGTAGAACCCGAGTAAACATACGAGTGACCTTGGCCAAACCATTGTGACATTTACACTCGAGCGTCAACTGAACTACTACTAGTAGAACCCGAGTAAACATACGAGTGACCTTGGCCAAACCATTGTGATATTTACACTTGACCGTCAACTGAACTACTAGTAGTAGAGCCCGAGTAAACATACGAGTGACCTGTGCCAAACCATTGTGACATTTACACTTGACCATCAACTGCACTACTAGTAGTAGAGCCCGAGTAAACATACGAGTGACCTTGGCCAAACCATTGTGACATTTACACTTGACCATCAACTGAACTACCAGTAGTAGAGCCCGAGTAAACATACGAGTGGCCTTGGTCAAACCATTGTGACATTTACACTTGACCGTCAACTGAACTACTAGTAGTAGAGCCCGAATAAACATACGAGTGACCTTGGTCAAACCATTGTGACATTTACACTTGACCGTCAACTGAACTACTAGTAGTAGAGCCCGAGTAAACATACGAGTGGCCTTGGTCAAACCATTGTGACATTTACACTTGACCGTCAACTGAACTACTAGTAGTAGAGCCCGAGTAAACATACGAGTGACCTTGGCCAAACCATTGTGACATTTACACTTGACCATCAACTGAACTACTAGTAGTAGAGCCCGAGTAAACATACGAGTGGCCTTGGTCAAACCATTGTGACATTTACACTTGACCATCTACTGAACTACTAGTAGTAGAGCCTGAGTAAACATACGAGTGACCTTGGCCAAACCATTGTGACATTTACACTTGACCGTCAACTGAACTACTAGTAGTAGAGACCGAGTAAACATACGAGTGACCTTGGCCAAACCATTGTGACATTTACACTTGACCGTCAACTGAACTACTACTAGTAGAACCCGAGTAAACATACGAGTGACCTTGGCCAAACCATTGTGACATTTACACTTGACCGTCAACTGAACTACTAGTAGCAAAGCCCGAGTAAATATACGAGTGACCTTGGCCAAACCATTGTGACATTTACACTCGAGCGTCAACTGAACTACTACTAGTAGAACCCGAGTAAACATACGATTTACCTTGGCCAAACCATTGTGACATTTACACTTGACCGTCAACTGAACTACTAGTAGCAAAGCCCGAGTAAACATACGAGTGACCTTGGCCAAACCATTGTGACATTTACACTCGAGCGTCAACTGAACTACTAGTAGTATAGCCGGAATAAACATACGAGTGGCCTTGGTCAAACTATTGTGATATTTACACTTGACCATCACAACTAATACATTTAACAAATACACCGTTTCCACTTTAGATGAAATCTTATACAGAAAATATTACTAAAACGTTTTTGGTGATAACTTAAAGCATTACTAATCCACGCATTCCAAATAAATAACAATATTCTAAAATATAGGGACTAATCTGTTTTATGGAATTAGTTATACATATAAATATATTCGTAATTACTTAAAAAATAAATATAATTAATAGATTTAAAATAATTTATTTATTTACTTAAAACGACAGCACCTACCTCAAGTAATCCAGATTTAAAATTTCAGTTAAAAACTTAACCTAGATTATCCGATAGTGAAGAAAGTGGAGTAAGTTAAATCCATCACTCCTCGCAAATTTCTTTGGAAGTGATTAATTATTTGTATGGAATCTATATTTACCTGTGACAACCACGTCAACGGTAATTTGTATTATTTACAAGATAAGCAAAGAACATCCAATAATATTTACATATGTATATGTGGAATTTTTACTAATATGATGTAAATATTTAATTGTTGATTTAGTTGAAAAAGAGTACTCTACTAAATTAAAGAGATACGCTTACTACATTTCTTCAATGTGATTGGAAACTAAATACAAAGAAGCTATGGAACATTCATAACATTTGGTTGTTAGAGAGTTCCAGACGTTCAGCTCCCACTTGTGAGATAAGCATGTTGAATGTATTGGCTGGCAGAACTTATTGTGCGATTCCGTAAAAGGTTTACCATTTTTATTATTTATTTCATTAATAACTTGTGATTAAATGTTAGAAACGTACTAGTTTATATTTACTTATATTTAAAGACTAGATTTATCTATTCTCATTTTATAATAATACACTTACTGACTGTCCCGTTAAAAAAGACACACACTGGAGCCTTACAAATTTGGTTTCTTGAGAGAGAGAGAGAGGGAGGGAGGGAGGGAGGGAGAGGGGAGAGCGAGAGAGAGAGAGAATATTTTAATTTGATAGATGCCATGCCAGCACTGATATACGAGTTGTTGGAATGAATAGAATGGGTATTCTCTAGGATATAGAATGTTCCACAAACTTACCCACACTGTAAAAACACTTCGAAAAAAGATACTCCCTCAATTTAGACTTCATTAATTTTGGTTGTTTGATGGATTTAATAGAGGTCGGAAGTCTATTCAGAAAATGCACCCCATCTGTGATGGCAGCTGTTTGTACGCTTGAACCCTATATTGAGCAACTCTATAGTTCCCTGGCCTCTTGTGGGATAGTTGTGAATGTCACTGCCCTGTGTAAGAATACACTTGAAGCGACAAAATTGCACAGTCTCAAGTATATACATGCAAGGCAGTGTTAAGATATCGAGATCCCTGAAGAACTCTCCACATGACTCTGTGTAATTTAACTTATTAATAATTCTGATAGCTATCTTTTGTAGAATAAGAAATCTTTGAAAGTTAAGCCTGGAACAACTTCCCCATAGTACGATACCATAGGAAAGACGTGGGAAGATAAAGCCCTAATAGACTATTTTTAATATTGTCTTAGAACAGAATTTAGATAAATATCTTAACACGTAAATACTTGATGTAACCTTATTACAGGTTTGATCAAGTTGAACGTTCCAGGTCAGCCTTCTATCGAGGTGAATTCCCAGGAACTTCGTGTAGTCAACTTCCGCTAAAAGTTCATCGCCGATTGCAACGGCAGGTTTGCCCTTACTTACAGGTTCTTGTATTTTAAAAATGATATATTTAGATTTAGACTCATTTGTTTTTAATTTTAAATTCCAAAATATTGAACACAATTTCTCGAGTCCTGAGTGACAGACAATTCTAAACTAATATTTGAATTTGATTAAAAAAGACAGAGACGTCATCAGCATACTAAACTACGCTACCCTCATTTACAGATAAGTTAACATCATTTAAGTTTAGTAGAAAAAGAATCAGACCAAGAATTGATCCCTGTGGGACCCCATAACCTATCTCCATTTGCGAGTAAAATATGTTTTGTCCAACAGATATAGTTTTTAAAATACACGAGTATAGTCAGTGAACTAAAAGGACGGCAAATTGGGACGAGTTTAGCTGTAAGCTGCAGTCATGTACGAGCTTGTACGTGAAGGGAATGTTCCTACCAAGTTTGAGTGGAGGGGGCGAGTTGAAAAACGTAGCAGCTGGTCCACTTGTGGGGGTCAGCAAATAGCAGTCTAATACTAAATGGTTGTTACGTAATACAGTTAAATTGTAATGGAAACTTGAAGAAGATTTCCATTCCAAATATGTATAAATTCAAGAGCATTTTAGAAAGAGCTGATTTAAATTTTTATATAAATCTCTTCAAAAAATTTAAAAGTCTGTAAAATAGATAAAGTAGTAATATTTTGCTATTAGCGAAACTATTTTTTTTTAATTATAACCTATTTAATCCCTATAACTTATTATATTACATTAAGAATTACAAATGTATAACATATTCCTCTTATTTAAATAATATCAAAAACACAATATTGATTTTAAAGTCACATTAGGTCTACGCTGAAGTTTCCCCCGTTTATTCGTACACCGAATCGTACTTAGTTAGTTAGTTAGTTAGTTTATGTGGGGATATATAGTTGGTCAATCCTTGCAACGAAGCCTAAGGCTTTTTGTGCCAATCCCGGTGCCTAATCGTCGTAAAGCTGGCAATCCTTGACCAAGTCAAGGAGCTTCTTCACTAGATTAGTAATTTCCAACTGTCCCAGAGGTGAGCCTTCAAAAAGTGCTCTTCTTCTGGCACCAAGGGCCTCACACTCCAGGACAATGTGTTCTGCCAACTCTTCGTCCTCCCCACAGAGGCGACAGATGGGATCTTCCGTAAAGAGCCCCACCGTTCTTAGATGCGAATCGTACTTATATATTGTGTAGGACCTATATGTACACCCTCAGTGGTATACACGTACAGTGGTATTGACCGACCCACCCAACCCTACCCGTACAGTGCTGACCCACCCTTACACGTACAGTAGTAGATAATGGTGTTATAACATGTACAGTGGAGTTATAACAATAAAAGGTTTTGTTATAACTCCACTGTACTATATTATACGAGGTTTTACATACGCACAATATTTTAGACTTCCGTAGGTGTCCCCTCTGACTATTTTATGTTTCAGGACGAAGTTTTTCCTGAGACTATTCTGAAATTGGTTTTATTCTCTTTCAATTTATGATTATACTGATTACAATAATGTCTCAATTTATTAGTAGCCGAGGATTCTTATCCTTCCTTAGGATCCAGGATTAGCAATGCTGTGAAATCAATAGGATACTAGAACTGTATTTAATGGGATTATCTAGATATCATTATGAGACATATTATCAGAGTATGCATGGCTGTTGACTTGGATTGCAGTTTTGTTTGAGTTATGGGGAAGGGTGGAGCAGCATCGTGTCGAGCAGAAGCTGAGGAAGCCAGTTCAACGGCTGACACCTGGACGGGTGCGTGATGTAGTTTAGACAAAGTGTTGGGGATATTTCCGTCATACCACAAACTATAGTTTAGCCCTCTTACGTCCTCGATATTAAGTTTATTAAAGCTGCTTCCTAGTGATGGTGGATTGATAACACTCAAGCAATAACGTATTTATCCTTATAAGCTACTGTTTGTCCTTCTTCTTTTGGGTTCTTATGTGACACCCTGTTTCTGATCTTCGATAGCAAGGACATAATTTTAAACAGCGCAACTTAATGTAAAACATTTGTAATAAGTTCGGAATAACAAGATGAAATAATATGTGAATATAAAATAACCTTAATACACTATATATAATATTACTTACATAAAATTAATACTTAAAAAAGAAACCAAAATAAAAACTTTACAAACATTAAAAAAAGATGTACACTTGAAACCATTGGATGAAAATATTATGAACATAAGTATAGACTTATATTTAACTAATTCGGTGAATGACCTAGAAACATCCGTTAAGGAAGAGAAGAAAGAGTCTAATTTGGGGAAAGTGGAAGTAGAAATTAGTATACAAAAGGCACGTTTATAAAAATGTCTCATTAATCTTATAAGACTTTAGTGAATTCTAAATTAAAACACCAAAGTGTAGCTGTAAAATTGCAGCCAACGTTTTAATTCGAACAATTAAGCTTTTTTCAACTATAGAAAAATTATGGAGTAGAATTTAAGAAATACTACTCATGTACTCATGTACAATGATGTGTAATCAATGTACTTAAATCTATATGTAAATCACTTAAACCAAAAGTGGTTGGACATACAATAAAATATACAGTAATATTGTACATTTATTTTGGAGTACATTTTTAGTTGCAACTTCCTTACTTGCACTTAAAGGACGATGCAATTCTTCATCATTTATTAAGCAATTACGTAATTGTATACATGCTACATAGGTTCAACTAACACTCACTACTTCACAACGACATGCGTTAGGCCAGTGGTATCACGGGTGACTGGGGTCGGCCGCGTATGAGGTCTTCCAATTTATACTTTACAGCCTCAACAGTGGTAACCCACCCGCCCACCCATACACATACAGTGGTACTGACCATATCCGCCCACCCATACTCATACCGTATTTCTACAATACAAACGTACAAATATCACTGTACAATATCACTGTACGTGTATGGGCGGGCGAGTGGGTCAATACCACTGTACGTGTGTGGATGGGCAGGTGAGTCTATATCACTGTACGTGTATGGGCGGGCGGGTGGGTCAATATCACTGTACGTGTATGGGCGGGCGAGTGGGTCAATACCACTGTACGTGTATGGGTGGGCGGGTGGGTCAATACCACTGTACGTGTGTGGATGGGCAGGTGAGTCTATATCACTGTACGTGTATGGGCGGGCGGGTGGGTTATATTGATATTTTTTATATTAAATTATATATTTAATATAAAAAATAGAACAATACAAACTGACAGTAAAATAACTAATATAATGTACTTGAAAGCAAATAGTACAAGAAAAGCAGGAATGTCTATAAATACAAAACGATTTAGAAAATATGAAGAACAAAACCAAAAGATAAATAATAAAATGCCTATTAAGATGCATTAATTTGGTATTAAAGAGTCTTTTCTGCACTCTTAAATGAATATTTGGAATCATACATAAAAGTAATTATAACTTAATTTCTGTACATAGGGTATCTAGTTAGGAATTATTGATAGGTTTATACAGTCAGGAAATAATGACGAACTGCATTGGTTAAAAATATCAACAAACGAGTATCTTGGAGTAAATATATGATAAATATATGATAAATATTTTAAAAAATGATGAAAGTGTGAAAAATCCGAAATAAAAATGAGCAATAAAGGCATTTTGAACTGTTTGGTAAAAGTGAAAAAAGTAAAATAGAAAAATATATACCAATTTCATTATTTTAAACTAGTCAAATAATGTTAGTATCTTATAAAATCATGTAAAATTTAAACACTCAGACCCCTCATTTCTCAAATAAGTCGTTTTACAATAAAAAGATACTTAATATTTATTTTTTTAAATCGTGGTTAATTAAAAAGCCAAATATATTCAGGGAAATGGGGTACCAACGATACAAATCACCATTTTAAAAGAATAAAATTTATTTATATATTTAATATAAAAAATAGAACAATACAAACTGACAGTAAAATAACTAATATAATGTACTTGAAAGCAAATAGTACAAGAAAAGCAGGAATGTCTATAAATACAAAACGATTTAGAAAATATGAAGAACAAAACCAAAAGATAAATAATAAAATGCCTATTAAGATGCATTAATTTGGTATTAAAGAGTCTTTTCTGCACTCTTAAATGAATATTTGGAATCATACATAAAAGTAATTATAACTTAATTTCTGTACATAGGGTATCTAGTTAGGAATTATTGATAGGTTTATACAGTCAGGAAATAATGACGAACTGCATTGGTTAAAAATATCAACAAACGAGTATCTTGGAGTAAATAAATTCAGATGTTTAATGTTTTACAAATTAAAAAGTTAAATACTAGTAGACATCTCGAAATGCGAACTGTTGACTTTTTTTTTTATTTTTATATAAAACATTTAAAATGTGGGAAATAAAATTGGGTTTTATTTTAGTTGGTTTAAATAACTGACGTTTCCTTAGTGAAAAATAATCGTATATTGCAGCATTAAATGATAATTATAAATTAAAAATGAAACAAGACAATAATAAACGATAGTTCTAACTATTGATAATTGTAACGCTAATGTATTATTTGTAAGTTATTGTAATCATTGTTACTAAAGCAGGAAAGGAATGATACTAAACGAAGTATGTCATGGCGAAGTTAGCAATGATACTAAACGAAGTATGTCATGGTAAAGCTAGCAATGATACTAAACGAATTATGTCATGGCAAAGCTAGCAATGATACTAAACGAAGTATGTCATGGCGAAGCTAGCAATGATACTAAACGAAGTATGTCATGGCAAAGCTAGCAATGATACTAAACGAAGTATGCCATGGCGAAGCTAGCAATGATACTAAACGAAGTATGTCATGGCGAAGCTAGCAATGATACTAAACGAAGTATGTCATGGCGAAGCTAGCAATGATACTAAACGAAGTATGTCATGGCGAAGCTAGCAATGATACTAAACGAAATATGTCATGGCGAAGCTAGCAATGATACTAAACGAAGTATGTCATGGCGTAGCTAGCAATAATACTAAACTAAGTATGTCATGGTGAAGCTAGCAATGATACTAAACGAAGTATGTCATGGCGAAGTTAGCACCTTAATGTATATATATACAAACAATTAGTTATTTAATTGAAAAATATGAATGAAATTCTAGTATAAGTGCAATATAGTAAAAAGGATTCCAGGATGTAGGATTTATGTATGGTTATTAGAAATATTCAGAACCTGGCGCAAACAAATTTATTGCTGTATCTTTGGGGCGGTGGTATGGCTATTTACAGGTTCCCCGGGCTAAAATCTGAATCAACTCTAGCACTCTCATCCTTATCTCTGATTACTTCTCAATCTCAACAATTCTATAGGAGTATTGCTTAGTTAATTTCTAAACGGCTTTTTTTAACAATCACTCTCATTAGGAAAATAAAAATTATATTTTGACTCAAATAAATATAGTGGCCCATTAATAATTTTATTGGGAAGTTAGGCTAAGAAACGGAGTATTTATTACAAACTATGAGTTTTAAAAGAATTATGCACACAGGTACTTTAAAAAGTGAGATCTATCAATAGCATTACAGATAGATGTGTTAAATGAACTATGTGTACATTTTTAACCTAATATGTTCACAGCAGTTCCCATATTCAACTTCTCAAGTAAATTCAGTTCAAAATCAACTGAAAAAAATGAGTAATATAATACAATTTCATCCAAAACTATAACCATAAAGTTTACAAACCAATAACTTTTTCAAGGCAAACCAATTAAAAAACAAGTGAAAAGTGTAGTCGTGTCTAAATATGAGGACTAATGAATTGTAAAAAAAGAAAATAAATAACTTTACAAATAAGAAGTACTTTTCTGCTACATATTATTTCTACAACCTTTCTTGACTGAGTAAAGAGTGTTTTGGCAGTCAGAAGAGTTGTCAAACATATTTTTTGAAACTTCTGGAAAATAAATTAAATATGTAAGCTTCAAATTTAGAAGTTAGAACGGTCAAGGGTAGAAAAAAATGGTAAATTTTACTAATCAGCTCTTTTTCAGGTATATCATTGGCTGTTGAAATAACTGCATACGCTTGGGTTTACGATCAGACAATGGCGTTGGCATTGAATAGTAACTGTCTCTTCACGTCGGTGCGTTCAAAAGTTATTTTGAACACTTTTGTCATCAGCAAATAATATCACAAAAAGAAGTGGCAAATTCAATATTTTACTCTAATACAAACAAATACGAGAAATCGTGCAAAGATATCATTCAGTCTGGTTCAGGGAGGTCCCCATCCCACCACCTACTAAAATAGCTGGAAGGTGATTCACCGATCTCAGTCTCAGTGATACCACTAACGATGCCACATCACAGCATGGGTGAGACGTCTTGTTATCTTGTAAATAATGTAGATTTCACCTTGATGCAGTTGTCACCGGTAGATTCTGGAGTTGTAACTGTCTTGTTGAACGTAAATAACTATGATTGTTATTTATGAATGTATTGATGACATGTTTCACCCATTATTATAGTTGTAATACCTTTGCTCTCCAAATTTATAATTATGATATCCTAGTCAGCTTACCTCTTAAAATCACAGCCCAAGGGTTATAAAAATATTAAGTTCATGTAACAACCTACGCATTTTAAAGGAAATATATCTTATATGTAAGTATATAACTTAAAGTTATATATGTATAAAACTATGTAACCCTCTTAAATAGGCATATACATTGAAGAGCGTGTCATGAACCTATTTAGATTTTAATGACATCAAAGTATGCTATCAACTGCTAATAGGACAGTCCTGAGAGCTTGCTATAAGCAACAGCTGATCCTACTACATTTGGTTTGTTCTGAGGAAACTGAGTTAGGTAATAAGCATGAAAATGAATGCTTCTTGCAAGTTTATTCTAACAGTAACGTTCGATGTAGTATTCATAAATCAAAAAATAATACCACAGGTTTTTTGTCAATTCATAGCCTTTCCTTTCTTTATGAAAGTTACATTTACATCATGTACTGACGGATTATCTAATATTACTCACAGTCTTATTTTGTGACATTAAAAAGTTCGAACCTAATATAAAGAGTGAGATCTATTCATTAGAGAAGTGTTTTAATAAAGCGTTCTATATTCAATTAACTTTATTTAGTTGGTAAAGAAAGATTATTCGACGTAATTTTAGGATTCTCACCTCAGAAATATTTTCCTCTAAAGAGAGAAACGAGTCTCTAACCAACCCAGTCACAGAGATGTCGTGTGAACAACTCGTTTCCGATGTTTGAGGAACGTGACCTGTTTAAAGCCCAATGTTTAGAAAGAGTCACTAACTAGGAAATGCAAGAGAAGCAAGACTGTTAGGACAACACGACGTAATTGGAAACATATTTAAACAAAAATACGATTTTATAAACTATAATTTAAGTAAGGGAAGAACTCCACCGAGGAGTCGTATACGCCCCAATTTATACATGAAATTAAATGGCAAATTAGGGAAGTTAGAACTATGAAGTTCTCTGTTCTATACAACCTCATTTCCAATATATACAGGGTGTAACAAAACTATCTACACAAACTTTAGGATATTGTTCCTTGGGTGAAATGAAGCAAAAAACATAATACAAAAAATGGTATATCTCATTCCGTTTACTGTCTGTATATTATCAATATGTGTTTTTTACTATTTAAAATGTTTAAAAACAAATTACAAAGAAACTAATCGTTTTACGAAACAATACCAAGATAGATAATTGTTATTGCTTTTAATAAGAATTAAAACGACACCTTATTTTTTTAAATGAAACAATAAACAACAAAACTACAAAGATTTTTTTGTAAAACTGTACAGCCTCACTTGCACGTGTGGAATAACTTGAAGCTGCTGGACATAACTTTGAGCAGTTACTGTAATGTGGGATTTATTAAGTAAAAAAATGTAATCCTTTTATTAATAGTTGAATAATAAATACTCATTTTTATAATCTGTCAAAATGTAGTTTTATTTTAAATATTTAAAAAGTATTACATTTTAAGTGTTACTACGTTATTATAAGCCGACAGCCCATTAATAATGAATTCCATTGTTGCTCTATGGTTCTATTCTAAACTTTACAGTGTCATACAACTATCGTAGTACATTTGTTATTAATTATTTGATTTACACAAATAAGGCGTCGTTTTAGTCCTTATTAAAAGCACTATCAATTACCTATCTTGGTAATTTTTCATAAAATCACTCGATTTTTTTTGTCCCACACGTGCAAGTGAGGCTGTACAGTTTTACAAAATAATCGTTGTAGTTTTGTTGTTTATTGTTTCATTTAAAAAAATAAGGTGTTGTTTTAATTCTTATTAAAAGCAATAACAATTATCTATCTTGGTATTTTTTCATAAAACGATTAGTTTCTTTGTAATTTGGTTTTAAACATTTTAAATAGTAAAAAACACATATTAATATACAGACAGTAAACGGCATGAGATAGACCATTTGTTGTGTTATGTTTTTGCTTCATTTCACCCAAGGAACAATATCCTAAAGTTTGTCTAGAGAGTTTTGTTACACCCTGTATATATATATATATACTTTTTTTGTAGAAATTAAATGAAATATAGATAGTAAGTTAAACATTTCTTAAACATCGTATAACATTTTATACAACAAATGAGTAAACTTATATCTCATATTTATTTTGCTAACGATACAAATGGTAAAACAACTTACTGTAGTGATAAAATATTCAAATATTTATCCATACATAATATGGGATATTAAAAAGACGTGCACATTGGTTTGGCGAATAAATACCAGAGTTGATTACTAGAGAAATGGTAATATTTAATGGCCTCCTTCTTCTTCATTAATGCAAAGTTTAGTCGGCTTAAAAAACAGACGATGTGCAAGAGAGCAAATCTACGTTTTTGGTATGCAAATTTTAATATGCTAACTTTTTGTTCATTTAGTAAGATATTCGTAAAGGGGTATTCGTGTCTCAAACCAACAATAAATAAAACAATAAAGAAATCAATACATTCATAAAACTGATCGTAGAATTATTAAAAGTTTTCAAATTATTATTAATTAAATATCTATCGCGACAACATTGAACTTCATTACAGAAGACCCTGATTATATTATTTTGTCTATTTTCTTACGTAAAGAGTTTATAAAAATTAAACAGGATAATATTAATATAATATATGCTATTTTAGGGGATATGAAAACACAAAAACATAAGTTTTCGTCATATATAATTTTACGTTCATATACTAATTGCAACCAAATAATTTCAGCAACATTTTGCATATTTATTTTTAACTATCACACTAACAAATGCATCATTCTAAAACGTTTATTTTCTATATCAATTGTATACCATAATGACCGTAAACAGGATGTAAATAAGCGATTAAAACATGTATAGATAAAACCAATAAAAAAGCATTAGCGTCTAATGAAGTAATTGAATTAGAATAGTTGACCAAGGTCCACAGGTTGCACCAGAGATGGGGCAACGTGTCTTCGTCAAGTGTCTTCGTACAGTTGCCTTTATTGTTCCTCAATCTTTCCTCTCGAAACTGTTTCAACTAGTGCAGATTATTACTGATTGTAAAGTGGAAGAGAATTTAGTTTTCACAATGTTATTAAATATTTTATTACATAAAATAAATGTTATCATTTTTATATGTTAACTGAGATATCTAGATTAAATTTATAGCATCAAATATGTAACCCATACTTTTAAAATACTTAGTTTCATTTAAGCAGCTAGTCCCGAGTTGTAAATATTGCTTGTGGGGGTCATCTTAACGAAGTTTCAGTAGCAATGATCTCTACAGAGTAATACATTCAGGGTGTTTGGATATCCGTTTTCTTGGCTAATTGTGACCAAGGTGTGCATATTGCTTGCAGGTGTCATCTTAACGGGGTTTCAGTAGCAATGAGCCCTACAGAGTAATACATTCAGGGTGTTTGGATATCCATTTTCTTGGCTAATTGTGACCAAGGTGTGCATATTGCTTGCAGGTGTCATCTTAACGGTGTTTCAGTAGCAATGAGCCCTACAGAGTAATACATTCAGGGTGTTTGGATATCCATTTTCTTGGCTAATTGTGACCAAGGTGTGCATATTGCTTGCAGGTGTCATCTTAACAGTGTTTCAGTAGCAATGAGCCCTACAGAGTAATACATTCAGGGTGTTTGGATATCCATTTTCTTGGCTAATTGTTCCCAAGGTGTACATATTGCTTGTGGGTGTCATCTTAACGGGGTTTCAGTAGCAATGATCTCTACAGAGTAATACATTCAGGGTGTTTGGATATCCATTTTCTTGGCTAATTGTGACCAAGGTGTGCATATTGCTTGCAGGTGTCATCTTAACGGGGTTTCAGTAGTAATGAGCTCTACAGAGTAATGCATTCAGGGTGTTTGGATATCCATTTTCCTGGCTAATTGTTCCCAAGGTGTGCATATTGCTTGTGGGTGTCATCTTAACGGGGTTTAAGTAGTAATGAGCTCTACAGAGTAATACATTCAAGGTGTTTGGATATCCATTTTCTTGGCTAATTGTGACCAAGGTGTGCATATTGCTTGCAGGTGTCATCTTAACGGTGTTTCAGTAGCAATGAGCTCTACAGAGTAATACATTCAGGGTGTTTGGATATCCATTTTCTTGGCTAATTGTGACCAAGGTGTGCATATTGCTTGTGGGTGTCATCTTAACGGGGTTTCAGTAGCAATGAGCCCTACAGAGTAATACATTCAGGGTGTTTGGATATCCATTTTCTTGGCTAATTGTGACCAAGGTGTGCATATTGCTTGTGGGTTTCATCTTAACAGGGTTTCAGTAGCAATGAGCTCTACAGAGTAATACATTCAAGGTGTTTGGATATCCATTTTCTTGGCTAATTGTGACCAAGGTGTGCATATTGCTTGTGGGTGCCATCTTAACAGGGTTCAGTAGCAATAAGCTCTACAGAGTAACACATTCAGGGTGTTTGGATATCCATTTTCTTGGCTAATTGTGACCAAGGTGTGCATATTGCTTGTGGGTGTCATCTTAACAGGGTTTCAGTAGCAATGAGCTCTACAGAGTAATACATTCAGGGTGTTTGGATATCCATTTTCTTGGCTAATTGTGACCAAGGTGTGCATATTGCTTGTGGGTTTCATCTTAACGGGGTTTCAGTAACAATGAGCCCTACAGAGTAATACATTCAGGGTGTTTGGATATCCATTTTCTTGGCTAATTGTGACCAAGGTGTGCATATTGCTTGTGGGTGTCATCTTAACAGGGTTTCAGTAGCAATGAGCTCTACAGAGTAATACATTCAGGGTGTTTGGATATCCATTTTCTTGGCTAATTGTGACCAAGGTGTGCATATTGCTTGTGGGTGTCATCTTAACAGGGTTTCAGTAGCAATGAGCTCTACAGAGTAATACATTCAGGGTGTTTGGATATCCATTTTCTTCGCTAATTGTGCCCAAGGTGTACATATTGCTTGTGGGGGTCATTTTAACGGGGTTTCAGTAGCAATGAGCTCTACAGAGTAATACATTCAGGGTGTTTGGATATCCATTTTCTTGTCTAATTGTGCCCAAGGTGTGCATATTGCTTGTGGGTGTCATCGCAACGGGTTTTAATAGCAATGAGCATCTCGACACTAAAAATCACAGTTATATACCTTAAAAAATGTGGGTGATCTTCCAGATTGACATTAAACATTTTAATAATTTTTAAAACCAGTTTAATTTTTTGGGTGCACAGTTTGAAAAGTTTGACTTATATGGTTTTATTGTGAATTCTGATGATGTAGCAATGAGCCCTACAGAGTAATACATTCAGGGTATTTGGATATCCATTTTCGTGGCTAATTGTGACCAAGGTGTGCATATTGCTTGTGGGTGTCATCAACGGGGTTTTAGTAGCAATGAGCCCTACAGAGTAATACATTCAGGGTATTTGGATATCAATTTTCTTGGCTAATTGTGCACAAGGTGTGCATATTGCTTGTGGGTGTCATCGCAACGGGTTTTAGTAGCAATGAGCATCTCGACACTAAAAATCACAGTTATATACCTTAAAAAATGTGGGTGATTATCCAGATTGACATTAAACATTTTAATAATTTTTAAAACCAGTTTAGATTTTTAGGGTACACACTTTGAAAAGTTTGTTTTTATGGTTTTATTGTGAATTCTGATGATGTAGCAATGAGCCCTACAGAGTAATACATTCAGGGTGTTTGGATATAAATTTTCTTGGCTAATTGTGCCCAAGGTGTACATATTGCTTGTGGGTGTCATCTTAACGGGGTTTCAATAGCAATGAGCCCTACAGAGTAATACATTCAGGGTGTTTGGATATCAATTTTCTTGGCTAATTGTGCACAAGGTGTGCATATTGCTTGTGGGTTTCATCTTAACGGGGTTTCAGTAGCAATGAGCCCTACAGAGTAATACATTCAGGGTGTTTGGATATCAATTTTCTTGGCTAATTGTGACCAAGGTGTACATATTGCTTGTGGGTGTCATCAACGGGGTTTCAGTAGCAATGAGCCCTACAGAGTAATACATTCAGGGTGTTTGGATATCAATTTTCTTGGCTAATTGTGACCAAGGTGTACATATTGCTTGTGGGTGTCATCTTAACGGGGTTTCAGTAGCAATGAGCCCTACAGAGTAATACATTCAGGGTGTTTGGATATCAATGTTCTTGGCTAATTGTGCACAAGGTGTGCATATTGCTTGTGGGTGTCATCTTAACGGGGTTTCAGTAGCAATGAGCCCTACAGAGTAATACATTCAGGGTGTTTGGATATCAATTTTCTTGGCTAATTGTGACCAAGGTGTACATATTGCTTGTGGGTGTCATCTTAACGGGGTTTCAGTAGCAATGAGCCCTACAAAGTAACACATTCAGGGTGTTTGGATATCAATTTTCTTGGCTAATTGTTCTGAAGGTGTGCATATTGCTTGTGGGTGTCATCAACGGGGTTTCAGTAGCAATGAGCTCTACAGAGTAATACATTCAGGGTGTTTGGATATCCATTTTCTTGGCTAATTGTTCCTAAGGTGTACATATTGCTTGTGGGTTTCATCTTAACGGGGTTTCAGTAGCAATGAGCCCTACAGAGTAATACATTCAGGGTGTTTGGATATCCATTTTCTTGGCTAATTGTGACCAAGGTGTACATATTGCTTGTGGGTGTCATCTTAACGGGGTTTCAGTAGCAATGAGCTCTACTGAGTAATACATTCAGGGTGTTTGGATATCCATGTTCTTGGCTAATTGTTCCCAAGTTGTACATATTCCTTGTGGGTGTCATCTTAACGGGGTTTCAATAGCAATGAGCTCTACAGAGTAACACATTCAGGGTGTTTGGATATCCATGTTCTTGGCTAATTGTTCCCAAGTTGTAGATATTGCTTGTGGGTGTCATCTTAACGGGGTTTCAATAGCAATGAGCCCTACAGAGTAATACATTCAGGGTGTTTGGATATCCATTTTCTTGGCTAATTGTGACCAAGGTGTACATATTGCTTGTGGGTGTCATCTTAACGGGGTTTCAGTAGCAATGAGCCCTACAGAGTAACACATTCAGGGTGTTTGGATATCCATTTTCTTGGCTAATTGTGACCAAGGTGTGCATATTGCTTGTGGGTGTTATCAACGGGGTTTCAGTAGCAATGAGCCCTACAGAGTAATACATTCAGGGTGTTTGGATATCCATTTTCTTGGATAATTGTTCCCAAGGTGTACATATTGCTTGTGGGTGTCATCTTAACGGGGTTTCAGTAGCAATGAGCTCTACAGAGTAACACATTCAGGGTGTTTGGATATCCATTTTCTTGGCTAATTGTGACCAAGGTGTGCATATTGCTTGTGGGTGTCATCTTAACGGGGTTTCAATAGCAATAAGCTATACAGAGTAACACATTCTAATGCTAGATCGGGAGAAGAGAAACTTTGCTATGGAGTCCCCCAAGGCTCCATGCTTAGTCCTCTCCTTTTCCTGATATATGTTAACGATGTTGGTTCATCAGTAGAAAAAGGGCGACTCGTCCAGTACGCTGATGACACGACTCTCTGTTTCAGCGCGAACTCTACCAAAGAGCTCGAAAAGATAATTTCCATTCATCTCAACAGTACCATTCAATATTTCTAAAAGCTCAACCTCAGAACAAACACTGCAAAATCGTCATTTGTTCAATTTTGTTTGTGCCAAACCGATTCAGATCAAAGTCCCACAGTCATGTTGGATGAGACTGAGATTGAAGAAGTCTACTCGACTAAATTCCTTGGAATACACCTGGATCGAGGGTTGACATGGGGTTTTCACGTAGACAGTGTGTGTTCAAAACTAACCTCAGGCATCTATGTCTTGAGACAACTATCCGAATACTGCCCGACTCAGGTACTGATGACGGCTTATTACGGAGTAATTTACCCATACCTCTCCTATGGATTGGCCTTGTGGGGAGGTTGCACAAACGCATACTTTTCTAGAATTTTCATTCTTCAAAAAAAGGCAGTCCGAACCATCGCAAAATTGCACATGAGAGAGTCGTGCAAACCAGTTTTCAAAAGCTTGAAACTGTTGACATTGCCCTGTCTCTACATCTTGAATACGTGCATTTTTTTTCAAATCAAAGTGCAATCTCATAAAAGGTAGTGACATACACTCCTATGCAACTAGAGACAGAGACAACTACCGAACTGGTAAACACAGAACGGTAGTTTATGAGCGTTTGCCTTCACAGGCAGGAGCCCAATTTGTCAACAGTCTGCCAAATTCGGTCAAAAGTGCCCCAATGCTCAAGGCATTGAAAACGTGTCTGGAGCAAGTTCTGATTGCAGAAGCATTTTATAGTACAGACGCGTTTATGGCACACAACTGGGAGGCCCTGTGAACACACAGACCAGAGCTGTAATTGGATAGAATTCGAATGGATGACCTCTGAATGCAAAATTGTATGTTTGAAAGTGACTTTGATGGAATGAATGAATGGACAATTTTAGACTAATTAATTTATTAAACATTTATTAACATTTATGACTATTGCAATACAATGTACTTTGTCTGACGCAATAAAAAATGTTATTATTATTATTATTATTACTAATGTGTTTGGATATCCATTTTCTTGGCTAATTGTGATCAAGGTGTGCATATTGCTTGTAGGTGTCATCTTAACGGGGTTTCAGTAGCAATAAGCTCTACAGAGTAATACATTCAGGGTGTTTGGATATCCATTTTCTTGGCTAATTGTGACCAAGGTGTGCATATTGCTTGTAGCTGTCATCTTAACGGGGTTTCAGTAGCAATAAGCTCTACAGAGTAATACATTCAGGGTGTTTGGATATCCATTTTCTTGGCTAATTATGACCAAGGTGTGCATATTGCTTGTAGGTGTCATCTTAACGGGGTTTCAGTAGCAATAAGCTCTACAGAGTAATACATTCAGGGTGTTTGGATATCCATTTTCTTGGCTAATTGTGACCAAGGTGTGCATATTGCTTGCAGGTGTCATCTTAACGGGGTTTCAGTAGCAATAAGCTCAACAGAGTAATACATGCAGGGTGTTTGGATATCCATTTTCTTGGCTAATTGTGACCAAGGTGTGCATATTGCTTGTAGGTGTCATCTTAACGGGGTTTCAGTAGCAATGAGCCCTACAGAGTAATACATTCAGGGTGTTTGGATATCCATTTTCTTGGCTAATTGTGACCAAGGTGTGCATATTGCTTGTAGGTGTCATCTTAACGGGGTTTCAGTAGCAATAAGATCTACAGAGTAATACATTCAGGGTGTTTGGATATCCATTTTCTTCGCTAATTGTGCCCAAGGTGTACATATTGCTTGTGGGTGTCATAATAACGGGGTTTCAGTAGCAATAAGCTCTACAGAGTAACACATTCAGGGTGTTTGGATATCCATTTTCTTGTCTAATTGTGTCCAAGGTGTGCATATTGCTTGTGGGTGTCATCGCAACGGGTTTTAGTAGCAATGAGCTTCTCGACACTAAAAATCACAGTTATATACCTTAAAAAATGTGGGTGATTATCCAAATTGACATTAAACATTTTAATAATTTTTAAAACCAGTTCTGATTTTTAGGGTACACAGTTTGAAAAGTTTGACTTATATGGTTTTATTGTTAATTCTGATGATGTAGCAATGAGCCCTACAGAGTAATACATTCAGGGTGTTTGGATATCCATTTTCTTGGCTAATTGTTCCCAAGGTGTACGTATTGCTTGTGGGTGTCATCTTAACGGGGTTTCAGTAGCAATGAGCCCTACTGAGTAACACATTCAGGGTGTTTGGATATCCATTTTCTTGGCTAATTGTTCCCAAGGTGTACGTATTGCTTGTGGGTGTCATCTTAACGGGGTTTCAGTAGCAATGAGCCCTACTGAGTAACACATTCAGGGTGTTTGGATATCCATTTTCTTGGCTAATTGTTCCCAAGGTGTACGTATTGCTTGTGGGTGTCATCTTAACGGGGTTTCAGTAGCAATGAGCCCTACAAAGTAATACATTCAGGGTGTTTGGATATCCATTTTCTTGGCTAATTGTTGCAGAGGTGTACATATTGCTTGTAGGTGTCATCTTAACGGGGTTTCAGTAATAATGAGCTCTACAGAGTAACACATTCAGGGTGTTTGGATATCCATTTTCTTGGCTAATTGTTCCCAAGGTGTACGTATTGCTTGTGGGTGTCATCTTAACGGGGTTTTAGTAGCAATGAGCTCTACAGAGTAATACATTCAGGGTGTTTGGATATCCATTTTCTTGGCTAATTGTTCCCAAGGTGTACGTATTGCTTGTGGGTGTCATCTTAACGGGGTTTCAGTAGCAATGAGCTCTACTGAGTAACACATTCAGGGTGTTTGGATATCCATTTTCTTGGCTAATTGTTCCAGAGGTGTACGTATTGCTTGTGGGTGTCATCTTAACGGGGTTTCAGTAGCAATGTGCCCTACAGAGTAATACATTCAGGGTGTTTGGATATCCATTTTCTTGGCTAATTGTTCCAGAGGTGTACGTATTGCTTGTGGGTGTCATCTTAACGGGGTTTCAGTAGCAATGAGCCCTACTGAGTAACACATTCAGGGTGTTTGGATATCCATTTTCTTGGCTAATTGTTCCCAAGGTGTACGTATTGCTTGTGGGTGTCATCTTAACGGGGTTTCAGTAGCAATGAGCTCTACAGAGTAATACATTCAGGGTGTTTGGATATCCATTTTCTTGGCTAATTGTTCCCAAGGTGTACGTATTGCTTGTGGGTGTTATCAACGGGATTTCAGTAGCAATGAGCCCTACTGAGTAACACATTCAGGGTGTTTGGATATCCATTTTCTTGGCTAATTGTTCCCAAGGTGTACATATTGCTTGTGGGTGTCATCTTAACGGGGTTTTAGTAGTAATGAGCTCTACAGAGTAATACATTCAGGGTGTTTGGATATCCATTTTCTTGGCTAATTGTTCCAGAGGTGTACATATTGCTTGTAGGTGTCATCTTAACGGGGTTTTAGTAGCAATGAGCTCTACAGAGTAATACATTCAGGGTGTTTGGATATCCATTTTCTTGGCTAATTTTTCCCAAGGTGTACATATTGCTTGTGGGTGTCATCTTAACGGGGTTTCAGTAGCAATGAGCTTTACAGAGCAATACATTCAGGGTGTTTGGATATCCATTTTCTTGGCTAATTGTGCCCAAGGTGTGCATATTGCTTGTAGGTGTCATCTTAACGGGGTTTCAGTAGCAATGAGCTCTACAGAGTAACACATTCAGGTGTTTGGATATCCATTTTCTTGGCTAATTGTGCTCAAGGTGTGCATATTGCTTGTGGGTGTCATCTTAACGGTGTTTCAATAGCAATAAGCTCTACAGAGTAACACATTCAGGGTGTTTGGATATCCATTTTCTTGTCTAATTGTGCCCAAGGTGTGCATATTGCTTGTGGGTGTCATCGCAACGGGTTTTAGTTGCAATGAGCTTCTCGACACTAAAAATCACACTTATATACCTTAAAAAATGTGGGTGATCATCCAGATAGACATTAAACATTTTAATAATTTTTAAAACCAGTTTAGATTTTTAGGGTACACAGTTTGAAAAGTTTTACTTATATGGTTTTATTGTGAATTCTGATGATGAAATTTCCGGTTAAGACATACTTGTGACAGGGTGTTTCCTATTTCAATATCATTGCCGGTCGTTTCAGGTTTTAAACACGTCTTAGGCTATGCCATATATTTTCTTAAAATGGATACTAGTGTTATCTCAAAGGTTTTTGTTAATCGTTACAATATTTCTGGTAAGAAATTTCCCCTATATTTTTATTCACAAGAGATACCTTTCGATATGTTTTGGACATTTAACCTTCCAAATGGTTAAACCTTTTTTAACGGTGATACTTGATCTGTTGACTTTTACAACACACACATAATATTTAGCAGGTAGTGCAGACTATAATATATGTGGTATGAATCACTTTAGATCAGGTTCAACTGTATTATTCAACGTTAATAATTATTAAAATTGATCTATTAATATAATTTATGACTATTTGATTTGATATAGAAATAAAATATATAATCACAAAAAATGATTAAATCGATATTAAAATATTTAAATACAAAATGCAAATCGTTGAGATATGAGTAAATATGGATTACGATGTTTTACAAACTAAGCTCGAGAACTGTCCTTAGATCATATCATTAATTAATTATCCATCTGCATGATTCCACAGCTGAATTATTTCAAAATTGTTTGGACTTTGATGGAATCGACACGCATTATTATGATAATTTGCCTTGTAATGAAACTATTGTACGCATGTATGATGCATATATATGTTGCGATTTTATTCATTACTAAGAAAATGAAAAAAAATCAAATATTTTGTCGTGGCTTTGAAAAAAAGACAGCTCGACGTGAATCTGTTATCCTGATTGATTTTGGCTAACGGCTTTACATTCCATCAGGTTCCCGGTGTAAAGGTATAAATCCAATGTTCAATAAATTGTTAAACAAAACACTCTTCGTTAATTTATCCACTTTAAATTTAACGGATTTATATTAAAATAAATAGGAAACAATAAAGAAATTAAGTTTTTTTAATATTGACCGACTTTCTTCAAAGTTACTGTACGAACTATATTGTTAATAAATATAATTTATTTCTTAAAAAGTGTGTATTTCAATATGATTATAATATAATTGTGTCTGGAAAGACATCTTTATTTTTTGTTTTACTATACATTCTACAATATCTCGATCGATATTTTCAAAATCAATATTTAAAATTTCAATAACTTGTACAAAATAAACCTCAATATTCCAGTCATTACGTTGCGAAAGACAACATCGTCAGACTATATATGATGCTGTTTAACAAACTGTTTTTTTAGCTGATGATGTCTTTGGAAACGAAAGACCTCATTAATAACAAATAATAATTGTTGAAATAGTGAATGTGTTTTACAAATAATAATATTACCATGACAAAAGCTTTAAATAACAATTCTAAATATAGGTTAAACGAACTAAAAACTTATGTGGTTTAATACTCTCTCATATAATAATAATATATTTACAACGGTTTTTGCAAATAAATAATGTTACTAGATATAATTTTTGTAAATGATTCAGATTGTAGAGTTCTAATCAAACTAAACTACGAGTTTTAGTACAAATAAACTACTCTTTTTCTGTTTCCCAATTTGCTCAGGTAACTCCTAGAACTCTGTTACTACCATATTAACATCTTGTAAAACGTAGAATGTCAGATATTTGTTTAGTTTTTGGTAATATTCAATATTAAATTTAACATTTTACGTTCTAACTTAAATGTAAATGTTACATTAAATTTAGAAATTTAATTGAAAATAAAATAATAAAATCCAGCTCAGATGGCTCCCGTGTTGATCAAAGGGTTTGTGTTCACACATCCAATATCTGTCGTAACACTTAACAGTGGCATATCCGACGTGTGTTCCATCATTTAGCTAACACTATATAGACAGCACTAGACTCTCTCATACCTGAGATTAGATGACGGATGGCTCCCGTGTTGATCCAGGGGTTTGTGTTCACACATCCAATATCTGTCGTAACACTTAACAGTGGCATATCCCACATGTGTGTTCCAGCATTTAGCTAACACTATATAGACAGCACTAGACTCTCTCATACCTGGGATTAGATGACGGATGGCTCTCATGTTGATCCAGGGGTTTGTGTTCACACATCCAATATCTGTCATAACACTTAACAGTGGCATATCCTACATGTGTGTTCCATCATTTAGCTAACACTATATAGACAGCACTAGACTCTCTCATACCTGGGATTAGATGACAGATGGCTCCCGTGTTGATCCAGAAGTTTGTGTTCACACATCCAATATCTGTCATAACACTTAACAGTGGCATTTCCTACATGTGTGTTCCACCATTTAGCTAACACTATATAGACAGCACTAGACTCTCTCATACCTGGGATTAGATGACGGATGGCTCTCATGTTGATCCAGGGGTTTGTGTTCACACATCCAATATATGTCGTACCACTTTAAAGTGGCATATCCTACATGTGTGTTCCATCATTTAGCTAACACTATATAGACAGCTCTAAACTCTCTCATACATAGCTGGGATTAGATGACGGATGGCTCCCGTGTTGATCCAGAAGTTTGTGTTCACACATCCAATATCTGTCGTAACACTTAAAAGTGGCATATCCCACATGTGTGCTTCAGCATTTAGCTAACACTATATAGACAGCACTAGACTTTCACTTAAGTGGGATTAGATGATAGATGGCTCCCGTGTTGATCCAAGGGTTTGTGTTCAAACATCCAATATCTATCGCAACACTTAACAGTGGCATATCCCACATGTATATTCCAGCATTTAGCTAACACAGTATAGACAGCACTAGACTCTCTCATACCTGGGATAGATGACGGATGGCTCTCATGTTGATCCAGGGGTTTGTGTTCACACATCCAATATCTGTCGTAACACTTAACAGTGGCATATCCGACATGTGTGTTCCAGCATTTAGCTAACACTATATAGACAGCACTAGACTCTCTCATACCTGGGATTAGATGACGGATGGCTCTCATGTTGATCCAGGGGTTTGTGTACACACATCCAATATATGTCGTAACACTTAAAAGTGGCATATCCTACATTTGTGTTCCATCATTTAGCTAACACTATATAGACAGCTCTAAACTCTCTCATACATAGCTGGGATTAGATGACAGATGGCTCCCGTGTTGATCCAGAAGTTTGTGTTCACACATCCAATATCTGTCGTAACACTTAAAAGTGGCATATCCTACATGTGTGTTTCAGCATTTAGCTAACACTATATAGACAGCACTAGACTTTCACTTAAGTGGGATTAGATGATAGATGGCTCCCGTGTTGATCCAAGGGTTTGTGTTCAAACATCCAATATCTATCGCAACACTTAACAGTGGCATATCCCACATGTATATTCCAGCATTTAGCTAACACAGTATAGACAGCACTAGACTCTCTCATACCTGGGATTAGATGACGGATGGCTCTCATGTTGATCCAGGGGTTTGTGTTCACACATCCAATATCTGTCGTAACACTTAACAGTGGCATATCCGACATGTGTGTTCCAGCATTTAGCTAACACTATATAGACAGCACTAGACTCTCTCATACCTGGGATTAGATGACGGATGGCTCTCATGTTGATCCAGGGGTTTGTGTACACACATCCAATATATGTCGTAACACTTAAAAGTGGCATATCCTACATTTGTGTTCCATCATTTAGCTAACACTATATAGACAGCTCTAGACTCTCTCATACATAGCTGAGATTAGATGACAGATGGCTCCCGTGTTGATCCAGAAGTTTGTGTTCACACATCCAATATCTGTCGTAACACTTAAAAGTGGCATATCCCACATGTGTGTTTCAGCATTTAGCTAACACTATATAGACAGCACTAGACTTTCACTTAAGTGGGATTAGATGATGGATGGCTCCCGTGTTGATCCAAGGGTTTGTGTTCACACATCCAATATATGTCGTAACACTTAACAGTGGCATTTCCTACATGTGTGTTCCATCGTTTAGCTAACACTATATAGACAGCTCAAGACTCTCTCATACCTGGGATTAGATGACAGATGGCTCCCGTGTTGATCCAGGGGTTTGTGTTCACACATCCAATAAATGTCATAACACTTAACATCCCCCAGGGGTTTGTGGTATATCCCACATGTGTGTTCCAGCATTTAGCTAACACTGTATAGACAGCACTAGACTCTCTTATACCTGGGATTTGATGACGGATGGCTTCCGTGTTGATTCAGAGGTTTGTGTTTACAAATCCAATATCTGTCGTAACAATTAACAGTGGCATATCCGACATGTGTGTTCTAGCATTTAGCTAACACTAAATAGACAGCACTAGACTCTCTCATTGCTGGGATTAGATGACGGATGGTGGGAAGGGAAGTACAATATACTTGTATGAGTGGGTTGGAAGGTACAATCTCTGTACGTGTATAGTGAGTGGATCACTATCGTAAGGATGAGGGGGTCAATACAACAGACATAGATGGGTAGGAGGGTCAATACAACTGTACGTGACTGGTTGGGAGGGTCAGTACCACCGTATTGGTACGTGTGGGGGAAGGGCCACTCTATGTATAATAGAGTGGTGGAAGGGTCGATACTATGGTATGTGTATAGTGGGTTGGGAGGCAGTAGCATTGTACATGTATGGGTGGGTGGGAGGGATACTGAACGTATATAGGAAGTTTGATTGGAACGCAAGCAGCAGTATTTGAATTTGATCTGATATTAGCATTAAAATATGTAGGGAATATTTAAGAAATAATATTTTTGAAGAGAGTGGATGGGAATTCCATCTGTATTCCAGATGCGGTAGGTGGTCTTGACACACTACCCTACCTACACCCGTTGGTAGCTCAATGTTTTCGCTTCGGACTGAATGGCCCAAGTTTTGAATAAGGGTAAAGTGAACAGACAATTGGTACTTCACTAATGAAATAAAGTCCACGCATAGGCTTCTACCTCATCTAAAGTGGCGAGAGAAGGTGATAAAACTTTCATAATTTTGTTGAACCTTTTTCCACCTTGGTTGTTTATATTGTAAGTTATGACTCATTATTCATAATTATTCATTTCTAAGACGCCGATCGTAGAGATATGGGTGAATATGAGGGGTGAATTAGTGTGAAGATTAACGTGTGTAGTTATTGTTGCTAGCTGAAATTGACTTAGCTCTGAAAGGACTATTTATTAATAGCCCAATAGCCAGGGCAACTATGGGACTTACAGCTTTACGATGAATCCGAACCACGTAGGTCTGGTTTTCAGCTAACTGACAAGTCTGACACACAGTTCTCTTCCCTACACAACAACCAAACCTTGATTACCATCCAACATGGACACCCCAGACTAATCTAATAGTGTCCACGACGATAGCAACCATTGAGTTGACGCCGTGTCAGTATTAAGAGGACCGAGTATGGAGCCTATCGCCTACAATCTCCCAAACACTTTGTCCCCAAGTAGCTGGGTTACACCACTACGCCACCAGTGCTGCTATATAGTCATCCTCTCATTAGTTAATATTTGTATTATAGCTTAACGATGTTCCTATAGATGTATTAAATTGCTAACTTAATGATTTTGATTTTAGATAGTTTAATAGAGTGGTAACAATATGTTTAGTTTGTTAATTGCCATCATATACTATTAATTAGTAAAAAAATATCTATGATATTTAAGGTATTCTTATTAGTCTATGTTTTATGTATAGAGAGAATGGGTAAGTGCCTATTGTAGGCTCACAAAGGGCCTGTAGAGCCGATAGGGTGTATATGATCACTCCCCTAATGGTGAGATACGTCTTATTTGGACAGTACCATATGTCGGATATTCATATATGAGGTGGAGTGATACTTATACGTATCGAACGAGGAATATTACCCTCTAGACAAAAAAGATCAGTGTGTGTCATCTGTCATGGAAGATTGTCTGTAGTCACGCACAGTGTAGTATTACCGACTCCTAACTCCGATATCTGACATATTCTAGGTCACCTTCTTGTCAAACAAAACCATCAGTTGTGTATCAGCTGTCAAGGAAAGTTTTCTGTGGTTACGTACAGTGCAGTATTAGCGACCCCTACCTTTGACAGCTGACAGCTTCTGGGTCGCCTTCTTGTCAAACAAAAACCATCAGTTGTGTGTCAGCTGTCAAGGAAAGTTTTCTGTGGTCACGTACAGTGCAGTATTAGCAACCCCTACCTTTGGCAGCTGACAGCTTCTGGGTCGCCTTCTTGACAAACAAAAACCATCAGTTGTGTGTCAGCTGTCAAGGAAAGTTTTCTGTGGTCATGTACTTTCCTACAAGATTAGCTCATATTCATTAGGTCATATTCAATACAAAGATTAGCTCAGTTAATAATCATCTCACCTCTTGCCAATTAAAAACAAATATAATACTAGCCTACTAGGGGACGCCCCTGATGCTAGTATTATCAGCACGTCAGTATTACCAACCCCTACCTTCGGTACCTGACAGCTTCTGGGTCGCTTTCTAGTCAAACAAAACCATCAGTTGTGTGTCAGCTGTCAAGGAAAGTTTTCTGTGGTCATGTACAATGCAGTATTACCAACCCCTACCTTCGGTAGCTGACAGCTTCTGGGTCGCTTTCTAGTCAAACAAAACCATCAGTAGCGTATCAGCTGCCAAGGAAAGTTTTTTGTGGTTACGTACAGTTCAGTAGTAGCAACCCCACTTTCGGTAGCTGACAGCTTCTGGGTCGCCTTCTTGTCAAACAAAAACCCTCAGTTGTGTCAGCTGTCAAGAAAAGTTTTCTGTGGTTACGTACAGTGCAGTATTAGCAATCCCTACCTTCGGTAGCTGACAACTTCTGGGTCGCTTTCTTGTCAAACAAAACCATCAGTTTTGTGTCAGCTGTCAAGGAAAGTTTTTTGTGGTTACGTACAGTGCAGTAGTAGTAACCCCACTTTCGATACCTGACAGCTTCTGTGTCGCTTTCTTGTCAAACAAAACCATCAGTTCTGTGACAGCTGTCAAGGAAAGGTTTTTGTGGTCACGTACAGTGCAGTATTAGGAACCCCTACCTTCGGTAGCAGACAGCTTCTGGGTTGCTTTCTAGTCAAACAAAACCATCAGTAGCGTATCAGCTGTCAAGGAAAGTTTTTTGTGGTTACGTACATTTCAGTAGTAGCAACCCCACTTTCGGTAGCTGACAGCTTCTGGGTCGCCTTCTTGTCAAACAAAAACCCTCAGTTGTGTCAGCTGTCAAGAAAAGTTTTCTGTGGTTACGTACAGTGCAGTATTAGCAATCCCTACCTTCGGTAGCTGACAACATCTGGGTCGCTTTCTTGTCAAACAAAACCATCAGTTTTGTGTCAGCTGTCAAGGAAAGTTTTTTGTGGTTACGTACAGTGCAGTAGTAGTAACCCCACTTTCGATACCTGACAGCTTCTGTGTCGCTTTCTTGTCAAACAAAACCATCAGTTCTGTTACAGCTGTCAAGGAAAGGTTTTTGTGGTCACGTACAGTGCAGTATTAGGAACCCCTACCTTCGGTAGCAGACAGCTTCTGGGTCGTTTTCTTGTCAAACAAAACCATCTGTTGTGTGTCAGCTGTCATAAATTGGGACTTTTTTAGAAACATTTTACTGAGAAGAAAAACCTTAACATTTTGTTGATGGTACAGATAGTTTGTTTGTCATTTATCTTTAATTTTTATTACTTATAGGATATCTAATAAAACTCTTTCAGACAGTCTGGAAAATAAACAGAAACGAACATGCCAACTTGAGATAAATACATATGACTTACTGAGCAAGATGTTTAGCAAAGCTCTTCTGCCATTCTGGAGTCGTCAGCCAGCATGTTGGAGGCCTGGGGACGGGAATTACTGGTAAGGACTCCTTCAGTCGACACTTGTGGAATACAGCTCTCCTCATAGCGTCCACCAGCAACCGGACGGTACTACGCACAACCTGGCGTTCGAACCGAAGTGGTATAGCACGAATACCGAGCAGGCCGACTGGTAATGGAGGCACCTTACTTACTGTATCACCACTATCACTTATTTTGGCAGACCGCGTACTCTTCCGGCCTCTTTGTCTACTATTATCATCACCACTTGGAGAATTATGTATAATACCCAACAGAATTGAGGAATTGGAGGTTTCTTTTAAGTTCAGTGGTTGTGAATTATGAGCACGATCAATAGTTTGACCTTTTGGTAAAAACGAAACTCCATCTCGCGACTTTCTCACATTTTGAACCCAAATATAGTCATTAGTAATTGTTGTGTTCCTTAACACACTAAGGCTTTTATGAGAACTATCAAAATCACTAACTAATTTAAAATGTCTAAAACTTGTATTTTCTGTATTGTTGTTTAATCTATCACTGAGATCAGTTATATTAAAACTAGACGTACTTGTTATTGTTCCTAATTCATCATTAACATTATGACCATTAGTAGTCTTATTTAACTCGCCTAATGTCGATGATAAATCTGTTTTGTTACTTAAAGCTATGTTTATTAATGAATTTACATGTGACGTATTGAAAACCACTTCACTTGTATCACTAGTTTCGTTGCCGTTGTTATTCTCACTGCCGGAAGAATTCGAGGAAACGTCGTTTTTCGTAATCCGTTCTTCGGTAAAATACTTGATAACTAAATTAAAATAGCTGTTATCAGAGTCACTATCACCACTCTCCCTGATTCTGCGATCTTTGTACTTGCTATATTCCTCAGCTGGCGGAAAGAAGATACTTAGTTTCGAGTCGTTCCGCGCCGTTACAGCAGCGCTAGTGTCAATCCACAACCAGACGAAGTTGCCCTCAACCATATTTAGCTTATGAGCTTCTTCCATCACTCGCTTGGTAGCAGCACCGTCACTCAATAATATCACCACGCCCTTCGTTGAACGAGATACATCCGACAGCACACTGAAACAGACAGAAATTTGAATATGAAAAAAGGATTACAATAACTTAACAATGTAATGTTAATTACAAAACATTCTGCAATGTGCCCATTCGAAGGCAATATCAATAGTTTCAAAAAATATCTTCATATTTATATTTAATTTAAAAATAACGAATCACACCACAACCGAGAGTGATATTTAATGTTTATACTGGCATTTGATCAACTGTACATTAAGTGATAGAGTTAGAAAATCGTTCATTTTCAGTAAACATATGGTAAACTATTCCATTTTCAATCCAAGTTGTTGAAAAAATATCCTGAATTCCTTTTTGAAAAAGCACTACAATTAGTACCTCTTATTGAGAATGTAAAATAAATGAGATTATAATGTTATAATGGTAGACCCACCTTGGCATGATCGATAACAGCCACTTTAAGAGAAATCAGTCGACTCAATTTAATGCGAAATTATAAGCGTACTACATCTAATGTATTATTTCATATAACAAAATAATTTACTTACGAGAATTTTAGTTTGCTACACCTTAAGAATTTATCTATCCACTTTGAAAACGTATAGATAAGGTTAATAAATACTATATGTTGTTACACATGAGTGACTTTGTTAAAGAATATACCAAACTGAAGATGCAGGCTAAACTGCCTTGGTTAAATAACTCGTATGAAAATTTGGTCTGCACAGTATAGGAGGTCTTCAAACTATTTCAATATTGTAAAAATTGAAAACAATTACTTGAATGTGATCTTCGAAAACAAACAGATAGATAAAAATACCAATGAACAGTCTATAATATTCATATCTATACATAAAATATACCAGAACAGGTTCAAAATTTGGTTGTTTTCCGAACTAAAACTAGCCATGAAATTCAGGAAATTAGTACCAGTAAAAAATACATTTAAAGGTTAGTTACTCGTTGATAATTTTCAAGGAAATCTTTAGTAAGTTTTTTGTTGTTCTTGAAAACTGTAGATGTAAAATTTTAAAAATGACTGTTATTAAATGTATTGTTAAAACTTTATTGTTGTATTTAGTAGATACGTTTCCTCACTGATACCTTTCTATAGTGGTATCTTTTTACAAAATACACTAAAGATCTACAAGATCATTTATTTATCGTCAAGATGTGGCATAGTATGAGTTTAAAATGGGAGTGATTTCAATACCAATGTACGTGTATGTGTTGGTGGGTGGATCAGTACCTCTGTACATGTATAGGGGGAGGGGGTCAATACTTCTGTACGTGTACGGATGGGCAGGTGGGTCAATGCCACTGTACGTGTTCGGGTGGGTGGGTTGGTCAATACGTATGTACGTGTATGTGTTGGCGGGTTGGTCAATACCACTGTACGTCTACGGGTGGCCGGGTGGGTCAATACCTATAAACGTGTATGTGTTGGTGGGTGGGTTAGGTTAGGTTAGGTTATAAATGAACGAGTGTTGTACTTACTACCTTACTAATAATTAAGGTAAGTTAATTGTCTTGTTAATAGGCCGAGTTATTAATAAGGATATAGCTAGGCCAATTAGTGTACCTAAAGCTTGTCATGGATTCCTACCACGTGGAATTGGAGGGATACTTGGTTATCTTCCCTGTGCTACATCTGAGTAGTGGTTATCACCCAACAAGGACCCCCAAGGGTTGTCCGTATGGGGGACACTCTTAATTAGTGTCCAAGCCTGCAATCGACACAACACTTGGCTTACAATTAGCTCACTTACATCTTGCACCACCAATACCAGACGGTTACTTTGGTACAGATATGTTCACATTATGTTTTCCTCAGCCCAGTTTTGCACGAGTGTACATGTAATTACTGTAACCCGAGGACATCGAGTAACCTTAGGTCCATAGTTACACGAGAAAAATAAAAACAGAGAAATATATATACGAAAATTAATGACCTTGTTCTACTGTGAAAACTGAATTATTAGTTGGAAATTCGAAAAAATTTGAGCTGCTTAAGGGACCCTACAAATGTTCTAGAATTCTGTGATTTTAGTACACAAGTGATGACACAACAATTGAGACGGTTTAAACCCCCCCCCCCCAGAATTCTCATTAAAACACGTTAAATGAAATATATCTTTAAGAGGAAGTGTTTGGGATTTTAAATTTTTTTATTAACGTAGCGTCAGTCTGATTAAAAGTTGAACCACTACAACTAAAACGGTTTTTCATTTAAAAATCAGATGAAAAGATGAATAAAAGATGACTAAAGCAGCTTGAGTTAAGCCGGTATAATTTATTTTTGTAATTATTGTGGATTCAAGAGAGGAGGGTGAAATAAGACCATAAATAAGAGAAAATCAGTCATGATATAAGGGTAGGGTGGTAGTGAGTGATTTCCTTGGTGAAGGTAAGTCTTGCTCTCCCAATCCCTTTGACAAATGGCCGACTGCTGCAAACCTTCACATCAGTCGAACGCGGTTTAAGCTCCAGAATTGAATCTCCCAAGTTTCATACAAATTAGGTTTTCAACATTTTATAACATGACGTTACTACGTAATGTAATGTAGATTCCATGATGTATTTGAGAGCATTTTAATAAATCAAAATATATAATTATGTAGGTGAAAGGGTAATATACTTTCTACTCATTAGAAAAAATATATCAACTTATTAAAAATGAGTTAGATTGGCAGGGGAGATAATTTCGTCTCGAAGCTTTCATTGAAGCTTATATTGATGATTGAATGACCAAAATCATGAACTGTGGCTACCAATTATTTTTCATAAATCAATTTTTTTATATTATTAAAACTGAATTAAAGCTAGGTATTCCCTCCAATACTAGAACTTGAATCGTTGCTTGATAACTATGTATTGCCTCTTTGGGTTTTAGATTTTAATAAAAATCAACTCACTTTTTTAATTTGATTTTAGTTCCCATGCTTTCAAAATATATTGCTTAAAAAGTATTAGACTAACTACATATTGTATTTATACTACGTTTTTTAAAACCACTACTAAAATATTTCCTTCCTTAACACAATCAATGAGTTATTTTCATACACTAATTTCCTGATACTGGAGCTCTGCGTGATCGTTGAGGCGGATATGTAAAACAAACAAATGATCCGAAAACGTCATGACACCTGTTCCAGTCCAAACAAACGATGTGTTTAGCTGGGATCTGCTGAAAATATGGGCTCTGCCAGTTTTCCTTTAAAACTTTGTTATATAAAAAAATTTTAGTAAACCATTTGTGTTACCGGATTTCCGGTTTTTATAGGTCAGAATTTTATAGGTCAGATTCTAGATTAAACGTTGGAAACAGTTTTATTAAATGAGGTTGCTTGGTATTTACTATGTAAAAGTCACAATGAACTCAAAATTTTGAAGACCATTGGATATTAACTTATATACACAATAGATTGTGTGATACACCGTTTTTGTTATATTTAGGACACTCCAAAATATTATAATTTAATATTTAAATTTTTCCATACATTTATCACCTAATCATATGAATTATTAATATTTAGCTATGCAAGTGTTAATTCAATTTAAGACCTTTAAAAAGCTAAATATTCTTTTATTCAACTTGCTCTTTACAGCAATGTTATAACGTTTATGTTAGTTTTGTGGCATTGCACTGAGGAATACCACAGCTACCACTACCATAGAGACGTAGTACTGTAACCCAACTACTTACGGGCGAATACCTACTAGTTATTTTAATGTGTGTCTATGGACAGTGAAGTGAATGAGATTTTCAAGCGAATACCGGGTAAAATGACTGCTTTGGGTGTTGTTGATTCTGTGACTTGGTCGAGTACCGGGTGAGTGCCCGTGTAGTTGGTGAAATTGACGCGTTGGCCCAGTGACTTGGCCGAGTACCGGGTGAGTGTCCGTGTAGTTGGTGAAGTTGACGCGTTGGCCCAGTGATTTGGCAATGTAGCGGACGAGTGCTCGTGTAGATGGCGAGGTGGAGGCGTTGGTCCAGTGATTTGGCCGATTATCGGGCGGATGCTCGTGCAGTTTGTGAAGTTGAGGCGTTGGCCCAGTGACTTGGCCGAGTACCGGGTGAGTGCCCGTGTAGTTGGCGAAGTTGACGCGTTGGCCCAGTGACTTGGCCGAGTACCGGGTGAGTGTCCGTGTAGTTGGTGAAGTTTACGCGTTGGCCCAGTGATTTGGCCATGTAGCGGACGAGTGCTCGTGTAGATGGCGAGGTGGAGGCGTTGGTCCAGTGATTTGGCCGATTATCGGGCGGGTGCTCGTGCAGTTTGTGAAGTTGAGGCGTTGGCCCAGTGACTTGGCCGAGTACCGGGTGAGTGCCCGTGTAGTTGGTGAAGTTGAGGCGTTGGCCCAGTGACTTGGCCGAGTACCGGGTGAGTGCCCGTGTAGTTGGTGAAGTTGACCCGTTGGCCCAGTGATTTGGCCATGTAGCGGACGAGTGCTCGTGTAGATGGCGAGGTGGAGGCGTTGGTCCAATGATTTTGCTGATTATCGGGAGGGTGCTCGTGCAGTTTGTGAAGTTGGGGCGTTGGCCCAGTTACTTGGCCGAGTAGCGGTCGAGTGCTCGTGTAGTTGGTGAAGTTGAGGCGTTGGCTCAGTGGCTTAGCCAAGTAGCGTATGAGTTCTCGGGTAGGTCGAGTGGTTTATCCGTTATCCCAGTTACTTGGCCGAGTAGCGGTCGAGTGCTCGTGTAGTTGGTGAAGTTGAGGCGTTGGCTCAGTGGCTTAGCCAAGTAGCGTGTGGGTTCTCGGGTAGGTAAGGTGGTTTATTGGTTATCCCAGTGACTTAGCCGATTAGCGGTGGGTGCTCGTGTAGATTGTGAAGTTGAGGCGTTGGCCCAGTGATTTGGCTGATTAGCGAGCGGGTGCTCGTGTGGTTGGCGAGGTGGAGGCTTTGGCCCAATGATTTGGCCATGTAGCGGGCGAGTGCCAGTGCAGTTGATGTAGTTGACGCAGTTACTTGGCCGAGTAGCATGTGACAGCCCGGATAGGTTAAGTGGTTTGGTTTGGTCGTTGACTCGTTGATTTGTGAGTAGCGTGCGAAAGCTCGACTTTCTTAACGAAGGCAGCGGTGATTGTGAAGTGGCAACGTCGTACTGAGGCCCAAGATGCGAGCCTCTTACCATTTAATAATACAGGAAAACGACGCGCGCTCCACTTTAATGGGGTTTTACGTACTTTAATGTTTCTGATTACTTCAAAAACTTACCAAAATTACTTTACCAAGTGTTAACCCAGTTACTTGGTCAATTAGCATGCGAGTGCCCGGGTAGGTCGAGCGGTATAGGCGTTAACCAAGTGACTTAACTATTAGCATGCGAGTGCCCGGGTAGGTCGAGTGGTTTAGGCGTTAACTTAGCTACTTAGCCGAGTAACTTGTGCACCGAGTAGATGTTCTAGTCCGGGTCAACAGGCGGGTTCCGCTGTATGACCAGCCGAGAAGTCGATAATGATATGGGTGGCCACTGCCGCCTAAACCTGGTAGTCATCGAATAACAAAACAAAAATATCAAGCTTGTCACCGTGGCCTGTGGGGACGGCTGGCAGGCCATTGAAGTGGTCAAAAATAATAAATATACCGCTTACTCCCCACTTGCTCGAGTCCTAACGACGGAGGGTTTAAGAGTATCTATGGATGCCTTCGTCCTTGGATTCTTGGGCACATAACATGGGACAAACACAAGACTGCCGAGCCATGACATCTCTAGCGGTATTGATGACCACAATTAGTTCGACGAGGGTCGTATTCTTAAACGACATTTATTTATTTTAAGTGCCCTATTCTGAAGCTATAATTAATACATAAATCGTCTTAACCCGCAACCTGACTTGGAATATTTCCATATATATTATACGTTACTTTATTTATATAATAAAATAAAGGCAATAGGAAATGCCTCAATATCTTTTCCTATTCCACTATATATATTTCTAATATGGCATGAAACACTTAGTAATGAATGCATTTGGAGATTGCTGATTTAAATACTATAAAATTACGTTGAAGTGGTATATTCTTTAGTTATTGCTAAACAATTTTTATAATTTTATTTAGGGAGCTAGACAGTCTCTCATTAGATCATTTAAGAGAAATAGTTTTACAGAATTTTTTAAAGGAGTTTATGGTTAGGTTGCATGTTATATCAAATGCCTTAACCAAAACACAATACACTGAAAATAATTTCTTAAACGTATACTTATAATAGTATAGTTTCCAGTAAGCTTCAAGTAGTAGTAGTTTCAGTTGCAGGGCTGGTAACATCTTTGTCTGATCATGACGGCCAGCTATTGGAAATATTTAATCTTAAGTGTACACCTGTGAATAATAAGAAACTTACATATATCGGTAGAGCATTTTCTGAAAAAATTATAAATTTGTTTAAAATTCTTTTGCAGAGAGAGGATTGGAGATTGGTTTATGATGATACAGTAGATGAAAAGTACAATACTTTTAATAGAATATTACGGTTTTACTTTGATTTAGTGTTCCCTAAAACACAAAAAACCAGTTCACACAAAAAAGTCGAATGGATAACCATAGAACTAAAACATTAAAAAGAAAATTTAGTACACCTAAATAAAATAGCTGGGGCTTCAAAGAATCCAAATTTTAAAAATGCTGTTAAAGAAAAAAAATCGTATGTATACAGCTAAATTGAGCGAAAGAAAAAAAGAATATTTTGACAATGAAATAAAAAATTCTGTTAACGTAATTAAAAGTACTTGGAACATCATCAACAAAGAAACAAAAAAGAACTCTAATTTGGACAGCAAAGAAAATATTGTCCTGAGAATCAATAATAAATCAATCTCCAATCCAGATACCATAGCCAGTATTTTTAATGAATATTTTATTAATATTATAGATGAAATGATAAAAGGGATCAATGGTCCGGATATTTTGGATTTGGCACCCAGCGGAACCAGTCAGTTCTCTTATAATCTTCTCACGCGATTCCATTGCAACCCGTTGATTGAAGAAAATGTCATAAATATAATTGACTCACTGCCAAACAAACGTTCGTCGGGTTATGATGAGGTGCCACTGTCACTGATAAAAGCCGTAAAGAACCAGCTAAAAAAAACCATTACTCCACTTAATTAATTCCTCATTTGTTTCTGGCATTTTTCCACACCAACTAAAAATATCCAAAATAATACCAATTCTCAAAAAAGGTGATTTAACAGACATAAAAAATTATCGCCCAATATCTCTCCTTCCTTCTATATCAAAGGTGTTTGAAAAAGCTATGTACTTACAATTAGTTGATTATTTGGAAAAAACCACTTATTTGATGATGGTCAACACGGTTTCCGTAAGGGCAGGTCCACGGTTACAGCACTAGTCAATTTCGTAGACATGATAATAGATTCAATTGATAAAAAATATGTTGTAGCTGGATATTTCATGGACCTGTCTAGGGCTTTTGACAGTGTGTCACATTCACGTTTAATATCAAAACTAAGTTCACTTGGAATAAATGGAGTTGCTTTGGAATGGTTTAAATCTTACCTTGAAAATAGACAGCAATCAGTTGAGATTACTCATATAAAAGAAAACAAAATTATAAAAAAGCTATCTACATTTCAGCAAATTAAACACGGAGTACCAAAAGGGTCAATCCTAGGACCCCTTATTTTTCTATGTTATCTAAAAGATATGCCTTCATTGCTTACTAAAGTACAAAGTGTTCCAAAAGGCCTGTTCTTATATGCTGACGACTCAAACTTAATAGTGTCAGCTAAAACAGCCAGTGAATTGGAGAGAGAAGCAAACTTAGAGTTGGCAAAATTTCAAAACTTTTTCTGCAATAACAATATGTTACTAAATCCTCGGAAAACTAAATATATTCACTTCTCTACAGTTCAAATTAAGAATCAGGTTAAACCAAATATCAATATTGGCACGGAAAAAGTTGAAAACATTGATAAAACGAAATTTCTAGGTTTGTTAGTTGACAGTAGTCTCAGCTGGTGCAGTCATGTAGATCAAATTATTTCAAAAATTAATTCAGGCTTGTTTGCATTGAGAAGAATGTCACTCCTATGCAGTGAACCAACATTAAAATTAATATTTCATGCTCACATACAGTCACATATAGCCTATGGCATATGTGTCTATGGTAGCACTTCTTTACAAAATTTGAACAAAATATTAATGCTGCAAAAAAAGGCAATCAGAATAATTTTAAAATTAAGAGCTACTGATTCTGTAAGGGGTCATTTCCAAAGTTTGCAAATATTAACGGTATTTGGCCTATATATTTTAAGTTGTATAATGTATGTTAGAGACCACTTCAGTGAAGTGGAAACTCACTCTGACATACACTTTTACAATAAAAGGGGTAAAATGGCGATAGTTGTACCCAACCACAGGCTAGAGTTATTTAAAAAGAAAACTTCAGTAATGGGTGCGAAGTTTATAAATGCTCTACCTTAAAGTATTACTAATAAATTTGACTCTGTAAATTTTAAATCCCTGGTTAAATTATACCTTGTTTCTAAATCTTTATATTCTTTGGACGAATATTTTAGTTCTTAATAATAAGTTAATTTAGTTTATACAATAAATGTAGTGACGCTATTTAATGTAAAACTCTGTAGTGATACAAATAAAGATATTTTGATTTGATTTGATTAGTATGTAAGTACCAACTTTACATATCAAAATCTGAACGGAAATAAAAGAGATGTAAACAAATAAAGTCAGATTAGCAGCTATAAAACCGATATAAACTTAAAAATGTAAACAAAATGCTAATATCATCAGACGAATATGAAAAAACTAACACACATGGTCTACTGTTTCTCCACAGGTTGTTTGTTAGTTCTACACAAACATATTGCCACCATTTGTATTTGACTATCTAAAAACTTGATATCCGTTAGTAATAGTATGACATTTAAATTCGTTAAATAAACAAAAAATAATAAAACAATCTCCTGATAGTTTAAATAAAATGTATAATTATTTACACAATGATTCATATGTACCACATTTAACTAATATTATTTAGTATTGTAATAAACAACTATTTATTTCAGTATTACCATTGATTATATAAACCTACAATAGATAAACCATCTAATAGGAATATTTGTGCCAGTAATTTTGTTAGTTAGTAAGGCCCGCAACCACAGTGGTTTAGACTGCATTACATTTATTTACATGGGACTACACTAGTGCTCCACAATGGACCACAAAAACAGCTGATATTTTGAGCCTCAAAATTTAACATTGGATGGGAAATCTATTTGTGTATAAAATCAATCGTATTACTCATATCATACAACTCAAAATCAATAAAAAAATAAATAAATAAATAAAATAAGAAAACCAATTTTATGGCAAATATGTCCACCTATGAAAAGCCAATACAGTGTTCAAATGATATACCAGTGTAAAATAAAAACATAGGCCTATGTTATATTTAAATTGACTTCAACAATGAACGTTGAAGAAGATTCTCTCTCTCTTACCCAGCAATGGAGATGGAAGCTAGAAATGTTTTATTGAGTGAGCTGTTTTTGTATAAAATAACAATAATAAAAGTTTGTTAACGTCAAGAATAAGTAAATAATTCAATAAGTGAACTACAACGTTAAATCAATTAGTATCTAAAAAAACATTCCAGAAGAATTTTTGTAATCTACATGAGAAAAATCTCTAGGTGAGACCAACCCATCAAACCAATTTTAACCCTATCACTTTACAAATCTTCATCAAACATTTGCCATTTCCTTTCACTTTATGTATTTGCTGAAACATTGAGCTATTATAAATGTTCAGTATTCATAACTTACCATAAACTATACTTTTAAACGCCTTTACAATTAGTAGATACAAACTGACCTGAAAATATGACGACGAGCTGCATCCGGCCTTAGGGGAATGAACTTGGGCTGAAGAGGAGGGGTTCTGAGAATGTCCACTACCAGCTTTCTGATGGGGAGGCCCGTGTAGATGAGGGTGAAACTGTGCCAGTGTGTTGCGAGGAGGAGGGACCTCAGTCCACGGAACAGGTCCTGGAGTCCAGCGTCCAGTCTAACTTCCAGAGGTCCCAACGGCTCCTAGAACATCATCATTATTTGGAATAGATCTTACATAGTTGTAGCCCCAGTAAGTAACAAAATATACTTGTCAGAGGAAGTTAGAACGTGCCGGTTAAGGTTGCACTGTCTGTCAATAATTTAACTTCAACACGGAAGGAACTTGTTTGCATTTTAAATTCCTGCCCATAACAATTGCTCATCTAAAAACAGACGTGCCTAAATAATGTAAGTTGTATTCGTCTGTATGCTCCTTGTGAGTGGGCTACGTGGCCTACACTGGCCATCACACAACCCGCTTCTGTTTCTAATACCACACTTAAAAATACAATTAACAAGAAATCAACTACAGTATATTACATTATAATGTGAGTAAAATAAAAACGTAGGTAAAGTAATCGTTATTAAATATTAAGAGTTTTTGAATCCAATACGTTATTATAAGTGAGGAAAATACCACTGTTATTAGATTACAATATATTTGTTAGAATATCATGAAAACAAGAAGATAATAAAGTGCAATATGTTAATTTATGAAACTGAAGTGTATTATTGAGTATTGTGCTGAAGCTGAAATACGTAAATTCCATATAAAATCATAAAATAATAGTTATAAGTGTCTCACACTTACAAAACTGAAGACATATTAGTTACAATATTGTAACATAATTTTATATTTTCATTGAGTTTATTGAGTATACAATCATACTGGGGGTTATCCTTATTTACTCTAAAAGATTGTAATGCAATTTACTTTTTTTTAATGTTGAGTTAAAAAAATATATACCTATGAATAAGGAACAAAAGTATAAGGAATGTTTTAATTGGACTATATAATTTTTACAATACAAGTTTTCAAAAGTTGTGTAGTGACTTTGCAATCCCATTATTAACTACTGAAATAGCCTCACTACAGAATAGAAGAGATAGATAGAACAGAATATATACATCCAAACAAAATTAGTTTTTAGGTACGATAAGTGCCATGCGAATTACTATTTGCTGAAATATCTGACGATTACTAAATATATTTCTAATAGCCATAACCTTGTATATCTTAATAATGCTTTAGTTTTAATTAACTAATTTCATTTAAAACTATTTGAGTAATTAAATTGCTAGTAAATTATAAACCTGTCAAAAGATAAAACCTTGACAACAAACCCCGGGTTATTTATCTTGGTAACAAAGTAACCAGTTCCATTAATATTGTTGAGGGAGCGCTAAGCCCAACGACATCAGCCGTCACAGTTGAAGGTGGGAGGGGTGCAGGGGGTATAGTGACGTTCCGCTGAGCGATGGAGGGTTGCAGTCATCTGGGAGAGGTTGTAGCGGAAGATAAATTGACCTTAGAGAACAAAAGGGTAGACAAGCTTCATGGTTGGTGGTTTTAAAAACAGATCAATCGGGTTTGCCGCTTGGGGTTCTATCATTATTTGATAGCTAGCTTTGTATGTTAATTCTACTTATTATATATATATATATATATTTAGATGTTGCTTTGCTATGAATACAAGTGAATATGAATACATCCGGAAGATTAGATTACAGTCTACAAGTTTCTATTGATCAGAGTGTTTAAAAATTACTTTCTTGTTTATTCAAAAGTTAAAAATCTCTTATTTTACCAGGCGAAATTAGGGTTAGAAACCCTGTTTAACACTTAACCTGGGGATCAACGGCTTAAGGGTGACTTCCGACCACCACCAGTGACCGTACAGGCGAGCTGCGTGCAAGGACGGGATCGCTCAGACGGTCACCTATCCAAGGGACAGCCACGCTCTTGCGATAACGTCAAGACCACTGGCAAACAGCTTGCACAGCGATTCTAGCGATAGTATAATGTTCACAGTGTAGGCCATGGTCAAGTCATAGTGTAGGCCATATAACACTCCATGGTCATAGTGTAGGCCACACTTATTGGCTACCTTTTGTTTAAGCTGCCAATAATTGAAGCAAATCCATTGGCACACTTAACTTATTTGTTGATACATTTGTTGATAACTAAAGCTTAAAGCTGGTGTCAGAACTAAAAAAAACTGAAGTAACTACGATTTGACAAAAACATAAATTTTATTCGCCTACTGCATAGAGAATACCAATTTAAACCTATATTTAGTGGAATATAGGTAGTGACATCAGTACCGTAACCACGGAACTCTCATTAAAATATTTATTGTAACAACTGACTTATTTTAATTGATGTTTGCAAATTTGGCTACAATTACAAATGGAGATATGTTAAATTATACATGAATTTAAAATCCCTTACAAAAGCATGTCTTCGTCTGGGTATTATAAATATTGCTTTATTTGGTGAGTCTTCCGAGCATCTTAGTTATGTATACTATTTGGATTAACTAGAGACGAAATGGTTAACATTGATCAACTACAATTATAAGAAATAGAACAACATTTTTTTAACAGTGCAAATTTTACGAAGTAAGAATAATAATCTGTAATGTTAAAATGTTTGTTACTTTATTTAATTTTATCTTAACTTATAAGGGAAATATCAGCTGTGAATTAGTTGTTTGTTGTTCTCTCGGGTGCCGAAAATGAGTATAGGTAAGAGTTTCAAAATTGCCATCGTGTTAAAGAGAAGATTTCATTTTCGGTACTAATAAAACTGATGGGGGACTATTTTAGAATATTCTAGCAACTATAATTAACAAAACTATCTGATGTCAAATATGTTTATAATAGACCAAAGATTACTCCATCCCAATCATCGAAAACTCGAATTTTTAGTGGAATTTATTGATTGCGGTTGATTGTTGTATTGTACACAAGTCATCATGGCTACTATATAACTTTCTAAAACCTCAACCTAGGTAATAAATGAAAACTACATTCACTATTTTTACACATTACATTGATTTTTTTTAAAATTCATAAAATAAGCTTTGTCGAAACAGTCATTAACATGACGTGGTTTTATCTTTCCAATGGGTTTATAATGTTCTGCACGTTGTGCCTGGACCCCTCGGCAAGCCTGGGGATTTAAACGCCTGTCTACAACGTCTTGCATAACTGAGTAGGCGCATTACTGCTTGTCCTGTTCTTCTCGAATCGATCACAATCGCATTAAAATGTCGTTTCAAACATAGGATAGATTGCAGATCACAATAATTACGTGTCACGATATTACAGTGAACTGACGATATTGAACCATTCGGTATTTTGTTAATTCATAGCACCATACTTATTAATGGCTGAAATTAACTGTCCATATAATCCAAATTGTATAGTTTCAACATTAAACTTGACATATACTTACAAAATAGAAAAGATTGCACATAAGCTTTCCTGAAAATCAAGAATAGTGATAGAAAGTTTCTTTGATCTAATTGCAAATGTTTATTACAAGAATCCATATTTTAGCTCCACACAAGCACACTTTTGGAGATCGAGATTCACTTGAATTTAAATTAAATGGTTTTAGTAAAATAAATGTTATAACATGTTTTCTTTTTGTTTTGACTTCAATATACAATCCAAAAGCAAATATAAAACATAAATAGCGTGTCGAGGAGCCATCATAGATTAGAGTGAATAAGTCGGTTGTAATTTTTTAACAAGAAAGTTTCATGTGACAGGCTCGATTTTGTGCACGTGATGTGTGAGTGGTCCAAGAAAGTTTCATGTGACAGCCTAGATTTTGTGCACGTGATGTGTGATAAGTTCAAGAAAGTTTCATGTGACAGGATGGATTTTGTGCACGTGATGTGTGAGTAGTCCAAGGAAGATGTTTACAAGCTCCCTGTAGAGGTTCATTGGCGTATCGAGTGAGTATGGATGGGTTGGTTAAAAGCTCCAGGTGTAAAACGTATGGAAGTATATCATGTGTAAAGTGAACGGGTTGCTGACAAGCCCCATATGTTTAGACTATATGATTATCATAAAAAGTGGATGGTTTACGATTAAGTCCCTAATATATAGTCTGAAACGAAATGAAAATGAAAAACACTTTTTTATTGCAACTACATGATAAGTTAGGGCTGGAGAGCCCTCTTTACCACTTGACCTCAGAGTCTGTATCAATATCAATGGAAAAGAGATGGTTTACTGACAAACCACTCATGTGGAATGTGAATATGTACTTATGATATGCAGCTGTAGAGTTTATTGGTTGTTTAATATGTGTATATTGGATTCGTTGCTTACAACATCGGTTGCCCTCCCTGCATGTGTTGTGTTAATACTGGATTGGTTTAATCAAAAGTCAACAACATAAGTTTTCAGTGTATCAGGTGTGTATTTGTTATTAAAAACATATAACATTATTATTTTACTGTTTGGATTCTGTAGAAAGTATTTTCTCTAACATTAAACAACATGCTGTAAAAAAAAAAATCAATGTTGAAATTTTGCAAACTAAGTTTACTGAATGAGTAATGCAATCATGTGAATTTTTTTATATTAAATGTTTAACTTACATTAAAATTACTATATTAAAACCAATAGTTTGTTTTCATCATGGATTTCTTTGAAGTTACTGCCAAAAATATGTCAAATCGAACTGATTGGTAACAGTTATAAAAATATCTAAGTACTAATTGATGTAGTATATTTTAAATGAGCAGCAAGTCGCTAACTTTAATAATCGAGGACACAATCAGAAACTATGTCGGTAGACTGGATCTGAACAATGCACAGTCTATCTACAGACAATGGTAGCAACTCTGGCAATGTTCCTCATTTCCAACAATGCTGTTAAATACACAAACAACTACGGATTGATGTGTGGCAAAATACTAATTTAATATATTATATTATTTGCAGTTTTTTCTCGTGTAGTTGGACAACTAAGCGGTACTTAACTGATTGTTCGCATTATTATTATATTCCTATATTAAAATTCAACAAATATATAATATTACAGGTCAAGTGAAAGAATAGAAATGAGTGCTTATTTATGCAGATCCTAATATAGAAATAAAAAAATAAGTTATTAATCTTTGTAGAGAATTTCAAAACCAGCACAAAGAAAAGACTGAATAAAAAAATAACAAAATTAGAAATCGATATTTTTTTCTGGTACATAGCTACACCGTAATTTTTATGTGTGTTGTGAAAATATAAGTTTATTGATTGCATTGCGCTGCTCGCTATTTAAGTCCCTTTTAAACCATTGGCCTGACTTGGAATAAGATTTTTTAACAAGAACATGCAGACCATATCTGAACGAGTATCCATTTCCCCTAAAACCACCCTTTCCTGAAAATAATTTTTATCTTTCGTATGATACTTTATCCTGACTTCTAATGTTTGTACTAAATATTCTCTTAAGAATCAATGGGTCTAAAAAATATGTTAAGTCAACAACAGCTACTCATAGTAGATTTCCGTAAATATATTTAATGAGTTGGAGTTTTAAAATAAGTGTTTTTCATCAATCATTTACAAATTAGTTTTTTTGTTAATACAGTATGAATCATAAAATAAGGTCTACTAAATATGAACGAAAACAGATCCATAAATAATGGATCAGTCCAATTAAATTTGTGTGAATAAATTCTGTACACATTATGACGCTAAATAGTTGAAATAACACTAGTTATGTTACATACAAAATATCACAATTCAAAACAATATGATGGAACCCAAATTAAAATTAGTAAACAGATGTCAATATAGCGTAATACCACAAAAAAGTTGCGAGATACAACCGGGTAACCCCTAAACCTAACCGTGGAGGAGAAGCAGGGACATTGTTCATCACTGCCAACCCTATACTCTCCTTCCGGAAGAACTAGCCTAACACCTAGGTCTCCACCCAAAAATTCTGTAACAGAAATAGCATTCAGGAGAATGTGGATACACCAAAGGCTCAGTTATAAGTCCTAAGAGAGGCTACTCCGGACGAGATGAATATAGAGCTGACTAGGAGGGCGTTGGACGCATAACTGAAAAGGATGAGTGAGAGGTACTCCTTGACATGCGTGTAACCTCATTAGGGAAAATAAACATAACCATGGAGGTAAATTATGGCATGACGTACCTCGAGGTTAAATTTTTGGTTAATGAAAATACCAAAATTCGCATGATATTCATAGAGCATGCAAATTGCATCAAATAAATATACACTATGATTTATAAGTAAATTTAGATTTTCTTTGCATGTACCTAGAATTTAATCATAGCCTACAGAAAAAAATAAATTAAGCTTTCATGCTGAGCACTTGCTTAGCTAATTTTAAATTAATTTAGTAGTATGATTAAGCCAATTGTACAAATTGTACTCAAGGGCCAATGAAACTCGTTGATTCAAGCAAAAGAAGACATCTAATGTCCAACTTAAATGTCATTTTCCTTTACTGCGCGGTTGCGATGAAGATGAGGAGGTATAGTAAGCGAGTGTTGGCAGTGCAACGTTACAGATAGCCTGCGCCTGACCGTGTATGAGCATAAGACACGTAGCCAGACATTAAGTCATCCGAAAGATTTCCAGCTTGGATCACCATGGCACGAAGAGAGTTTAGTGTGTGTACCCCTAATTGAAGATTATTCTTAAGGACGAGTCCCACACTCAGAGCGTAAATACATTTACCTTACGTAATAAAACACAGAATATGCACTTTGGTAAACCCGAAAACAGTAAGTTCAATATTACAAGCATTATATCTGCAGTTTCAAAAATTTACCTAATTTGCTCGGTTCAAAATTAATTTGACGTAAATACATTATTAAATTAAATTCACAGTCAGATGTTCAAATCAGGAGCATATTCTACACCCCCCCCCCACATAAGTCTACCATGAAACTAAACCGGCACCAAACTACGAGTAGTAACTTACATAATAGGGATTACCCTCCTCCCTTACCCATATGAGGACTGTGGGGGTTCCTGGACCATAATAATGGTAGATTAACCCTTTTATTTTTACCGAATTAAAACTTTTGAATAGGTCAATCAATGTATATACAAACAACAGGGGATTTCTCTTATTAAATATTTATTATCTGAAAGAGTACCAAAGCTTATTATCGCCAAAGAAAGGGTTAGTAGTTTTACTACGAGACATAGTGCATAAGTGAAGTAAGACATTAATATATTTTGGCATCTCGCTTGGATCAGGGATACTTATAAACTTGTTAAGCAGTTAAACAATGATCAATTGGTAGGCCTACTTGTTACGATTGACCATAGTGGTTTTCACTCTAAAACTCGGTCAGTAATCATTGAAACCAAGTTCAAGAAATATCACAATCAATGTCATAGTCTCTAAGAACTATATTCAGTTCATGGCAGAAATACCACATTCCTGTTAGTGAAGGTGTGTAAAATAATTATGTAAATAACTTGACAGAGTGAAAAATTTCTGATAGGTATGTAGAATACAATGAGAGAAAATGTGACAGGAAAACAACGATGTATGAGAAAACAGCGACATTCTTAAGATGGTAGTACAATTAAATGTGAGAAATGTTAATTGCAAGGGGTTGATCTCAAACATTCAATGGACAATGTTTACGTCATAATTAATTCTATTCCGTTCAAAAAGGATCATAAATAATAAGTGATTCAACTCTGTGGCTAATAACTGCTTCCTTTTCTTACACTCACTTATTAACTAAAATACACAATACGGGATATTTACAAATATAAATTACCCACGAGTGTATGTTCATTCAATATCTGCCACTGTTGGTGAACTGTTTAACACTATCACTTTATTGTAACTTCCATTCCATGCTGAAGACTGAATACTCTGTAGTTGACCGAAGGGTATCTTTTTATAAGGAACTGCTAAAATATATAAGGTTATGATAATGTAAACTGTCCATACCAGCATTCTCAATGATTCTAATAATGCCCACTGTCTGTGGGCCCACTGTCTGGATTGGCCGAGAAACAGAAGCGATGTGCCGCTTTAAATAACCAGCACTAACCACAACACTACGATTTACTATTTCTATTTGAGCTAATTGAAACTAGATTGTAGAAGAAAGGAAACAGTATTATTGTATTGTAATTTGTCTTTCTTTGTACTTTTATCCAAACAGCTTTTTAACATCTTCATAGCCACATTTCTCTCTTTTCTTCCCAATATATGGCCACGTTTACGTATTAATATGATCGAGTCTAAATGTTTCTTTCAAAGCATAAACAATAATTATTTATAGTGAGAAGTTAAGCCAAGTTAAGCATCTTTATTTTCTTAGACCAGTTGAAAATGCCTTAGATCTAAGGCTGAAGTAGCTGTTGTTAAAACTAGAACCTTTATTTTTCGATGACAACCACTTAAATGTGTTATTTACACTATGTGAAATAACACCAGGTGTTCTAGCCATTTTGTGATTCGAAATCACTCTCAACCATACTACTCAATATAGAAGGAAGTGGTTAAGAATAATGGGGAATCATTGAAGACAGTTGGGTAGCATATTCTGTAAAAAAATTAAAGTTATTGAGCTGAAAGAGAACAACACTTTAGCACAGTCAGGAGAAAATGGTTAAAGGGAGTAAAATCGTACTAAAGAATTCATTTCATATAATATATTTCCATTTTCTTCTTAACTAAGCTGTTAACAGAACCACATGTTCAAATACTGAATCACGCAGATTCGTTTTAACACGTTTGATAGACAATATATTATAGAGTATATGTTATTGTAAATGTTCTGAAAAACTTAGTTTTAAAGCTCTATCAAAAGCTATTTTAGCTGAAACCAGATGAATACCATGAAACTAAGGCTGAATGAATGATGAATCCCGAATGAGAGTCGGTCGAATGGAAGTGATTAATGAGTGTAGCAGAATTGTGGGAAACCGAGAGCCATCTCAATAGAACGTTCCACATACATCCTGGTGGGAAACCATCAGGTCCATTGTCACTGTTTCATTAGTGTTCCTTTCAATATTTACAAAGTATCGAATTTAGAATTATTCAATATAAAGCTAAAAGTAATGAATTTTCATAGTAATGAAATGACTAAGATTTTCAAATAATATATGTGAGATTAAGACATAGGCCCCACGCCTGCTTGGACAATCCCTGTTGGACCTTTGGCAAAGGCGTAAAAGAAACATACGGTAATGGTCACATTGCGATTAGAACCTAGACCTGCTGCTTAGAAAGTCCTTTGGTACAGCCATCTGACCATATGCATCTAGTTATATTTATCTATAACTATAAAAACATAGCAAATATTATATAATCTTATTAAAATTAGTTCTGAACCAGAATGTATAAGACGGAGCCTTCAGAATATTACTGTTATTGATGTAAATATTGCGCAACAGCCATTTGAACCGGAGTAACCTTACGGAGGAAGATGATTTATAATCCAGGATTCTGTAATATTCCAACTAATTCTTTAAGATTTTTTAATTTAAATTATGTTATCCTTCATTTTTTAACACAAGAATATAACCATAACACGTTTTACATATGGAAAGTTGTATTTAACATACATAGGTAAAATACAAAGGTAAAATATTTTCTTAATGAAAATTCAAACATACGTCTATGACATACTTAGAGCTATTATTCTTGTTAAATTTGTTTATGCATAATTAATATTCCATATTATTTTCACTTTGGACCAAGCCTGTTGAGATTGGAATTATAATTTTAGTGCATTTAGTACAAATTTAGAGAAGGTCTAAAGTGTATTGCATTGTTTGACTCACAGTAAAGATTACTTACTATATTGTTTTACGTATAAATCATTGGTTAGAATTTTAAGATATGTTTATTTAGTTTTTATATTAATCTTAGTAGTAGATATCTACATAATTCAATAAAATTAAAAAAAATTATTTATTTAATTATTTAAGTAGTTATTTTTTTAATACAAATCAAGTACAGTTAATTGTTCAGTATGTTCTAGCAACAATAAAATATCTATTATAAAAAGAAAATCGTACGTTAGGTTGATATTCCTTTCTACATTCCTCCATACCCGCCATCTCTAGACGATAGTTGAGAGCCCAGTTAAAGTCCCCTAGTACTCTTGACCAAGTGTCCATGAGGTTTGGTAAAAGCTGGTACCTTGTATCGTAGTACAGCAACAATGGGCCATTACAATTTCATAACATTTACGAAGATAAATTATTAGTGTGATAAATACCCTTGATAATCTATTTTTGTACCCTTTAACATTGAATAGCTGAGAAAGTCATATCTTCGATGTTTCCGTTTGGGTTGGAGTTATGTTGACAGCCCTTTAGAGATAACTTGTTCATGTTGCTTTGTTTTGAGGTTAACATGATTATAGGAAAACAATGATTTGATTGTATATGAGAATGTTTACATAACCAGTTCTACCTACAGAGGAAATCATATTAACCGAGCACACTGGTATAGAATAATCTGTGCCAAGAGAAATTATAAAAATATTTTTTACCTATAGTATCGTACTTATACTGTTTAAAGTAAAACTACCCTTATGTGTAATACTGTATATGGATGTCCATTCATAAACTATACACGAGAATGTTTATGAGTTTTTTTTGCCTCTGTTGGAGATGATAAAGGCAGTCTGCCCACCTCAGAGTGAATTCTCTCTTCCATTAACACCGAGTCCAGCAGCCTCCATGGTTCTGGCCCCGGTCACAGAGGAAGAAATATCCAGAATAATAAAACAATTTCCATCAAAAAAATCAAATGACGCCAATTACGTGTCACCTTGGCTTCTCAAGCAATGCTGAAAGCACTTATTGAGGCCACTAGAACACTTGATAAGACCTTTATTTTCAGTCTGGAACTGTCCCCTCCACCCTAAAATAACAAAAATCACTCCAATCTTTAAAAAGGGCGGCCCCTTATTGTCTCAAAATTATTGTCCCATTTCTATATTATCGGCCTTTTGCAAAGTCATTGAAAAAGACTTTTCCACTCGAATCTTAAGCTTCCTAGAAAAGTAAAACCTACTATCCACAAACCAATTTGGATTCCGAAGTGGGAAATTGACAACAGAGGTAGTAATTCGCCACGTCAAAACGATAGTAGAGGGAATGAAAAGTCGAAGACCTGTACTAAGTGTATTTCTCGACTTGTCAAAGGATTTTGACTGTATTGATCATGACACTCTTTTTCACAATCTGAAGAACTACGGGATCCGAGGAGTGCCACTCAAGTGGCTTAAATCGTATCTTAGTAACAGAGTACAATTTGTTAGCTTTTCAGAAGTTAGATCTAGGGAGAGGAAGCTGAGTTATGGAGTCCCCCAAGGCTCTATACTAAGTCCTCTGCTCTTCCTGATCTACTTTAACGATGCTGGATTGCTAAATCAACGATACAGAATGGACGACTCGTCCAATACGCAGATGACACGACTGTATGTCTTAATGAAAAATCAAATCGAGAACTGGAAGAAGTGACATTTATTGAGCTCAATAGTTTAATACAACATTTTAATAAGCTCAATCTTAAAACCAATCCAAAAAAATCATCTTTTATACAATTATGCTTACGACACTCGGGCTCAGATGGTATTCCTACAGTCATGCTGGATGAAACTGAGGTCGAAAAAGTCTGCTCAACTAAATTCCTTGGAATATACCTAGGTCAATTCATACCTTGGGAATGTCATGTAGACAATGTCTGTTAAAAAATAACATCAGGCATTTATGTTCTGAGGCCAACTATCAAAATATTGCCCAACTCAGGTACTGATGACGGCATATTATGGACTGATCTACTCACACACTTCATACGTATTACCCTTGTGGAGAGGCTGCACTAACGCAAACTTATCCAGGATATTTGTTTTACAAAAAAGGCAGTCTGGATATTTGTGAAATTGCAATGGAGAGAGTCGTTTAGACCAGCATTCAAAAATCTGAAATTGTTGACACTTCCTTGCCTTTATATTGTAGAAACATATCTCTTTTTCAAAGAAAAGTGTGACCTCGTAAGAGGTAGTAATATACACTACTATTAGATGAGAGGCAGGGAGAACTACCGAACTGCAAGACACAGAACGGTGGTTAATGAATGATTGCCTTCACAGGCAGGAGTTCATTTCGTCAACAGACTGCCAAACTCGATTAAAAATGCTTTGACGCGCATACGCCATAGCATTTAAAACTTGTCTGAAAACAATTTTAATCAAAAAAAGCCTTTTACAACTCTGGCGAGTCTATGGAATATAATTGGGAGACTGTGCTAAAAAAATTATCCCGAGTGTGGCTAGAGGAGAAAAAGTGAATAAATGAGGAAGGAGTTAATGCAACAACTTTTGTATGTATGAATTTGACCTTTATGTGTATGAATTTTAAATTTTAACCAGCTAATTGACTATTGCAATACATGTAAAATGTCTCAAGCAATAAAAATGTATAATTATTATTATGTGAATATAACATAAAATAATATAAACGTCTATTATAGTATTATAATACCCTTCAATATTAGTTCTATAAAGAATTAAAAATGCTTAGAGGAAAAAAGATAAAGACCATCCCTGCCCTTGACCGCACGTGCTACAGTTGTTACTTGCTGAAAATGTTCTTAACTTGCTCAGCAGCCAAGGTATTGGATGTAAAAATCACAACTACTTCCTTGAAATATAGATTTAACGTGCAATATGAGAAGACTCGTTCTCAACTTGCAGTTTTAAAAGTGTTAAATAAACTACTAAAGTATTAACTTTGTAATGTGATCTCAGAATTATTTGTATAATGAAATATGGTCAACGTTTAATCTTTTATTATGATAATAACATTTATAAAAATGAATAATTTACTATAAATTAACATCCATTGTCAAATAAACGACTTCAAATTTTTAAATTAGTAAATACACTGTTAATTTTGTTAATATTTAATAAATGATACGATAATATTGTTAAAATCTCTCAAAATACCCAGTCATATTAAAACAAATTATAAGTAAAATACAATGCCGCACATCTAACCTCGGAAGACTCATATTTTAAGACAGGCTTTAAGACTTATACTCTGGTTTAAAATCTTAAAAAGTTACAATGTAGGTCCTGTTGTAGACCTTAATATTCTTTATCTTAGCTCAAGTTGGGAAAGTTAAACTTTGTAAATTCATATTAGACCTTAGAATTACATTTTTAGGTTAGTTAGTAACACTTCAGATCTAATAGTAGATGGTCTACAAGAAGTTTGACATAGATACTAAACGTTAGAATACATCATGATGTACCTCAATCAATAGGATTGTCTAACAGAGAAGAATACCACAAATAGGCTAATCCAGAACAATCAAAGATTGTAGTGGAAAAAATGGTTGTTTCTTTAATGAATGTTTTTAGAATAAATGCTCGAATAAATATTGTCCATTGTTCATAAATAACTTTATAATGTAGAATATAATTGCCATTTTGAGCTGGATCAATCTGTTTTAGTGCTGTTTGCGGTATTCATCTCTGCTCAACCCTTTAATATGTGACCCATGCCCATTGACCTATGCCTAATGTTTACTATTTCTATCAAACTCCTTGTGGACCATCCACCATTGCATGTGAAAAGTCACAAACTACCCTACAAATTTATTTCTTAGTCCAGTATATATTTAGAAAGTTTAACTCTTCAAATTTGAACCAAAAAATTAATATTGAGTCAACAGGACCTCCAATTCAGCTTGAAAAAGTGTAAATCAACATAATTTTCTAGAGGATGGATCTTTAAAGGCCAGATTTGTGGCACTGTGTTCTCCTAATATAGACTTTTAAGTTGATGGATGTCTACTCGATCTCTCATTTAAGATTTTGTTCTGACTCCTTGCAGGCCGTCGCCCTTGTAGGGCAAGAAACTGATAGTCACTTCAAAATCGTTCAGGATATATTAATGGGACTTTATATACACAGAGTATAGTAATGACTGTGGTAAAGACCCGCCCACCCACACACGTTCTGAGGTAATGACTGTGGTAAAGACCCGCCCACCCACACACGTACTGAGGTAATGACTGTGGTAAAGACCCGCCCACCCACACACGTACTGAGGTAATGACTGTGGTAAAGACCCGCCCACCCACACACGTTCTGAGGTAATGACTGTGGTAAAGACCCGCCCACCCACACACGTACTGAGGTAATGACTGTGGTAAAGACCCTCCCACCCATACACGTTCTGAGGTAATGACTGTGGTAAAGACCCGCCCACCCACACACGTACTGAGGTAATGACTGTGGTAAAGACACCGCCCACCCACACACGTTCTGAGGTAATGACCTAAAAATTAAACTAATCAAAGTCAGTAAAAAGTAATGATCAGGGAATTGAAGTACGAATATAGCCTAGTAACCAAAGCACATATTACAAGAACCACTTTACTGGTAAGAAAATCTTTAATAATAAACATAGTATCATTTTCAAATGGTAAATTTGGAGTCCAAAGGTAAGATCCAAGGATGGAAGTATTCTTATACCTGTATAAAATAAGAAATATATATACATATATTGATAACATACAGAAATTAAAAGGCTCATTTCGGCTTCTGTGGCTTCTTTTACTTATTAATTAATTCAGGATACCAAGGAAAATGGACTGTAGACAACTACAGAGAAACAAGTGAAACCCTCCTTTAATTACGATTGTCATATATATATATATTACAAAAGAAGTTATTTAGTGATTGATTAAGAACTATTCATCCAAAAGTTAAACAGTTTTTAAATGAGTTTTTTCTTTATATTATTGGGAATAGTGCATATTTTACGGTTTAAACAGCACATACTTCGAACAGAGCATAATGTCAATTTCTGTCGTCTGTCGGTACAGTTCGTGAATGTGATTTTATAAGTTGACTGCCTGTGATTCTATATGCTTAACCACCTCTTTACGGTTGTTTATTCTTCCCATATCGTTCCCTCTAACCCATCAAATTGAATGACTTACAGCGTCACCATAAAAAATACTGCACAGTACTCAGGCTTTTAAGTTTAGTTTCTGATTTCTGACAACCTCAAAATATCAATCGGACAGAGGTAACATGTCTTAAGGAAGCTTATTTCACAAGGCTTATGACCATCCCCTATGAACTGATTTTTTTCTGCAATCCAGTTAATTTTAATAATTTAATATTGAAAATAGGTTGATGTCTAGGAATTATAGATAAATTTTATAGTCTAAAGAGAGGTATACATCTACTTTAGGGTGGTGCATAGTAGTGCAGTGTCCGAGGTAGTGGAAATTACCATAAATATTTTACAGTGAAAACCACTTAAATGGCTACTTTTTATAGCCACAGCCTCATTGACCATCTACACCGTAAGGACATCCCAAGTTTCAAATTCAGTTTACAGGCTCTGTAAAACTCTAAATAAAGTGATCAGAGAGTGAAGATGTAAGTAATAAAGGCAGGTTTTGACACAGGTACTGCTATTTCCTATCAACAGACTATGGCTGTATGCAAAGTTTTGTGATCTAGAAAAATCAGGAAGTCTACTTTTAGCGGGCGCAAATAGAGCAACCTTAAGTGAATCATTGGTTTTTCACCACGTTTATTCTTTAATTTTGATATGAAGATTGTTGTCAATATACGTACATATTTTTCTTCTTTCCTACAATATTCTGCTCTATTAGATGTAAGAGTTTATTTTCGAGAAAATCATTTTAGTCTATTTTTATAGTGCATAAAGTATCTTTTTTGAGTAGTACACACAAATTGAAAATCTAGTAGTATATCTTCACTATATTTTGCAAGATGGAGCATAGGTTCATAGGAAAAAGGTTGTAGATCGTCTTGCATTCTTACATTATTACATATGGGATGCGGACAAAACGTTGGTATTTTAAGGCGAACATGAATGGTTATATGAGTGTAGGATGAATGTGGATGAGTGTAGTCTGGTTACGAACTGAGTGTTACTGTCCCTCAGAAAGGGCAATTTATTAATAGCCCAATAGCCAGGGCAACTAAGGGACCTACAGCTTTACGTGGAATCCGAACCACGTAGTGCTAGTCTGATTTTCAGCTAATTGACAAGCCTGATACTCAGTTATCTCCCCCACACAACATCCGTACAATGATTACCACCCAACATGGACACCCCAGACTTCTCTAGTAGTGTCCACGCCGATAGCAACCACTGAGCGGACGCCATGTCGGTATTAAGAGGACCGAGCATCCAACCTATCGCCTACAATCTCCCAAACACTGTCCCCAAGTAGCTGGGTTTACAGCACTGCGCTACCAGTGCCGACTCAATCTGTTGCCAAAAATGGCAATTTTTCAATAGGATCATTCGTTTATACACTATAAGCCACATACAAAAATACTTTTTTGATATTTAAAAATGTTCTGCTTGCTGCCAAATCGGAAATATGAAGACATTTTTATAATATCTTCTTATTTGTTGCAAATTAAAACAAAGATTATAATCTGTTGAATTTTACCATTAAAAAACGAGTAGAATTTTCATTTTTTATGAAACAGAATTTGCAAATATATTGTTCAAAATTGTTTAATAATAGGAGTTAAAGACATTTCTTTACTTAGAGAGAGCGAGGATTTAATTGAAGTATCAGTGTACTCTTATTTTATTAAACATATAAACTATAGTGCTTCGGAGTATAGAAATTCGGAGGTTTAGTAATTTCTGAGATGAAGTCACCAGTAGGTGAGTGGTATTTGACTTTTATATATTAAACATTTAAAGGAAAACTGGAGTTTTGTCTTAAATGTAACTATTTAGTTTACTTATTGTAGGGGTTTATGACTTGAAACGTAATTATGAGGTTTTTGCAATAAAAATAATAGGCACTAAATACTTGCTTTGTTACGTGAGGAATTGTTACAGTTATTGTTCACTTCTCTTCAGAAACTGAAGTATTCATTTAGAAGAAAGTTTTCCTCAGTCTATATATACGTCAGAAGGCTGTATGTTATTTGAATCTGTATAAATCACCCTTTTTCAAAAGATATTTAAATTTATCGTGTTATTCTCATCGAACATAATATTTTACTTTATGTATCTTTGATATTATTTGTCTTTGTATACAATGCTATTCTAACGTTAGCAGTTACGGCAATTTGAAAATACAAAATTTTATCAACTATAAAAAGCACAATACAAACATTTTTATATTATACATTTTACAATCTATAATATGTTTATACTTTACAATAGATATACGTATAATAAAGTAAGAGTGCACTGTTACTTCAATAAAATCCTCGTTCTCTAAATAAATAAAGAACTCCTAAAAATAAATCGTTTGAATGCATATACCGTATTTACAAATTCTGTTTCATAAATAAATAAAATTACTGTTCATTTTTGTAAAGGGAAATAAAACATATTTTTTACAACACCTCGAATTAAAAAAAATTAAATTAAAAACATATCGTTAAAAAGCACTTACCGTTGTTCATAACACAGCACTTTTAAACTACTTTAACTAGGCTAGGTATCAACTATCTAACATTCAACGTTTGATATCCCAGTATCTTTATCGCGTATTAAAACTGTTCTTGGTCATAAAACTGTTTAAGTGTGGCTACAATCGTATGAACTGCATCGTAAGTTGTGTAGGAGGCCTGCGGTCGTTCTGTAATGCAGAGCTTTGTCTTTTATGACTAGACACAGTCGTAAACTAGTAAGGCTGAGGCACTTTACTGAATATGGTTTGGTTTTGAATGTAAGCGACGTGTCTTGAGGTGATACAATTCTTTAGGTGTTACATGTATGGGTGGGAGGGGGGGTCAATATACTACTGTACATGTTTCGGTGGGTAGGTGGGTCAATACTCCCGTACATACATGAATGGATCAATACCACCATGCGTGTATGTAAGAGTGTGTGGGTCAATACCTCCGTACGTGTATTGCCAATATCACTGTACGTTATTGGGTGGATCGAAGGGTCCACACCACCGTACTTGTATGAATGGGTGGGTGAGAGAGACATTACCATCAAAATTGTATGGATAGGTGGGTGGGTTTAGCCCGTGAATTGTCCAGAGAGGCCGTATATTTTCAATAGAGGTAAGCTTGTTGCTCACTACACAAACATAGCTCGTCTCATGGTTATATAAAGAAAAGAATGAAGGCTTAAATGACAACACGATACATATTCATTATCAACTTCCAACAGGTGGGGAGGAACTAAGTACATTTTATAATGCTAAGTTAAAATCTAGTAGCAAATACAGAGTTTGAAATGGTTCTTCCGGTAAACCATTTTTATATTGTAGTAATGTTATAGAAGTAACTGAATACTCCCTGCAAACTTGGAAGACACTACGGGGAAATACATAATGTGAACGCTTTTATTGATAACTGATTATTCCTTATGTATATAAATCGAGCCCTCCCACAAAAATTAATGGATGTGTTCATAATTGTCTCAATTCTTTAATGTTTTAGAGAAATTTCTTACCTTTCAAATTTCCTTCTAGTTCAAAATCCATAGATTGAGTTTTATCAGTTAATGGAATAATTTTCGTGTACAATATTTAGATGTGAGGTTTCCTTAGTCTTGTATTGACAATATACCATCTGGGCTAAGTCTTGTAACAGTTTTCTTCATTTAATCAAGAGGCACTTATAATTCTGCCTTCTCAAATCATAAACTCACAAACATACTGAAAGAATTTGTGATAATAACATGGCTTCTTGTGGGTCAACGCATATACACACTATTCCATATATCAGCCAACGCAATACTGAGTGTAATTTTTCACACAAATTCGATTATGGTAAAGGTTATAGGGAAATTAAACCAGCCAGAAAGAAGGCTTCAAATGTATCATTACTCAAACACTTACAGGAAACTGATAAGTCGCTATTTAGTATTAAGCTATACATAAATCTTGCTTGAACTAAATTGTTCTGTTTTTTAAATACAGAAACAAATCACTCATTTACTTCTAAACTTAGGCTGATTACACACCGATGTTACTTACACACTGTTACTGATATTTATCATGTCAATAGGACGTTACAAGTTACAAGCAAAAGACATTGAAAGGATCTGTTCTGGAAACAAAGAAGAGGCACGGTGAACGTTTTTTAGTTCATTTGAGTGGAAAATGACGTCGGAGGAAGTTTTGTTGCTGCTATGCGTATTTAGGAGAAGACGAGGACGGCAAAGAATAAACGTTGTAAAATAATCCCGGACCTTATTGAAAAGTTATCTTTTGAATAATCAGATTTATGTAAAAAAACAAATCTTGAATACCCAGAAAAGTTTCAACAATTTTATAAAATGCATTTTATAGTACTACCTGACCAGAAATACGTTATGCGCATGCGTGGACTCCTCTGCCTCTTGCCTCCTGGAGACATGTCACTCCAAACACCGACCGATCGGTTCCCTAGACACGAGTCAGGGACACCGATGTGAATACGTAGCTCCATACGATAACATGGTTTTCGACATGCAAGCCACTGAGAAGAAAACTATCAGTGGCATTGTTAGTGTCACCGGTGTGTAACTAGCCTTAAACTGACTAAACAATTTAGTACCAGATACAATTGATTCAAGGTATTTGGTACGAGGTACAACAATTGCTTTTGTTTTAATACGAACGTACAACTACGGGGACGTCACTGAATCCCTTCCCCAGATGGAACCAGATACAATCAATTCAAGGTATTTGGTACAAGGTATGACAGTTGCTTTTGTTTTAATACGAACGTACAACTACGGGGACGTCACTGAATACCTTTCTCAAATGGAACCAGATACAATCGATTCAAGGTATTTGGGACGAGGTACGACATTTGCTTTTGTTTTAATACGAGCGTACTACTACGGGGACGTCACTGAAACCCTTTCCCAGATGGAACCAGATACAATCGATTCAAAGTATTTGGTACGAGGTTCAACAGTTGCTTTGTTTTAATACGAACGTACTATAACGGGGACGTCACTGAATCCGTTTCCCAAATGGAAACTCTCCGCTAATAAACCTGAAATGAAAATATCTTTATTCCTTCCATAACAATACACTTCATAGATAATATAACGTGCTAGAAATATACACAACCTTCTTACACACTTGCGATGGCCGGACATCATAATTAAAGTCCTGTACACTGATAACTGGTGTTCGGACTCTGCAGTCTAAACACCAGTTTATCACTTTAGCCTAATGTCATCACTAATAAGAATAATTTTTCATTGAATTTTGAAATAAAGATAATACAAATATAGTTAAAAAATAAACCATAAATAATTACGCTACCTAAGGTTGCTATACATGGTGTACTGAGCCATGGCCTGAAGCTCATTAACTGAAATAATTTATTTTTCTCTTTTATGTAAGAAATGTATTTGAATCTTAATTTAGCACACGTTGAAATGAAGAAGAACCTTTACCCATTTTGTTTATACATGTTACATGGAACATTATTACTTATAGATAATTTTTAATCATAGGAAATATTTGCGTTAATTATGGTTAATGTAACTTTATTTGTGAAGGTTGGGAGTGAGTTTTGACGTCGTATCAGAGCAACTGATCGATTATGTAGGCTGCGTCAGCAAAAACCACTCAGCAAGTTATACCACCTTTCACAGCATATGCAAGACCCCAAGCGATACATCAAAAGTGTCACTGGTTTGACAGCATGACAAATCTTGGTTGATAGTTTTATTTTTTTAATAATTTTAAAATTACGAATAAAATGCTGATCAATGAAGTAAAACAGGAAGTACGTCACATCGACTAAGGTTGTGACATTAATTATTCTATGTACAAAATGGATTTTATAAACCTGCCTTACTGGTAACGTACATACATTTTTTTATTACAACGATAAAAGATTTTCCTATTTATAAGGATATTAGTCCCATCATGGAGATAGGTGATTTGTTATAAGTCTTGTTTTCTCTGTCCTAAACACAATAACTGATTCCTATGATAAAAGCACGGCTTTAAATGTATATGTATAGAGTTAGAGATTGCCAGACTAAATGAGTGGCTAGCACAAATATTTATATAACACAATTTTATGAAAATGATGAAGTTTAAGTAATTATATGGTGTTAATGAATTAATTAGGTGCAAACATTTATCTAAGATGGTTTATTTTCTTGTCTTTAGATCCTGGCGCAGATTATGGTTTGATGTCTCACTAGAATTAATGTTTAAAATAATTGTTTTCCCCAAATATTCGGAAATATATTTTTATGGACTATAAGACTCATATATATGATTTTACAAACATATAAAAAGAGGTTGTATTGAGCTCCATCTTTCATTTATTTTCAAATTAGTGATAATTTAATACATTTAAATTAGTTTGTTTTTCAGACAAATATCAAATCGGAGATGTAAGTTTGACGTTGAAATTACTAGCGTAAAGGTATAATATAAATAATATAACTGTTTAAGTTTTCTGAACTTTAAAATATAAACGTTATCAGAATAACTTCAACCTTTTTGAAATCATTCTTATAATATGCATGTTAATAACGGAATAAACATTTGTCAATTGTAAAAATAATGTTGCGAAACAATAAAAGTGTTCTTTAAGCTAGTCGTAATATATCATTTACTGAATTTATACTTATTTTAAATCATCTCTTATTATAGATGTATACATATTATTCGGAATACATGATTTTCATCGTCAGCGACAAATTTTTCATGTTTAATGTTGGTCATGTTTTTCATATTAAAAAACATATTTTATAACGAAACCTTGTTAAAAACAACTTCAGTAATAGTTATTAAGTTAGGGACCATTATATTTGATTCAGTGATGCGAACCATTCTAATGAGATAAAATATATCAGTATTGTAATGCACAACAGAACATTTGAACGCTCTCACTATTTTAAATGTATTTTTAATTGCAGATAATTTACTGCTATTTGTTACATATATTAGTCATTAGTATAATTTAAACAGTACAAGTAAACGTCATACAACATAAAGTTATTACAATATAAGTACAAAATGCACAAATATGATCGATTTCGGTGAAACACGCTCACCTTCCTCAGACCAGGGGATTCACAAAACAATTCACAATCTGATGTTTGTGTGTGTGTGCGCGCGTGTGTGTACGTGCGTGTTTAATGCAAGGCGTACATTAGCCTTGCTATTTTTTCGCAAATATTTTCCTCAAGGCTCATGATAGACGATGAGACTCAGCATGTTATGGGTTTGTCATTGCCACTATATGGTTGTAATATTATGTTGTATTGATATTATTCAACAACCTGCTAATCGTTCATATCCAAAATTACGTGTGTACCAATTTACACGTATATTGGTAGTGATCCACCCTCCCATGCATGTACAGTTTTGTTGACCACTCACCCACCCTAATGTACAGTGGTAATGAGGCGTTCACCCTTGCACGTACGACGACGGCGACTCAACCACCCAGCTGTCGTATGTATATATGTTTTATCACCTCCGTGCGTATACTAAAGGTGGGTGGGTGAGTCCTCACTACTGTTTGTGTATGTGTGGGATGGTCCAACAGGATACACTTTGGGTAGGTGGGAGGGTTCATCAGTAGTAAACTTGGGTATGAGAGTTTACAGTTTCAGCTTTGAGTTATTTACTTGTTACTTGTACGCAAATATATTCTCAAATATATTCTCATTTGTAAGTGTGAGACACAATCATATCCCTGATCTGTTACGTCCAGTTATAGTGCCTGGAATTCATTCCATGTTTAGAATTAATTCTAAATATATGGAATGTTCGAAAGTAAAATATTATAATCAACAATAAAAGAAGTAGAATAAAACCAAATTATTAATTAAAGACTAAGAATTGAAATTAATAAGGGACATTTCACATTTTGCTGAAGGCGCGTGCAAGTGGAAGGGTTTCGACTTGTCAAACCCAGTGATTGCGTAAGCTTGCAACTTTCGTTCAGATTGGTCAGTTGGTTTCGGAGATCCGGCGAGAACGTCTTCAGTAAAAGGAACTCCAGTAGCAGGCTGACATCTGTAGATAAACAACTAATAAATCTTTTTTTAACTAATAACATTTTTATATATTTGTTCTAAAGTAGTTTTTTGTGTACGTTCTACTATTTGACTTTAACAGTAAAATACATATTTTAATAGGGGCAATATAATATTTTATTTTTAATTTAAAGGGCGAATAATCCAGGGTGACAATATCAAAGTCCCTGTTTTAGGTCATTCAACTTTTATATCATAAGACTTGTAATAAGTTAATAATACACTTAATAATAGACTTGATATACTTGAAATAAGGAGTTTTGATTACTAATAAAACAAAAGAGAATTTTAATTGAACAATAATTGTAAGTGGGTTATATATAAATTTAGAAAATAAAAATTATAGTATAAAATGTATAGTAAAATGTATGTTTCGAATTTATAAAAAAAAATTTTATTCATTTGAAAATAAAAAAAATTTGTACTTAGTCTGGGTAAGCGATTTTATTGAAGAAAAAGGAACCATAATGTGGAATTAATTAGGCGAATTTAAATTGTTTTCAAGATTGGCTACACATTAGAGTGCCACTGCTATTCACACTCTACTATTAACTGCTCGACTTATTACTATGTTATGTAGTACTCTATTATACAACTCTTCTCATGCTCTGTTATTGAATATTTTTTATAAACGATGGTTTCTTGCTTTGTATTACTCTGTTGTTTGAAATACAGTTTAGTTAATTAACATAACGTAAATTAATTAAAATGGAATAAGAAATAAACATTCATTAAAAGATGAACTTATGTAAATCTTTAAGAACTATGGTTCGTCCAGAAAATACTCTAAGTATTGATTATAGAATGAATTTAAGAACATATTTTAGTACAAATATTCCGGCTGACTTATCTAATTTAGTTGGAACATTTCAGTAAACTCTGAATAATAGAATGTCAACTGAAAGTAGATGTTGTTAGATTAGAAATTAAAGTAGAACACTGAAAGCAAAGACCAAATAATCAATTGAGATTCAAGTGAACAGAAAATGAGAACAAATGTGTGAAGATTAAATAAAGAGTGTACAGGAATATAATAAAACTAAAGTGTTAACCGAGACATGTAGAAACTAGGAGGACATGCAATGTAACATTTTGAGAATGAAATTATGCCAAAAATTCCAATAAATAGTTAAAAAATAAATCTCGATCCATATTATAGTGAGAAATTTACTGAAAAATCTAAGGAAATTAGTTAAAATAAAATAAAATTAGTTATCAACTTGAAATTTATTTAAATAATACAACTGACCGCAGTCTAAATATCTTGCCTCAGTAAACCCATAAATTATCACAACATAAGTTTGAAAATAATTGTGGTGGGGAAGTTTCTTTGTTGGCAAAATACACACGAATATCCCGGCGCCCTTCCTTTTGGTCTGCCTCGACACAATAGCCCCCCTTTCCCTCCACAACTTTTCATCAAACTGTTGTAAGAGCTTTCTTTGTGAACATTCAGACATGTAATCAATCCACCTTTTCATTTATTTTGATCAAAGTTGATATAAAAAATGATTGGCATGTAAATCCATGTGATTTATTTTAAAAATGGCTTACCAGTAGGAGTAAGGCAGTCAACCCCATTGTCCCGCGTGGGTAGTGCGTTACGTCAGACGACATAGCTCAGGGTAATTCACTTGAGAAGAACTTATGTTGGGTTAGTTACCATTGTTACCAGTAGGAGTGAGGCAGTCAACCCCATTGTCCCGCGCAGGTAGTCGTTACGTCAGGTGTCATAGCTCAGGATAATCCACTTGAGAAGAACTTATGTCGGGGTACTTACCAGTGTTGCCGGTAGAAGTGAGGCAGTCAACCCCATTGTCCCACGCGGGTAGTGAGTCGGTTGCCGGTAGAAGTGAGGCAGTCAACCCCATTGTCCCACGTGGGTAGTGAGTTACGTCAGGTGACATAGACCAGGGCAATCCACTTGGGAAGAACTTATGTCGGAGTAGTTACCAGTGTTGCCGGTAGGAGTTAGGGGGTCAACCACATTGTCCCTCGTGGGTAGTGCGTTACGTCAGATGACATAGCTCAGGGTAATCCTCTTGGGAAGAACTTATGTCGGGGTAGTTACCAGTGTTGCCGGTAGGAGTGAGGCAGTCAGCCACATTGTCTCTCGTGGGTAGTGCGTCATTTCATGTGTCATAGACCAGGGTAATTTACTTGTGAAGGAATTATGTCGAGGGAGTTACTAGTGTTGCCGGTAGGAGTAAGGCAGTCAACCACATTGTCCCCTGAGGGCAGTGTCTAAAGTCAGGTGACATAGCCAAGTGTAATCCACTTGGGATGGACTAATGCTGGGGTAGTTACAATGAGGCTTGTAGGGGTGAGGCAGTGAACCACATTGTCCCCTGAGGACAGTGTCTAAAGTCAGGTGACATAGCCAAGGTAAATCCACTTTGGATGGACTAATGTTTGGGTAGTTACAATGAGGCTTGTAGAGGTGAAGCAGTCTACCACATTGTCCCCTGAGGGCAGTGTCTAAAGTCAGGTGACATAGCCAAGGTTAATCCACTTTGGATGGACTAATGTTTGGGTAGTTACAGTGAGGCTAGTAGGGGTGAGGCAGTCAACCACATTGTCCCCTGAGAGCAGTGTCCTAAGTCAGGTGACATAGCCAAGGTTAATCCACTTTGGATCAACTAACGCTGGGGTAGTTACAATGAGGCTAGTAGGGGTGAGGCAGTCTACCACATTGTCCCCTGAGGGCAGTGTCTAAAGTCAGGTGACATAGCCAAGGTTAATCCACTTTGGATGGACTAATGTTTGGGTAGTTACAGTGAGGCTAGTAGGGGTGAGGCAGTCAACCACATTGTCCCCTGAGGGACAGGTCACAACCGACTGATCCTTTCTCGTCCCTTTCTAACAACACTATTCAAGTACTTTATTGCTTTTCTATGGAGATATTCCACTTTTTATCTTAATTTAGTTGAATTTTATAGCTGTCTATAAATGTTAAAATCCGTAGGTTGAACAAATAGAGAAATAAATTGAGAAATATGTTATTTATCTTAATTTGATCTCATTATAAATATTCTCATTATAAATAGCTTATTATTTTCAAAATAGTTCCGAAAATTAACGTTTGAGTAGTGTTTTACTAATTTTCTTGGAATAAGATAGGAAATTAAGAGGGTATCTTGATAGATTCAGTATGGGTTGTAGTGTACCTTTAAAGCTTAAACACTCTACAAAAGAGAGGAGCTTTTTTGTAGATTAATCTAGAAACTTGTTTAAGTTTTATGCAACTTGATAAACTGTTATTTTAGGGAGAACTATATAAATATCAGTCAGAACAATAAGTGAATAGTTATTAAATACGTACACACACACACACACACACACACACACACACACACACACACACACACACACACACACACACACACACACACACACACACACACACACACACACACACACACACACACACACACACACACACACACACACACACACACACACACACACACACACACACACACACACACACACACACACACACACACACACACACACACACACACACACACACACACACACACACACACACACACACACACACACACACATATATATATATATATATGAAAAAAACATAAGCACCATTATTATCTTGAATTTTCAATCGTATAAGAGCTACTGTTCTGGTATCACAACCTTATTATATTTTCAAATAAGTTATTCATATACATATAGAATTTAGAGTAGATACACGTAATAACTTAGCAATAATTGAGTACATAGCCATTACGTTGTATAAATTAAAAGGCTGTTCAACATAGGACAAAGCATGCTTCGAAACACAAAGGGAGGGGAAGAACTTGACTTTGAAAGGTTTTTGACAATAATTATGAATAAATATGAATGAATATGAAGAGTATCAAAGAACTATTGGGAGGATTACACTAACGAAACAAATTTATGATGCAAAATTAGAATATAAAACAAAAGAACTTTTAAAAATACCAAAAATAATACTAATAAAATGTTCTTGAAAATCTGACGAATTGTTATTTTTATTTTCAGAAAGAAAACCATCTGCAAAGTAACAAACCGTGTAAATAGAGAGATTAATTATGATACAGTAACATTTTCAGTTAAGTTTTAGTTTATATTATACTAAAACATGTTCCATAAATAAAATACCTTCTGTTGGAAATAAAATTTGGTAGACCCTTTATTCATTTGATGCAAGTTAATTGATTGATAAGTGCCATTTAGTGTCGTGCTCAGTTATTGCCAGTTGCATGTAGATGTTACTAAAGGGAATGATCTACTTTCGTACGTATCTATCATGATATTCAACACCAGAAGTTGAACACTTAAATATTTAGTAATAATTTAAGTCTCATAATTTTTCTGCTTGCCTTGTGGCTTCTTTTCCACTTTTTGGACGTTTTCCTTGATAAATAATAAATAAAAGAGGAAGGAGGCTACGTAAGGTATTTTTATTAGCAACATTACTTGAAAATTAGTACAAGAGGCAATATTCCTGGATACAGACTTGTTGATTCCATTGGGCATAGGATGTACGGTATTGCAACTTACGTAAAGAATAACATGGATATATCAATTACTTATAAGAGCTCTGATGGTGACATCTTTGTCTTAGCAATTCAGGTGTCAGAAACAACAATAGTTAATGTTTATAAGCCTCCAACATCCAGTGGCCTGACGATAGGATTTTGCCAAGTTTTGAACACCCTGTTCTCTATGTGGGGAACTTCAACAGTCACCGTAGCCAATGGGGCTATAACAGTGACGATGAGAATTAATTACAGAAAGCTTGCTTACTGGGATGAAATAAACAAACTTTTCCTGATCTTTGATCCTAGAGATTCAGCCACTTTTTATTCAGCTCGTTGGTTTCAAGGTTACTCCACCGACTTAAGCTTCTGCTCATGTAAGCGATTATCAAGTCCAAAATCAATTAGGAAAATTTTGATGCTTTTCCCCACTCTCAACATAGGCCAGTGCTGGTTTCATTGGGAATCCAAATTCCCATACTTCGAAATTTTCTAAGGCCTAGATGGAAATTAATAAAGCACACTGGGAGGCCTTTACCAACAGGCTTGACTATAGCATCAGGTTCATTTCTCCAACAATAAGAAATTACGATCGTTTCACGAGTCTCATCTTGTCCATTACTAAAGCTTGCATATCGAGAGGATACAGAAAGGAGTATATACCATGATAGAGTAAGGAATCAGATGACCTTTACAAATAGTTTAATGTCACCGACAACTCCAACACAGCTAAACTGCTGCTGCACTTTCTAGACAGTTCCAGGAGAGAAAAATGGGTTAAACCTGTTGAAGATATAAACTTTACCCACAGCAGTAGAAAAGCGTGGTCACTTTTAAGGAAACTCTCTACTGGTAAATCTCCAAATCACTAGTACTGGTAAATAAGTGTTCTACCCGAAGGCTGCTAATATAGCTAAACGAATGGTCAGCTTATCGAAGTCAGCTCGCCATTCATCACATAAAAATGTGCTTTATAAGCTAAATGAAATTAAAAAGAGCCAATTGGCACCCCTGGAAGTCTCCATAAATTTCATGGAGGGAGATTTAGATAGGGCGATTTGCGCTTTACCAGCAGGGAAAGCAGCCGATTTTGATGGTATCTTTCAGGAATTTCTTGTGCATGTTGGTAGCAAAGGGAAACAATGGCTTCAAACTGTCTACAACGAGATTCTAGCTTCAGGCAATTTTCCAAAAGTATTTAAGCGTTCAAAAGTAGAAGCTGTTCTGAAACCGGGAAAAAACTCTGAACGAGTGGAAAGTTACCACCCTATATCTCTTCTTAGTGGTTGTTATATTGCTGGAAAGTCTGTTATACAACAGAATATGACCCATTCTTGATATATGGGTGATACCTGTTAACAGCAGTCCAAATGTTCCAGTTGAGCAGGCTGGTTTTAACCCTGGCCGAAGTTGTTGTGATCAGATCCTAGCTCTGACATCACTTATCGAGAATGGGTTTGAAAATAAGCTAAAATCATATGCAGCTTTTGTTGATCTCACATCGGCTTATGACACAGTATGGAGCAAAGTTTGTTATTAAAGTTCCCTAACTTTCTTTTGCGACTTCTAGAGTAAATGCTTAGTGCCAGGTTAAATAAAAGTTTATATAGGTCTTTTAGACAACTGAAGGATGATCTGCAACAGGGGTCCGTACTTGCTCTAATTTTATTTAACATGTATACTGCTTACATGTAAATAACCAATTCACGAAAATATATATATGCAGACGTTATTACTTTAGATTATCAACTCAAGGACTTCAAAGCTACTAAAGAAATACTTACAAACGATCTTGCAGTCTCGAAGAATATTTTGGTACCTTGAAGCCGGATCCTAACTCATCAAAAACCGAAGTAGTCTGCTTCCACCTAAGTAATCGACTGGCTAATCAAAAATTGAACATCTTTCTAAATGGTGTAAAACTCCTGCACTATGATTATCCACAGTACATGGGAGTAACAGATCGATCGCTTACGTTTCAAAACCATCGTAGAAAAACAGGAGCTAAAATAAAAATTAGGTTAAATTTACATCATATTGCTGTAACAACTTGGGAAGCCAACGCACATTTCCTGCGTACTTACTACTTTGTCACTGGTTTATTCAGCTGCTGAATACAGTGCTGCCGTATGGCTAAATATTGCACACACAAAAGCAATTGATGTCTAACTTAATAGATCCATGAGAGCTCTCATGGCAACTCCACTACCTTGGCGTCCGGTGCTGTGCGAAATTGCTCTTCTAGATATAAGACGTCAGGAGGCACTACTTAAAAGAATTCAGTAAGATCTTGAATAGCCCGTACCTCCCTATTGCCCAGGATCTTCCACGTCAGATCGGTCGCTTTAAATCTCGAAACCCCCCTCTACGTACTGCTTTACAGTTGAGCAGATCAAATTTCTAGCCCAATACTTGCTGGGCCTTATTAACGATCCGTCAATACCTTTAGGTGGGATGAACCTCCCTCGTAGGGAGTGGAAATTATTGAATCGGATACGAACTGGAGTGGGCATCTACCCACTACATCTGTAACTACTGGAAATAGAAATGGGGATTGACCGTAGATCGGTCATGTTATTGCGGGAAGTCTATCCAAACAATGGATCACATAGTTTCAGAGTGCCCCTTGCGCTGTTTTACGGAGGGATTAGCTAGCAAAAACAACAACAACAAAAAGTGAGTCAGTTCTTAAATGGCTTGATGGATTGGATTTAGCTTTGTGACAGGAGATCATTTGCTATTTATTTAAAATTGTTATTATAACGTAATGACTTTTGGACTTTTTGTCCAAGTATAAAACTCAGCTTTTACTTAATTTTAAACAAACAAAATATATATGTATAAAAAATAATGAATAATGGCGGCTGACATAAAACCACACGATATATAATAATATACTTTAACGTTCTAACTAAATACAGAGCAGTAATAACTAAAAGTACTATTTACATCTTGCAAACAATAAAATTGTTGTTTTATATTCTAGTTGATCTCAGGAAAGAACCCACCTCCTTATCCACTTACTTTCTCTCATCTTATCAGCATTGAATTAATATTGGTCTGAACCGCTTCTCGAGGAATGTGACCCTATTCTTCGATAACAGCATGTTGAAAGTTTCCAAAGTTGTTAGTTGTAAAAACGGCCGTTAATGAGTTGCGTGCAATCCTACCTGCGTTAATTGCGGTGTCCCAAGGAGGCCCCAAACCAGTACTCGAGTTGCACGCAATACCGATCTCAGATAGGCCGTCCTGTCTTGGCCGCTCAAAAGTGCAACTTAGACTACAAGCCTTCATTATATACACCTTAATAAAATCAATGCTACAAGCTGTGCAAAAGAAATATTTCCGTAAATATCCCAACCCACCACAAATACCTTGAATTGTTACTGGTGTGATTCCGAATAGCACTAAACTTTGACCACAGAACAAGTAAATATCTAAGTATTCTGTGCTTAAACCTTCTTGGTTATTGGTGTAACTTATATACAGTGTTTAATATTAAGTGGCAAGTTATGGTATAAGCTTTTCACTTTATAACAGAAAACGTTATAATTGATTAAAATGTATTACTGAAAATGATTTCAATTTATTAACAAATAAAATACAAACACATTAATGTTTAGTCGTTTTTTATAGATACTAAACTCTTTTTTTTACAAGGATGATTGTACTATCTTGATGGAGGATTAAACGTTAGCCTTGAATTCCCACATGTTAATAAATATATTGATGAGGCAATGATTTTTTAAAATATTTTATGAAGTTTTATTATAATGGAGATATCTTAGAACAAAATATTTTTTAAGAGAGGCATTTAAAATATTGTTTTGTTTTAATGGTTTTCAACTAATTGTTAAAACTATTTCCATTTGACTTGTATATATTGATTATAAAACTCACTAAACAGCATAAACCCTCTAAAATGTCCTTAGAATAAGTATACTCATTAAATAAAAGTAATTTTAGTTTATAATTTAATTTATGTTTTATAGGGAAACGTCAAGTACAACGGTTACAATAATAGGCCATAGTTTTGTTGAATGTTGTACTTTATTAATGTTAATAATCAAGATTAAATTTCACATTTCAAACACAGTGAATTGTTTTATATTTCATTGATGATATGATATAGACTATTTAATATTTGTATTTAATTCATAATACAGAAAGTTACTTTCAGAATCAATATGTATTATTATAGCATTGGAAACTTCGTTGATGGTACGGCTGCAGGTAGTTGCGGGCAACTCGAGCACTAGTTTTATGGCCCGCTTGGGCATTGCGCGCAACTCGAGCATCCCTTTACGGACCCTAGACCATAAAGCGCGCAACTCGAGCACGCCCGTAAAAACACGACCCCTGAATGCCCTCTTCAGAGAATCGCACAAGTTTTATACAGAATTAAGATCTGGCGACTATGCAGGCGTATTGCATGTTCACCCTTGAGATATGTGGGAGGTGCACTTTCACCAAAGTAGGGGATGCCAGCAGTGCTTATGTCAGGACACACATAGATTGTGACTGTGGCATACATACTACCAATACTTCCTACAAACAATAGCATAAATGTTTATATAAAATCTGTCAACCAGTGGATTGTTGAAATTGGTAGAGCGGAAATTAAAAGTTACTTTCGTTCTTCCTACATATAAGTATCGCACAACAGCCCACATTCAGAATGATGACGCGCGCGTGAGTGTGTGTGTGTGTTTTTATACATGTCTGCGTTGTACTTGTGTGGGTGTGTGTGTGTTTTTGTTAGGGTGCGTCTGTGTGTGTGATAGGAGAGTGATGTGAGTACGTGCAAATGTGACTATGAATGCGTTTTTGTATGATAGGTGAGTGGGTGTGAAGTCTCTGCTAATAATAGCTCCTGATACAATAAATATTAATTGATTATTTTTCCCTTCTTATTGCGCATGCATATATATATATATGATATTCTTTTATATCAAACTAGTTTTAAGTTATATTGTTCTTTATGCTATTTAGTAGTAGTGGCCAACAACATTCCGACTGTTCTGGACTCGTTTCCCCAAACACAGGCAGCCGCCCATGTAGGGAACCAATTTCATGTATTTTTGTAATATATTTCTGTTTATATGTTATGAGGAGGAATAAATGGATTTTTCATTTCATTTTTTCATTTCATAGTATTACTCTAAGAATTATTTAGAATATAAAAATGTATGCGTATGTATAGAATTAAATAAATCATTTTCCATAAGAAGGTACGGATAAACAGTTACATTAAGAAAAATCCATGATCTCTATGGAAAGAAATGTTTTCAGCTTAACACAGGATTACAGTTTGAAATAAATAAACTTACTGATTTAGTTTTATTAATAAATTATATTGCTGTTCTTTTTTAAAGAACATAAGCAAATTATATACTTAATAAGATAATCCTTACATGATTATGATCACTGTTTGTTGTGTACAACTATGCAAATTAAAACTACTTTAAGTAGTATAAATACATCTAACGATTAACTTTAGTACTCTGGTACTTATATCCCACATTACAAACTTTATGAGATCATAAAAACTGTTTAAGTGTGGATACACTGGGATGAACTGCATCATAAGTTGATGTAGGAGTGCATAAATGTAGCGGCCTGCGGTCATCCTGTAAGCCAGAGCTTTGTCGTTTACGACCAGACACTGTTATGGCCTTATCTAACCTCTTTAGGCTCCTTTGCCACGTAGTCTAAAGTGGTCGTCAGTGACGAGGATTACTACAACGATTTCATTCCAAAATATTCTTTATTCTTAATTTTTTTCTTACGTGTAATTTTTTTCTTAACGTGTTTACAGTTATATATAATATTGAAATGTGATTTTGACCATTCAGACAAACAACTCATGAACAAAAAGATATATATTTTCAATTTAAAATACAAAATTACTCTCCCACAAAAACTGTACTAGGAATCATTAATTTGCACAAATCGCATATTTAAACAAAGTAATTTAAAGTGATTTTATGTAAAATTTTTGTTAAAACATGCAATTCAAGCATATAATGTAGGAGTATATTCGGGGTCAAGGCTTTTATTTTGTTTGACCATTATGTATTTGCAAACATGAATCATTAAGTGGCATAAATATATATAAAATTCATTTTTCAAGCTCGTTTACTACTGGAAATATAACATTAAAATATATACAATTATTTTTGTATTTATTTGGTTTATCATAAAAATACTAAAACACATACCGTAACCAATTTTAATGAATTTTAGTTAGTATTATAGTATTTGTCCATAATTTTTTTATTAAACAATATTTTGTTTTGTAAATAATTTCAGCAGAATTTGCCGCGATGATATTTGACTCTTTTTGTAAAACGTTACCTTACAGAAAAATTCCTGAATATTTTAACCCAGGTTGAATTATTTTGTAAAGTGTTTGGGACTTAGATTTATTTGCTCAATTTTATTAACTAAGAATTTATTTATTTTTGTAACTAAATTTTTAAACATTTTGCGAATAAATATATCTGTTGTAAACATTAACTTTGATTGGTCAGTCAAATTGATTATATGGTGTATATGATCATGAATACTATACTAATTCAGATGAATATGTCCATATAACAAATATATAATACCATCTAGGTTCATAATAATGAAATTGGTGAATGATATAGAGGTTTACTATGCATGTTTGTACTAAAAATATTGCAAAATGTTGGTGTTTTGTTTGATAATTGGAGTTTATAACTGGAGTACGTTATTGTTGGGTAGGTAAAGAACGTCGAGGGGTATGAGCAAGCTGTCAAACGGACGGGAGGGGAGGGGAGGGGTGTGCCAATAATGGATTACAAGTAACGTTGGTTTGACAGCTGCCATGTAACACAAATCCTAAACTCTCGCCATGTTCCATTTCACTGAAAATACTGCAACAAGTGTTTTTATTTGGATAAGTACTTTCGTCACTTTGAAGGTGTAACCATTGCGTCCACTTTCTTTAATATTCTTCCATTTGTTTTATTACGTACAAGTTTTCTAGGGGATGTTACTTTTTCTTTTAAATTGATATACGGTATATATATATATATATATATATATATATATATATATATATGTATGTATATATATATATATATATATATATGTATATATATATATATATATATATATATATATATATATATATATATATATATATATATATATATATATATATGGCTAAATGTAGTGCTGGTCACCAAAGTGATATTGAAATGTTTAATAATAGCATATTATTATGGGTTTGATTATTGACAGTTTGTTCTCAATTGAGCTTGTTGTTGTAATTATGGGAGTCAAATACACTTAATATTATTTACAAGTATATACTAATCTTATTTTTATAAAGTAAATAACCTCTTTTAGTACACTATAGACAGTTATTCCTTGGCTGCGTTAGCTGTTTTCCTCATTACTAACATTCATCTATGATTGGTATTTTTTCCAATGTAGCGATGGAAAATATTTTTAATCTAACATAAGAAAGAGTTTTGTGAATTGCAATTAAAAATAAGTATAAACAATAGTGTTAACAAAAAAACGGTCACTATAGTATTGGTTTAAGCAACGTTTCGTTTGAATGAGAGGCCAAATAGTATTATAATTATTGTGCAGTTTAGAGACGGATTCAGACAAAAGAATTTTAAGATGAACTGCAGCCCACATTGTTTGAAGTTTTCTACAGCTCTTGACCTGAACCAGAATTGCCATTGTTGGAGTTCTTATTGTGACAGCTCCATTGTAATATTTTATACATACATTTTTCAACATTTTAGCTCTAATATAAATAACTAGTGAAGTGTATATTGTTTGTATGAATTGTATGAAGGCTTACATTAGTTTGACGTTCCTTGCAGCAAAGGGCATATTATCGGACTACGGTTCGGTTATTAAATTATACTTCTTGATCAGAACTATCACATATGTCACTGTCGGTGCCATCACCATCATGACTTGAATCTGATTCAGAGTCGTTTGGATTAATTATTAAAGGTCATTTGCTATGTCCACTATATTTTCATTTTTGCGGTAGTAGACTTATATTTACATTGCATGATTCATGCAAGTTTACTATAGAATTTCAATAATGTTGCCCATTAAATCTGATGCCGTTTGTTAAACTTCATAAACTTTTAGATTTTACGACCTAATTTTTAAAATATGCCCACAACAGTTCGGTCGCATTCAGTTTGTAATCAAGCTACGTATAGCCAAATTAATCTAATATCTTTCCCAGAATTATTTATTATCTTGTCAAGCAATTTTTCAAGCAGCTACAACACTTTAAACTGAAATGCTCATTTGAAGGAAAATGATTAACAACAAAAATAATTAATTGTAATTTGGAACGATACTCTCAAACAAGAACTGCTTAGTTCAATACTGAAACTGCAAGGGTAAAGGCTATCTGGTAATAAAGGTTCAGTTATAATTGAACGAATGTTATAAAAATGGATATCTGTAATCGATAAGACAAGAAGCTATTATGCACTTTTGTATCAAAAATAAAAAAATACAGGTTTGACGCTCGACAAAAATGGATCCACTTTCAACAGACTGTACAGCCTCCACTGATCACTTCAGCCGACAAGCCGTAATATTTTTAACTTAAACTGCAAATAAAAATACTTCTAAGGTTTATTTGACTATTGTTGTAATGTATTGAGTTTATTCAGTAGATCTTTTTATTTCAGTGAAAGAATTATTTTGGTAATCGAACATATTGCAGAAATACAAGAAGCCTGGAAAAAATTAATAAAGGTTAATTATTTGATCGTGAAATTTCAGTGTACTACACCTAAAAGCACTAGTTACGATTGGTGAACAAGAAAAAAATGACCAATTTTTTGAAGTTATACTTCTTTGCGCCCGTTAGACACTTTGGGATGGGATGTTGGTCGAGAAACCGCGTCACGCTGAAAAGTAAGAACAAATTTTTAAGAACTATCGATTAATCGATTGTTAATCGAAGAAATTTAATCGAAGAAATTACTGATAATGATAATATAGGTGTATAATATAATAATGAAGTCACGTATAATATATTGAAGATAAATATATTGAATAATATTGAAAAATGTCTTAAATTTCATTTATATATCCTGTCTGTTTGTGTGCGTGAGTGGGTGTATGAGAATGGCCAAAGAAGTATAACTTCCACCGTGTGGTCCGACGCACACCCAATTGTTTTTTTTTTTTTTTTTTTTTATGGCAGTTCAGAGTCACTAGTCTCAAAAAGTTGCATGACAAACCATGTTTTTTTAGTTGTAACGCACATAATCTTTAGCACGTAAAATAAAAATTAAAACTATTGGTACTATTATAAAGAAAATTAAATACTGAACATGAGTATGTGATTAAATATTTTTTAGCGTTTGTTTTGTAAATTCAGTAGCACAGAAAATTCAGGGGTCTATAATAAAAAGTACGATAGTAATCACTGAGTTACCACGCCAGCGATCGTAACCCTCTAAGCCTTCGTACTTTAAACGGATATCTTGATTTATTCTGATAAGACTCACAATGGTGAATAAGGAATGAAATATTTAAGGAATGTTTTTATATGTTAACATGGTGGTATGTAACTTGCCCTATCCGGGGTTTCAAAACAATTAACAGATTTTAGTAAGACACTGAAAAAGATGTTATCTTAAATAGATTATTTTCCTACGAAAAAATGGGTAATCTTAGGGGAGGGATGAAGTTTCCTTTGTTATTTTATTTCGTTTTATTAAAATGTATTAGTTTTAACAAAAATACTATATTTTTTAGGGTTTCGGACATATTTTTTTGGTTTTTTGTGCGACACTTTTGAGATTGTAAAATCCTTCCCCTATTTTTTAAATGTTCCAGAAAATAATATTAGTCTCTTCAGATTTTATGCAATAATATTTTATTTAAAGACCACAAATCAAATCAGATAGAGGTGAGCATTTTACTTAAATAAAGAGTTTTTATTTTTAACTGTAATAATAGAATTTGTAAAAACACTTGTATTACATACGATTTTTCATAACTGAAGAAATATTTTTCAATTCTAAATAATGGTGCGTAGTGACGTAAGTATTTATTCTTAATAATAGTTGTCAAAATATTTTCAATGGTATTGATGAGTGTTTGGGAAAGGGTTTAATTAAAGAAGTATTCAGAAAGAAACGTGATTTTTATAATAAGCACAATTATTATTACTTATATTCACAAAAAAATATTTTCTAACGGAACCTTGTTAAAAAAACTTCAGCAATAGCTATTAGTTGGGGACAGTTACATTTTATTCAGTGATGCGAACTTTTATAATGATATATGTGATATAGTATTTTAGTTATCAACATAACAGTTGAATGATTTTACAAGTATAATGAGCCAGATTAACCAGAGTAGATGGTGCTGAGATATTCAACATTTTTACATTTATGTTTTTTTACTCCCGATGTACATTTATTTTACATTTCAATAAATAAATATAAATTGTAATAAAAAACTTTCAATTTTAAATGTATGTGGCAAGAAGCGCAGTTATAATTATAACTACAATATATACTTGGTGCACCCACAGTGTCTCGAGTATGTTTCACATTTATTCTAACTACATGTTTGATTTTATTGAATAATAGTTTTGGAATCATAATAATGGTGACAGAAATTAACCACATAAACATACACTTACAATCATCATCCGTATACTAGTAAACAGTTTATTGCAACGAATTAATTAGGTAAACTAAAACATACAGCCAATCAATCTGTTTAACTATATTACCTAATAAACGTCTGAACCTAATAAATCCATTAATTATCGTAATTCACTTTGAAAATGATTACGGTGGGGAGGTTTCTTTGTTGGTAAAATACACACGAATATCTCGGCGCCCTTCCTTTTGGTCTGCCTCGACACAATAGCACCCCTTTCCCTCCACAACTGTTCATCAAACTGTTGTAAGAGCTTTCTTTGTGAACATTCAGACATGTAATCAATCCACCTTTTCATTTATTTTTATCAAGGTTGATGTTGAAATAAAAATGGCCTGGCATGTAAATACACGTGTATTATTAAAAAACTAATAATATTAAAGAAACGAAAAAAAGAAAAAAAAAATAGTATTATTTTGACACGATCAAAATCATTTTGTGGTGGTATTTTCCACAGAAAACAAACAGTTTAAGTTGTTTACTTATAGCTCGAACAGTAAAGTCATTTTTGTTTACTATCAACTATTTGTTGTTTCTGTATTTAGCAAAATGGCCAAAACTTAATTATTAACATTACATTTTTTGAAATAACTAATCCTATATTATTCCTACTATGTATTCCAACTAGTCTATTAACTACAAACATTTGAAATTTACAAAATGAAATTAAAAATGTTTAGAACAATACTATTTATGTAATTTTAGTATTTACTTCATTGTATACCATAATTCAAATTAGTTCATAAATCAAAAAACGGTGTAAACCGTTACTAAAGATCGAAATTTCTTTTAGAAATTCCAACAAAGTGAATTTTGTATAAAGTACTATTGGTTAGAAATTTTATATTTTTTGTCGATATAGGTTACTTTCTGTGCCCGTTTATGTAACGAGATTGCACAGTGTGGTATACTTTATTTAAACACAACTATTGGTTCTAATTCTTACATATGAGACGCCGACACAACTTTTTTGGTATTTTCAGGTGAATATGAATGATTATATGAGTGTAGGATGAGTGTGGATGAGTGTAGTCTGGTTACTAACTGAGTTCAACTGTTCCTCAGAAAGGACAATTTATTAATAGCCCAATAGCCAGAGCAACTAAGGGACCTACAGCTTTACGTGGAATCTGAACCACGTAGTGCTGGTCTGATTTTCAGCTAATTGACAAGCCTGATACTCAGTTATCTCCCCCCACACAACATCCGCACAATGACTACCATCCAACATGGACACCCCAGACTTCTCTAGTAGTGTCCACGCCGATAGCAACCATCAAGCGGACGCCAAGTCAGTATTAAGAGGACCGAGCATCCAACCTATCGCCTACAATCTCCCAAACACTTTGTCCCCAAGTAGCTAGGTTACAGCACTGCGCCACCAGTGCCGACGAATGAAACAATATACTAAAGAATTGAAGGAAGATTAGCCCGTATATAAGTGACGTTAAGGGATCAGCCGAGAGTGTCCATTTTAGTAAATAATCAAGTTCAGCCAAGTCTTGTGCTGCGTAGAAATCGAATTTTGTACGTAATATTTACACTTGAAAAGTTAACAGGTTATATTTATACCACATTTAAGATATATTTTCTATTAAAATTAAAATAAATTAAAACTACGATTGAATTAGTTTATCGTTTTATAATTGTTCTCCTGTATAATTTATAGGTAATTAATTACTACAGTTTGTATAACATTCAATATATGCTCCCCGAGGTTAGTATGTGTCATGGTTAAAGTAGTCAAACTGGGACGAACTAGTGTTGAGTCAGTTAATAGGGTTGTCAGTAAGAGTGTGGCAGTCTACCACACTGTCCCTTGAAGACATTACCTGACGTCGGGTTTCTTAGTCAAAAGTAGTTCATAAAAAACGAAATTGTGTTGAGTTGGTTAGTAGGGTTAGTTATAGAGTTGAGGCAGTCTACCATATTGTCCCTTGAAGACAGTACCTGACGTCGTTTTTCTTAGTCAAAAGTAGTTCATATGGAACGAAATTGTGTTGAGTTGGTTAGTAGGGTTAGCAACAGAGTTGAGGCAGTCTACCACATTGCCTCTTCAAGACAGTACCTGACGTCGGGTGTCTTAGTCAAAAGTAGTTCATATGAAACGAAATTGTGTTGAGTTGGTTAGTAGGGTTAGTTATAGAGTTGAGGCAATCTACCACATTGTCCCTTGAAGACAGTACCTGACGTCGGGTGTCTTAGTCAAAAGTAGTTCATATAAAACGAAATTGTGTTGAGTTGGTTAGTAGGGTTAGTTATAGAGTTGAGGCAGTCTACCACATTGTCCCTTGAAGACAGTACCTGACGTCGGGTGTCTTAGTCAAAAGTAGTTCATATGAAACGAAATTGTGTTGAGTTGGTTAGTAGGGTTAGTTATAGAGTTGAGGCAATCTACCACATTGTCCCTTGAAGACAGTACCTGACGTCGGGTGTCTTAGTCCAAAGTAGTTCATATAAAACGAAATTGTGTTGAGTTGGTTAGTAGGGTTAGTTATAGAGTTGAGGCAGTCTACCACATTGTCCCTTGAAGACAGTACCTGACGTCGGGTGTCTTAGTCAAAAGTAGTTCATATGGAAAGAAATTGTGTTGAGTTGGTTAGTAGGGTTAGCAACAGAGTTGAGGCAGTCTACCACATTGCCTCTTCAAGACAGTACCTGACGTCGGGTGTCTTAGTCCAAAGTAGTTCATATGAAACGAAATTGTGTTGAGTTGGTTAGTAGGGTTAGTTATAGAGTTGAGGCAGTCTACCACATTGTCCCTTGAAGACAGTACCTGACGTCGGGTGTCTTAGTCAAAAGTAGTTCATATGAAACGAAATTGTGTTGAGTTGCTTAGTAGGGTTAGTTATAGAGTTGAGGCAATCTACCACATTGTCCCTTGAAAACAGTACCTGACGTCGGGTGTCTTAGTCCAAAGTAGTTCATATGAAACGAAATTGTGTTGAGTTGGTTAGTAGGGTTAGTTATAGAGTTGAGGCAGTCTACCACATTGTCCCTTGAAGACAGTACCTGACGTCGGGTGTCTTAGTCAAAAGTAGTTCATATGGAACGAAATTGTGTTGAGTTGGTTAGTAGGGTTAGTTATAGAGTTGAAGCAGTCTACCACATTGTCCCTTGAAGACAGTACCTGACGTCGGGTGTCTTAGTCAAAAGTAGTTCATATGGAACGAAATTGTGTTGAGTTGGTTAGTAGGGTTAGCAACAGAGTTGAGGCAGTCTACCACATTGTCCCTTGAAGACAGTACCTGACGTCGGGTGTCTTAGTCAAAAGTAGTTCATATGAAACGAAATTGTGTTGAGTTGGTTAGTAGGGTTAGCAACAAAGTTGAGGCAGTCTACCACATTGTCCCTTGAAGACAGTACCTGACGTCGGGTGTCTTAGTCAAAAGTAGTTCATATGAAACGAAAATGTGTTGAGTTGGTTAGTAGGGTTAGCAACAGAGTTGACGCAGTCTACCACATTGTCCCTTGAAGACAGTACCTTACGTCGGGTGTCTTAGTCAAAAGTAATTCATATGAAACGAAATTTTGTTGAGTTGGTTAGTAGGGTTAGTTATAGAGTTGAGGCAGTCTACCACATTGTCCATTGAAGACAGTACCTGACGTCGGGTTTCTTAGTCAAAAGTAATTCATATGAAACGAAATTTTGTTGAGTTGGTTAGTAGGGTTAGTAATAGAGTTGAGGCAGTCTACCACATTGTCCCTTGAAGACAGTACCTGACGTCGGGGATCTTAGTCAAAAGTAGTTCATATGAAACGAAATTGTGTTGAGTTAGTTAGTAGGGTTAGGAACAGAGTTGAGGCAGTCTACCACATTGTCCCTAGAAGACAGTACCTGACGTCGGGTGTCTTAGTCAAAAGTAGTTTATATGGAACGAAATTGTGTTGAGTTGGTTAGTAGGGTTAGCAACAGAGTTGAGGCAGTCTACCACATTGTCCATTGAAGACAGTACCTGTCGTCGGTCTTCTTTGTCAAAAGTAGTTCATATGAAACGAACGTGTATTCAGTTGGTTAGTAGGGTTAGCAATAGAGTTGAGGCAGTCTACCACATTGTCCCTTGAAGACAGTACCTGACGTCGGGTTTCTTAGTCAAAATTAGTTTATATGAAACAAACTTGTATTCAGTTGGTTAGTAGGGTTACCAATAGAGTTGAGGCAGTCTACCACATTGTCCCTTGAAGACAGTACCTGAGGTCGGCTTTCTTAGTCAAAAGTAGTTCATATGAATTAAACTTGTATTCAGTTGGTTAGTAGGGTTACTAATAGAGTTGAGGCAGTCTACCACATTGTCCCTTGAAGACAGTACCTGAGGTCGGCTTTCTTAGTCAAAAGTAGTTCATATGAAACAAACCTGTATTCAGTTGGTTAGTAGGGTTACCAATAGAGTTGAGGCAGTCTACCACATTGTCCCTTGAAGACAGTACCTGAGGTCGGCTTTCTTAGTCAAAAGTAGTTTATATGAAACAAACTTGTATTCAGTTGGTTAGTAGGGTTAGCAATAGAGTTGAGGCAGTCTACCACATTGTCCCTTGAAGACAGTACCTGAGGTCGGCTTTCTTAGTCAAAAGTAGTTCATATGAAACGAACTTGTATTCAGTTGGTTAGTAGGGTTACCAATAGAGTTGAGGCAGTCTACCACATTGTCCCTTGAAGACAGTACATGACGTCGGGTTTCTTAGTCAAAAGTAGTTTATATGAAACAAACTTGTGTTGAGTTGGTTAGTAAGGGTTAGCAATGGAGTTGAGGCAGTCCACTACACTGTCCCTCGAAGGCAGTATCTAACGTCAGCTGCCACAGTCAAAAGTAATCCCACTGGGACGAACTAGTGTTGAGTTTGTTAGTAGAAGTGGCAATAGGGATGAAGAGATCGACCACATTGTCCTTTGAACGTCAGTATCTAACTTCAGGTGTCATTGTCAAAAGAAAGGGTTTCCAGCATGGATGAGTCAGTCAACCACATTGTCCCTTAAATGTAGTTTCTGACGTCACTAAGGAGTGACCCTCTCTTGTTAGGCCTTTCCCGACAACTCCTTCCGCTACCAGACAAACACTTTGTTCTTATTTTAAGAGTATATTCAATTAATGATCTTTATATTTTATGAATACAGGTATGTTTATGTATTATCGATTTTTTAAATGTGTATTAGTTAGTAACTTCTAAATTAACAAATTTGTTAACTCATTTTTAAACAACTAAATAATATCCTTATTAGAAATATTTAATGAATTCTTTCCAATATTCTTGAAAGATCTCAAGAGCTTTTGCATTAACATTTGGGAAGACTATTTTTTAATATCTTTGAACAAACAAAACATTTTGTATTTACGAATACGGCTCTGTTAGATCCAGTGTTGGGTTATATTTACAAGTGGGGTTATATACAGGTCAACCAAAGGTGGTGTTTAGGTACGTAAGAGAATTATTTTCTTACAGGATACAGCTAAATAATGTTTATTTTCAACAAACTTGATAAATGTTTAATTATGGTTGACTGTCAATTATTAAGGTTAGACGCATTATTGTAAAAAAATTACTCATTATCACAGTATGTTTCTTAATCCTTCTATATCTGCCGATAGTTAAATATATTTTTGGTTTAAAGAAAAACAATTTAGTGTACAACACATTTTCAATCAACTAATCCACACTAAATATACATTTAATTATATTTATATCTACATTACTAACACTCTGTTTTAAATAAACTAGTATTAATAAACTAATAATGTTTATTATTAACACTTATGTTAAAACTACAAGAGACATAACTTGACTAGTTAAGGATTTCCAATCAGTTTTAGATTTACAGCAATTTAATGATTTCTGACAAATCGATCTGTGTGACTATACTGGAATTCAAGAATATTGTTTGGTGAAAAGTGTATACTTCGTAAACAGAATGCTACATAATTCTGTTTAGGCTGGGGGTGTCATGATGTGACTCTTAATAGTTTGAAACTCAATAAGTATGAATTCCCAGTGGGCATAATTAATTACATGTGAAAAGTATCGAACAAAGAATATAGCATTTGTCTTGTATACTAAGATAGGTGGTGACACTAAATTCATTTTTGATAAAAAATAACGAAGGTTAATAAATATAAAATAAAGTAATACCAAAAAACTGTATAAGAGAAATTAAACAGTATTTACTATTATAAACGAACAAGCTATGTATATATTATTAATCAAGCAATAAAAGGAGTGTGTTTTTTGTTAGTAATATTTTACCAAAGTGTAAGGTAAACTATTTAGAGTTTTATTTTATTATTTATAAATTTAGTATATTTCTTCTTAGTTAGAAGAAGAAGTATAAAACAAGTGTACGTTCCACAAAACATTATTACAATATAAGTACGAAGTTTAGAAATACTATAATGATTTTGATTAATCACATTTACAATCATCCGACCAAAGCGATCTACAACGGAATTGCTTTAAATTGATTCTTTTGTGAATTCCTCTGGTCTGATAATGGTAAATGTGTTTTTTAGAAATGATATCATTATAATATTTACACACGTTGTTCATATTTATAGTTGATTTGTGCTGTGTGAAATTTACTTGTATTGTATTAAAACCTACTACAGTATATCTTTAATACACTAAACATTTAAGTCCTCTATTATGATAATATAGAACTGACGAGAACAGAACAATAATTTAAGTTAAGAGATGACAAAATACAAAGGTAATACTAACTATGATACGAAACCCATATCCTATTTCATTAAATACCAAAATACACCATTATAACACCGATATGACACTGACTTCCTTGTGTGCAAGCGAGAAACCAATACTTGACAAGAAATGTGACCTAGAAGGCTTCAGAAAATAAGGAAGAAAAATACTTAATCCTGGAAAAACAAAAGTTGGATATAAAATTTAAACCAACAAAAGTATAAAATAATTTCCAAAAACAATCAACTATAGTAAAATGCGAATAAGACTCTTTGGACACCTTAAGGGACTATCGGTAAATAGGCTAAAGTGGAAAATACTAGAATACATTCGAGATGGAAACCAATTAAGAAGCACGCATTGCAGACATGAACACAAAGTGGACTAATGGTAAACATCCACACAATTAGTGAGTTAAGAAGAAAGTACAAGCCAAAATGGTCAGGATAACAAAAGTAAGCTTTCGAAAAAAATCCTCTTGCATTAATTACCTTTACAAAAGAAGAATAAGAAAAATTTTTCAAATTAGTTATGGCCTTTCTGTGAGGAAAAATCCACTAGTAATAATAGTATTCAGGGCGTCCCCCAGGATGCCACTAACAGTAGGGGATCCTGTTGATCCCGTCCGAAGACAAAAGAAACTCCTGGGTTATGACAGATTTTTGACGGTCCAGCTACCGGGCGTGTTGCTCGTTTAGAACTACCCAGGAGATACGTACAGTTTTAAAGATGTGCTGTGGACGCGAACAACATTATCCCCACATGATTGATGTCCAACTTAATAAATCCATGAGAGCTATTAATGCTACTCTCATGGCAACTTCACTACCTTGGCTCCTGGTGCTGTGCAATATAGCTCCTCCAGAAATAAGACGTCAGGAGGCACTACTTAACGAATTCAATAAGATCTTGAATTCCCCTCACCTCCCCATTACCCAGGATTTCCCACGTTAGAACGGTCGCTTATAGTCTCGAAACCCACCTCTACGTACTGCTTTCCAGTTGAGCAGATCAAATGTCACGCCCAATACTAGCTGGGCCATAGCGTAGAACAGTTTTGATGGACGAAATAAGTTCCTTATTAATGATCCGTCAATACCTGTAGGTGGGATGAACCTCCCTCGAAGGGAGTGGTCATTGTTGAATCGGTTCCGAACTGGAGTGGGTATATGTAAAAACTGGAAATACAAATAGGTATTGTCAGTAGATGAGTTATGTGCTTGCGGGGAGTTCATCCAAACAATGGATCACATAGTTTCAGATTGCCTCTTGCGCTGTTTTACGGAGGGATTAGCTAGCATAAATATAATTAGTGAGGTAGGTTTTAAGTGGCTTGATGGTTTGGATTTAGCTTTTCTGAAAGGAGATCACTTGTTATTTATTTATTTCTTTTTAATTTGTATTACAACCTAATGACTTTTGGAGTTTTCCAAGTATAAAACACAGCTTTTATATGATTTAAAATTTAAAAAATGGTAGCTGAAAAAAAACTATACGCTATATACCATATTTATATATCCCTAAAAATAGTTATGTTGATATCCTTCACTTGGCCATTACGACATTTAGAGACCTATTTTATATGGCATTTACCATAACATATAATCTATTTTTAACATAACATGTGATTTTGTTTGTATTATGTTAAAGCGTAATTAATTTATATCAGAGCAACACTATAACAAAAATAAAAATAGCCTTTTTATTTGTATTTAACATAGCTTTATAGCAGAACAATGTTTGTAAAAAAACTAGCTTATTTATATTTATTTAGTTTTTGTTAAATCAAATTTTCAACTATACCCGTTATATATTTTATGTGATTTATTTTGACCTAAATGTATTGTTTTATTTAGTTGAAAAGAATCCAGAGGACACCTGGTAGAGAGCAAGGTTTGATAGGGAAGGGTTGACAGCAATGCAGACGACAGTGATGCAGACTCGACCTCCTAGAGACTAACCATTGTCATCGCCTCGATATAATTATGTCATCACTTACTCAATCAGGGAGCAGCGAACTCAATACTTGTTACTCTTACACATACAAACATGATACAGTATCATGTGTTCAAGAATTATAAATTGTCAGGAAAATTTTACTGTATAGTGACAATATATTTAGTTCATTATACTACTATGTATATATATATATATATATATATATATATATATATATATATATATTCCAAAGAATTCGCTGAATAAGAGAAGCCTGGAGTAGGGGATCTTGTTGATCCCGTCCGAAGACAAAAGAAACTCCTCCCCTGTTGAATACTATATCTGTAGAAAATAGCACGAAGAATAAAGTAATTTTGAAGGATGGTCTCCTTGAGCCGAATGAAGCTGACACACTGTTTTGCTTGATATTTTAGATCACCAGAAAAATAATATGCAATCCAGATCAATCCAAACAAACCTCTGAACCTTGTCAATAAAGAATTATAACGGTATTTTGGGATGTGCATGGCTATGTCAATTTATGGACTTCCATGGTCAAAGATATAATGGGCACAAAACAATCGAGTTGACAACACTGCAAATGTTATTTGTGGAGATAGACGGAAAAGGATGAAGTCAAACATCCACTGTAATGATCACACTTTATATGATTGACAAGCTGTAAATCGAGTTAGGTTTTTTATTGTTAGGCCACTTAATTTTTCATTTTCAAATACAGTTTAGATCAGTATCTAAAGACTCCTTTATCTTGAAGTTTAGATTAATATCAGTTTAGATCAATACAGTTTAGATCAATATCTAAAGACCAACTCCTTTGCGTTGAAGAATGAATTGCTCCGCTCAAAAGTCAAAGTAAGTTACGATAGAACAATACAAAGAAGCCAAAAGGATGTGTCTAAAAAATATTTGTACTATGTAACAACAATGGATTTTTTTATGATTTCGACAAATACTGTGAAAACATTGAAGTTGCTGGCTTTCCTGCCATTGGAGCTAACTCTATCATTGTTCTAAAGCTAGTTTAGTCAATCGCTAGGACCAAGAATAATCAATTATTCTTCGATAATTGGTTCACTTCCATCGACTTTATTTATTATAAAAAATGTTGGAATCGAATCTTTATAAACTGTGCGAGCTGATAGGTTTCCTTAACTAAACCTTTCTACAGGACAAAGAAAAGAAGATATTTTGATGAGATTCCTATGAAGAAAAAGAACACGTGAAAGTTAACAAAAGCGTACGAGCTGTAAAGTGGTTTGACAATCGAATTGTTATTTTAGTATCTACCATACAAAGTGGTTAACCTGTATCTGATGTTAAACCGTGCAACAAAACTGCAGCAGTCTCTAAATACACAAAATACTAAAACATTTAACCATGGTTTTAGTTAAAATATTCAACTAGAGAATATTTTCAACCACCGAAACTAAAATATTAATGGCTGATTTCCAATGAATATTCCATATATGTCATGTTAAACAAAGCCCCAAAATAGTACGAGTGCTGTGGGTGAATAGAAACTACATACAAATGTCTTCTAAATTTAGATATTTAACACTCACATATGCACAATATACCATTGATTTTACGAGAATTTAAATTTAAGTCATAATTCGCTCATGCGCTTTGCATACATTTGTATGTTCGAACAAATGTTGTATAAGTAATCTTTTAGATATGATATTGTTTACTCTGTAACAATATAATAACCAATGACACATTTCAAAATATTTTACTCTTCTAAAAGAAATATTCTTTTCTACTATTTTAAAAGTATCATTAATAATCAATTATTTATTTTTGTTCTTATAAAAGTATAATTTGCTAGTTCACATGAGTCTGCAGGATTGTGTGTGAAATACAGATCGTTTGGACCTTGGCCTCCTTAGTCTGAAGCATAGCCACTGAGCCGCCAATATTTAATTTTTCGAACCTTAGTGTATGAATGAAAAATACAATTAAATTGTATTAATCATAGACGCAATGCGATAGTGCTAGTGTAATATTACGGTTTCTCTGCTAGAAACCCGAGAGGTGAGTTTAGCTTCGTTGGTACTATTACGTCAGGAACTTTAATTTGAGTAAATATGTTTTGGTCCTAAAATTATTTGTTTACCACTCAGTAAATGTGTTTAAAATGGAGAAAATATTTCAAAAATATCTGATTAACTATTATAGTGTGATATATTTAAATGAAAAAAATGTTTTAAATTAAATTAAATAATTCCAAAACATTTAACATTTTGGAATTATTTAATATGTTTAATTTAAATCCATTAAATTTCCACCAAGGAAAAAATGAAGAAACTATAATGTGATCCCTAAATAAATGTTGTCATATGTTTTAGCAATTTAGCAGTAATGAAAACATTTTGCAAATACACAAAAATGTTAGCTTCGTAATGTATCTAAGTTAAATATGAATCGGAACACAATTACAGATTAAACCCTTTTGATGACGTCAATCCCAATAACGTTTTAATTTTACGTTATTTTGCCAAATTGTGGATTTGTATTTGATAAACTAAATTCCTTAGATGTCATTAAAATTAATATTAGTTTAATCTGTTTATGTATATACATATAAATGTATTTATAAATATGTTTAACGTCTATATTATCTTGAAAATTTTCATTAAACTCATGTTGAAACATACAAAATCAAATACCTGCTTCGAAGTACAAATCTCTAGAGTTGGTAGGTGTTCTATAAAACTAATAGTTAATACTAACAATGCATTAATACTGAGGTTGGCTCAAATCATTACTACTGAACGTGTATGGGTGGGTGGGTGGGTTATTACCACTGTACGTGTATGGGTAGGTGGGTGGGTCATTACTACTGAACGTGTATGGGTGGGTGGGTGGGTCATTACCACTGTACGTGTATGAGACCGGGTGGGCGGGTGGGTTACTCACGAATCACGACTCAGACTCACGACTCAGACTCAGACTCATGACTCAGACTCACGACTCAGACTCACGACTCAGACTCAGACTCATGACTCAGACTCACGACTCAGACTTACGACTCAGACTCACGACTCGTGACTCACGACTCACGACTCAGACTCATGACTCACGACTCTCGACTCACGACTCACGACTCACGACTCACGACTCAGACTCATGACTCAGACTCACGACTCACGACTCATGACTCACGACTCACGACTCACGACTCAGACTCATGACTCACGACTCACGACTCACGACTCACGAATCACGACTCAGACTCATGACTCACGACTTTCGACTCACGACTCACGACTCACGACTCACGACTCACGACTCTTGACTCACGACTCACGACTCACGACTCACGACTCATGACTCACGACTCAGACTCACTACTCAGACTCACGACTCACGACTCACGACTTACAGTTTCCCATACATATTGACTTAACCTTAACCTGAATATTAGGCTACATTGACAACATTCCCAGTAGATAACTATTGATTGTTAATATATAAAAAATCAGCAGTAAAAATAGTTAATTTTTCATGTTTTTGTAGTTACATTATTTTGTATTGCTATTGTTTGTAACATTCAGGGTCATGTTGAAATGGAGGTGTTGGGTGCTGGTAAGTTGGATGGGTATTAAAATGATGGTACGTACATGTAAAGAAAAATATTGTATAACTTGTAACTATTGTTGTAACTGTATTTAGTGTTTCGAGGTAAGGATAAAAATTATTACCATTTTGGAATCATATTTGTACAAATTACTACTATAAGAATTTTTATTATAGACCCCTGATTTTGCGGTGCTGCTGTATTTACAAAACAAACGCTACAAAATATATAATCATATATTCATGTTCAGTGAGTGTTTAATATACCTTACAACAGGACCAAAGGTTTTAAATTTTATTCTAAGCGTTAATATGTAAGTGAGTTACAACTAAAAAATCACGGCTTTTACGCAACTTTTTGAAAACAGTGACTTTAAATTGTGCTGGATGCGTATTATTAAGCGACGGACAGTCTGTTTGCGATAACAATGGAGCATTGACGCTATAATGGCAAATAATTAAATGATTCTGCTTCGGAGCTTAAAAGTAAAAATCATATACACAACCTATTATATGTATATACTGTACTGTGCGTGCGTGTGCGTGTGTGTGTGTGTGTGTGTGTGTGTGTGTGTGTGTGTGTGTGTGTGTGTGTGTGTGTGTGTGTGTGTGTGTGTGTGTGTGTGTGTGTGTGTGTGTGTGTGTGTGTGTGTGTGTGTGTGTGTGTGTGTGTGTGTGTGTGTGTGTGTGTGTGTGTACGATTTAAATTACATGAAGGCTTACTTTAGTTTGACGTTGCTTGCAAAAAAGGGCATATTATCAGACTACGAATCAGTTATTAATTAGATCTATCACATATGTCACTGTTGGTTGACCTTCATGACGAATCTGATTCAGAGTCGTTTAGATCAATTATAAAGCTCGATTGCTATATCCACTATATTTTCATTTGTGGGGTAGTAGTCTATTTTCAAGACATGATTCACGCAAGTTTACCAAAGAATTTCAAGAATATTATTTATTAAATATGATTCAGTTTGACACATTAAATGTCCTATTGTTATGCCCACAACAGTTCGATCGCTTTCAGTTTGTAATCAAGTGACTGGTAGGTAAATTAATTTATTATCTTTCACAGAAAAGTTTATTTTTTGTCGATCAATTTTTCAAGCAGCCACAACAATTAAAATTGAAATACATATTTGAAGGTAAACGATTAACAACAAAATAATTGTAGGTTGGAACAATACGCTCAGACAAGGACTGCTTAATTCAATACTGAAACTGCAAGGATAAAGGCTATCTGGTAATAAAGGTTCAGTTATAAATGAATGAAAGTTACAAAAATGGATATCTGTAATCAATAAGACAAGAAAAAAACTATGCACTTTTAAATCTAAAACAATAAAAAACAGGTTTGATGCTCGACAAAAATGGATCCACTTAAAACAGACTGTACAGCCTCCACTGATCTCGCCAGCCGACAAGCCGTAACATTTTAAACTTAAAACTGTAAATAAAAATACTTCTAAGGTTTATTATAGCTATTATTATAGTGTATTGAGTTTAATCTATGGTTTTCTTTATTTCAGTGAAAAATGTATTTCTGTAATCAAATATATCAAGGAAATACAAGGAGCCTGGTAATACAATAACGAAATTACAGTTAATTATCTTATCGTAAAATTTCAGTATACTACACCTATAAGCACTAGTTACAATTGGTGAACAAGAACAAAAATAAGCTCTAATACTTTTTTTTAATGAAAAGTCACTATTTTTAAAAAGTTGCGTGAAAACCTGTGTATTTTAGTTGTCTTACATACATATTATAAAATAATAAATAAAAGTTAAAAACTGTTGGTATTTTTATAAAGTAGATTAAACACTGAACATGAATGTGTGATTAGATGTTTTTTAACTGTTGTTTTGTAAATAAAGCAGCACCGCTAAGTCAGGGGTCTATAATAAAAAATCCGATTAGTAGTTAGTATGTGAGGGAGATAAATGAAGATGACCACTTAACATAACGTGGGCGTTAAGTACTAGGAAGTCTTATCAAATGTCATGTTTTCTTTCTTAGGTAGGGGACCATCATTTTCATCCCGAAAGTACAATTTTCGGGAATACTTGGAGTGAGATATTGCAATGTATAACTAACTTTTGTAGTGCAGTCACATATCCATATTACACTGTCAGTTAGCACTATAAATATGTAATGCGTACTATACTTATTTCAGCAATGGTCACTTCAATACTTGCAGGTATCTTCTTTTATTTTAAAAGTAGGCTAGTGGTATCTGTGATGGTTTTTTCTTGTATTATCTGGCAGAAACGTTTATATAACTGGCTACAATATGACTTAAATCTTGTAAAAACATAATGCCTCAACCATCGCTTATTGCAGCGTATTCTTCAATATATTGAAAATTGTATTTTTGGTCAATTCATAGTTAACTATACCCAGGAAATCTCATTACAAAATAAATAAATTACAGTGTTTCTTTTTTGTAATTAGAAACTAGCATAATTTTATTAAAAACATAAATTAAGAATTATACAAGTTAAATACAATTATTGTAAGTGTACACTTTTGAATAAGATATATTTCTATCAAACCCAATTACATCACCACTGTGAACAAATAAATCTTGCACTTTAGGAAATACACGACAAATAATCCGTAACATTATGTTAGTGGGACGTTTCTTCTTCAGCTAAATATAACTTAACTTCATTACGCTTCGCTGCAGCTACAGTAATTATAATTATTGTAATTGAAATTAATTGAGTTAAACCGCGTTCATTCCATTCCATAAATAAGCAGCGTGATGGAAGACCGGTAATGGCGGAGTCGAGATAGTGGCTCGAACAAATGTTATTAATCGATGTAGCTTCCTTTTCGGTTGGTGCCTCAGAGTCTGCAATTTGTAGTCGAGAAATGTTACATTTGTAACGGGAAATATAAGGCGATCAACCTCATACAAGGCGATTTTGAATTCAGTGACCTTCTTTCAATCTTAAAATTAAAAATCCTTATTCATGACATTAAAGTAGTTATAAGTATAATACACATCCCCTGATAATTGTTATTAAAAATATGACATAAAGAGCTTATCTATAAAGGAATTAGTCAACCTTAAAACAGTGTTAATACAGTTTATATTTTAATAGCAAAAAATACTTTCCAAACCTTTTGTAATTTTAACGTAGGGTGCAGTTTTACCTGCTGAAAAAGGGCATAAATTATTTACAAAATTTTACTAACACTATGAAAGAGTTTAAACTATTTTAAATTTTAAAGTAATATATATTACGATGCTGTTACAACTATTTTTATCTTCCCTAAATAATGAAAACATTAATAAAATTATAAGTATACATTTTTTATTGTTATGCATATGACGTGTTTTGTTGAGTGAGTTCTGCATGTAGCAGTCATCAACAACAAAGGTAAGACCTGGGCATACGCTATATCACAACTAATACATTTGAGTACATAACTAATTACAAACTTGAGGTGTTTTGTTGAGTGAGTTCTGCATGTAGCTGTCAACAACAAAGGTGAGACCTGGGCACATTGTTTATCACAACTGTTACATTAGCGTACACAACTACCCACACACTCTAGGTAATATGATGAGTGTGTTTGACTGCACAAATGGTGATAACTGGGTACACACTCCTACACAACTGAAACAACGTTAATGGATTAGCCATTTCAAATTATGTTGCTTAAATTAGTGAAAGAACGTAATGTAATGGTGACGTAATATCTCATTTATAACTCATGTTAATTTGGGTAGGAGACTGTATTTTTTCATTTTTCAACAATCTAAAATTATTTCTGCAAGAGGTAAAAACAATGCGTTATTGTTGAATAGTTCTTTTATTATATGTATTAAATAACATTTGAAAATATTTCAATTTATATAACTATAATTTAAGGCAATAACATCACCACAAACAATTATAACCTTTATATGAAAGCTTATATTTAGTTAAAAATATATTTTTCCATCGTACTTTCATTTGATTTCAGCACGTACAAGACTTTTAACGAATCCTACCTCTCACACAACTCACACAAGTCTCTTGACGTATCCTCCCTCCCACACAATATGCTCAAGTCTCTTGACGTATCCTCCCTCCCACACAACATGCACAAGTCTCTTAGCAGGCCATCCCTCCCACACAATATGCTCAAGTCTCTTGACGTATCCTCCCTCCCACACAACATGCACAAGCCTCTTGACGTATCCTCCCTCCCACAAAACATGCTCAAGTCTCTTGACGTATCCTCCCTCCCACACAACATGCACAAGTCTCTTGGCAGGCCATCCCTCCCACACAACATGCACAAGCCTCTTGACGTATCCTCCCTCCCACAAAACATGCTCAAGTCTCTTGACGTATCCTCCCTCCCACACAACATGCACAAGTCTCTTGGCAGGCCATCCCTCCCACACAATATGCTCAAGTCTCTTGACGTATCCTCCCTCCCACACAATATGCACAAGTCTCTTGACGTATCCTCCCTCCCACACAATATGCTCAAGTCTCTTGACGTATCCCCCCTCCCACACAACATGCACAAGTCTCTTGCAGGCCATCCCTCCCACACAATATGCTCAAGTCTCTTGACGTATCCTCCCTCCCACAAAACATGCACAAGTCTCTTGGCAGGCCATCCCTCCCACACAACATGCACAAGCCTCTTGACGTATCCTCTCTCCCACACAACATGCTCAAGTCTCTTGGCAGGCCATCCCTCCCACACAATATGCACAAGTCTCTTGACGTATCCTCCCTCCCACACAATATGCTCAAGTCTCTAGACGTATCCTCCCTCCCACACAACATGCACAAGTCTCTTGGCAGGCCATCCCTCCCACACAATATGCACAAGTCTCTTGACGGATCCTCCCTCCTACACAACATGCACAAGCCTCTTGACGTATCCTCCCTCCCACACAATATGCTCAAGTCTCTTGACGTATCCTCCCTCCCACACAACATGCACAAGCCTCTTGATGTATCCTCCCTCCTACACAACATGCACAAGTCTCTTGGCAGGCCATCCCTCCCACAAAACATGCAAAAACCTCTTGACGAATCCTCCCTCCCAAACAACACGCACAAGTCTCTTGATGGGCCCTCCCTCCCACACAACATGCACAAGCCTCTTAATGTATTCTCCCTCCTACACAACACGCACAAGTCTCTTGACGGATCCTCCCTCCTACACAACACGCACAAGCCTCTTGACGTATCCTCCCTCCCACTCAACATGCTCAAGCCTCTTGACGTATACTCCCTCCCACACAACATGCACAAGCTTCTCTTGACGTTTCCTCCCTCCACCACAACATGCACAAGCCTCTTGACGTTTCCTCCCTCCACCACAACACGCACAAGTCTCTTGATGGGCCCTCCCTCCTACACACCACGCACAAGCCTCTTGACGTATCCTCCCTCCCACTCAACATGCTCAAGCCTCTTGACGTATACTCCCTCCCACTCAACATGCTCAAGCCTCTTGACGAATCCTCCCTCCTACACAACATGCACAAGTCTCTTGGCAGGCCATCCCTCCCACAAAACATGCAAAAACCTCTTGACGAATCCTCCCTCCCAAACAACACGCACAAGCCTCTTGACGTATCCTCCCTCCCACTCAACATGCTCAAGCCTCTTGAAGTTTCCTCCCTCCACCACAACACGCACAAGGCTCTTGATGGGCCCTCCCTCCCACACAACACGCACAAGTCTCTTGATGGACCCTCCCTCCCACACAACATGCACAAGCCTCTTGACGTATACTCCCTCCCACACAACATGCACAAGCCTCTTGACGTTTCCTCCCTCCACCACAACACGCACAAGTCTCTTGACGTATCCTCCCTCCCACACAACATGCACAAGCCTCTTGACGTTTCCTCCCTCCACCACAACACGCACAAGTCTCTTGATGGGCCCTCCCTCCCACACAACATGCACAAGCCTCTTGATGGACACTCCCTCCCACACAACATGCACAAGCCTCTTAACGTATCCTCCCTCCCACACAACATGCACAAGCCTCTTGAAGTTTCCTCCCTCCACCACAACACGCACAAGGCTCTTGATGGGCCCTCCCTCCCACACAACACGCACAAGTCTCTTGATGGACCCTCCCTCCCACACAACATGCACAAGCCTCTTGACGTATCCTCCCTCCCACACAACATGCACAAGCCTCTTGACGTTTCCTCCCTCCACCACAACACGCACAAGTCTCTTGATGGGCCCTCCCTCCCACACAACACGCACAAGTCTCTTGACGTTTCCTCCCTCCACCACAACACGCACAAGTCTCTTGACGTATCCTCCCTCCCACACAACATGCACAAGCCTCTTGACGTTTCCTCCCTCCACCACAACACGCACAAGTCTCTTGACGTATCCTCCCTCCCACACAACACGCACAAGTCTCTTGACAAATCCTCCCTCCTTCACAACATGCACAATTCTCTTGACGGTTCTTCCTTCCCATACAACATACAACAGTCTTTTGTCGTTCCCTTTCCTATTCACAAACAAAAATCTCTATTGAATGTGTTTTTCTTTCATATATTTTTTGTCTAACAAAAGATTATTTTGTTCCTCATGCACATATATTATACTAAACAAATATATAACCACAAAAGGTGTTTGTGAGGACGCATGACCTGCCTGCCATTAAGTTAAGAGTCATTTCAAGTCATTGTCTGTAGCACTTAACAACATCTGTTATTAGTGTAACAGTAATAGTGGTTTTTTGACTTTTTGAAGTTTACTTTTCCTGTGAAATGTCTGAACTGCAATGCATATTGGTTTACCTTATTATTAGTTTTAATAATAAGTTAAACAAAACGAAAACAATTTATCTCAATGTTTTTACATAGTATTTTATTTAAATTGAAAAGTCTGATTAATTAAAAAAATCGGATGTTAATTATTGTTATTCTAAGTTTTGACTGAATATATGTTAGGTCAATTTCATTTATCAATCAAATTTATTGTAAGGCAGAATAAATACATATTGTATTAGTTTTTATTATTAGTTTTTTTTTTTTTAAATTGGTCTACATATCTTTGTAAAATTGTTAATACTAATAATTTGCCATCTCTTAGCATAATTGGAAATTTCGTACTGTAGGATAGTATAGGCTTTGACATTTTTTATCTGGACAAACAGTGAATGTAACTTAAGAGTTTTATTAGAAAAGCATTTTCTTTAATAATGACATCGTGTATCCTTAGTTTATGAGGTCATTCATATTATTTGTGTCTTTCTTAGTTGATAGGACACAAACATCCAAAACGAGTTCTATTCCTAAACTCTCTATTAAATATGTATACTTTTCTGTACATCCTTAATTTAATAAAAAATTATGAACCACACTTTACTATATTTCATGCAGATATAACTAATATCACAAAACACTGCTTACAAACTGAGAAAACCGACTGTCATTAAACATTGATTAATAAGTACCTGCGCTACAATTAATTGTAGGATATTTCAAGTAACACTAGTATGGTAATTACTAGTCTTCATTGCAAATTATTGCAATTTTAAGAATTAATTTATTGACAGTTAAAATGATGTGCCAAAGCATATTAATTTATTTGTATTTGAAAGGTTGTATTGAAAGGTATATTGTTAGTATTGGTAACATTTCTATATCCTTGTTATGTAAAGAGGAGTAACATTTATATCAACTCCAAAACACTCATTTAGGGTTTGACATGTTGGGCCACCCTGCCCCTAGGGGTAATAATAATTTGAAAACTTTTATATCATATTGATAAGGCTGTCAAATCCCTTAAAAATTAGGTGTAACACAATCTATGTTACTATTTGAAAATTTTGAGATTCGAACCCATGACGCTCTTTTTCGAGCACACCTTGTATTTGAAATGCGACAAAAATGGGTTAAGGACGTTTGCCATACGAGATTTATTAGGTTTAAAGTTTATTGCATCACTATGTCAAACGGTTCAGCCACAGGAGACTGTGGCCGGTTGGTCTGGAACACCCTGTATATTAGAAGAATTATTACTTTTCCGTTTTAAAAATTTTCATCCAAAAAGAGCATTCATCAGTGACCCTATACAGTAACCATAGGGATATGTCAGTTGTAGGGTAGAATGGCCCAGGATGTGTGTTAAGTTCCTAGCCACATTCATCGACAGCATAGCAATAAGAGTAATTTAGTAACGTATTACATTTTCAACTTTTACAATGCGATATAATGAACCTCTAAATTGAATTACAATATTGGTTTACCTCATATTTAATTTGAATAATAAATTCCACTTTATCAATATAACATATTCAAATTTCCTAAACTGCAATACAATTTCATTTGTATTTGATAATTAACAACAATTAATTGTGATTAAATTACGTATAAAAACCAGTGTGCAACAATGCTTTTTTATCTACGTAATTTCGATCTAGAATATGCTGCAAGACATCACCTCCTGGTCTAGGGTGTGTTCATTTAACTCAATCCATCACCTCCCCCTCCAGAACACCCTTTGACGTCACGGCTACAATCAGTCAGTCTGACAACTCACTAACGGTACGAACGTGACAGCTGTATGTTGTGTGGCAAGTGTTGCCAACATAAATGTTTACCATTATTTATTCCCATGAGGTGACAATTAAATGTAAAAATATATTTGCTGAAGAAAACAAACTAATTGACTAATTAGTAACTAAATATTCATAGTTATAAAAAAATTATTTGTGTTTTTAAAGTACCATAATACAAAGTCAGTGGAAGATGGTACATTATTAATAATTTATATTGTTAGTTTAGACCCAATTTTATTACAAGGAATCTAGTTTTAATGATCACACAGTTTTACTGTAGTAAATAATTAAATGAATCAAACTTTTTACTAACTTTGGTGACGTTATTCAAAAGAGTTCAAAATGAAATAATACAAAGCAAATTTGTTAATTGGAACTTTCTGTGTTAGATACAAATCGTAATTCATAATTTGAAAATATCAAAAGTAGGCAATTGTTTCCAATTCCTAATGACCAGGTCAAAAATAAAAAAAAAACCTAAAATTCTTATTTAACTTTGGCGTGAGAACTTGAGTGTGTTCTTTTATCGGAAATGTTGCAGTATTGCTTGATCGACATTCTAAATTTGGCATTTGCAACATTTTCAAAAGACGATGGGGATACTATAGATAAAGATATAAAATCTGCGGTGTGACTATGGATTTCAATAAATTGTTATATATATTTCCAATGTCTTTACGTACACAACATATCCATTAGATCCTCAGTCATGCAAGGTAGAAACGCCAAATGTTAAGTATTACATTCAGTAGGCCTAAATAGTTAAGTATTACATTCAGAAGGCCTAAAGAGTTAAGTATTACATTCAGAAGGCCTATATAATTAAATATTACATTCAGTAGGCCTAAAGAGTTAAGTATTACATTCAGTAGGCCTAAAGAGTTAAGTATTACATTCAGAAGGCCTAAAGAGTTAAGTATTACATTCAGTAGGCCTAAAGAGTTAAGTATTACATTCAGAAGGCTTAAAGAGTTAAGTATTACATTCAATAGGCCTAAAGAGTTAAGTATTACATTCAGAAGGCTTAAAGAGTTAAGTATTACATTCAGTAGGCCTAAAGAGTTAAGTATTACATTCAGTAGGCCTAAAGAGTTAAGTATTACATTCAGAAGGCTTAAAGAGTTAAGTATTACATTCAGTAGGCCTAAAGAGTTAAGTATTACATTCAGTAGGCCTAAAGAGTTAAGTATTACATTCAGAAGGCCTAAAGAGTTAAGTATTACATTCGGAAGGCCTAAAGAGTTAAGTATTACATTCAGAAGGCCTAAAGAGTTAAGTATTACATTCAGAAGGCCTAAAGAGTTAAGTATTACATTCAGTAGGCCTAAAGAGTTAAGTATTACATTCAGAAGGCCTAAAGAGTTAAGTATTACATTCAGTAGGCCTAAAGAGTTAAGTATTACATTCAGTAGGCCTAAAGAGTTAAGTATTACATTCAGTAGGCCTAAAGAGTTAAGTGTTACTTTCAGAAGGCCTAAAGAGTTAAGTATTACATTCAGTAGGCCTAAAGAGTTAATTTTGTGATAAAAACCTGCGATTAAACTACATTAGTAATCCTAAACATTTTACCACAGGAGAACTGCCACTTTATTTTACAAAATAAAATGCATATAGTAACATTTGTTTTTTAATTTTAACACAAATTCAAATAAAAGCTATAGGCTATATTTAGATTTCAGCCCATTAAGGCATAACAAACCTCTGATTTATACAGCCCATGTACATCCTGAGCAGCACCTTGCTACAGTTGTAGAGGAGGGAAACGAGTTAAGTTTGCCCCTTAACTTGGTACACGTTTCTGTAACTTTGTAGAGGGAAGACGTACGGCCGGAGTAAATGGAGTGGGCTACACACTGTTTCATTTTGCTAAAGTTAGTAATATACACAACCCTCTGAGATCTTCTTTCCAATTGTTCACTTCTTACTTGACTTTCATTTCAATATTTTCTGTACTTATACTTTCCTTCTAAATATTTATCACACGAATGAGTTGGTCCCTGTGAAATTTAAGGCGTTTGGTTTTTACGTTCCTTATGTAAGTCATGTAAGTAATTTGTGAATGAATCGTTCTAACATACAGTATAAGGGCGCTCTGCCTGATGGGGGCGGGGGGAGGTAGGCCATGCCGGAAACTGTAGAGTATCATGAAACTGCTGCACTATGAAACTCTAATATAACCAACATCTGTTATACATTTAATATTTAGTACAACACGAAACACGTATATGAATTGCATAAAATGAGTAGGTCTAATAATTAATTTACAAATAAACTGTATATTGCATTAGCCGTATAATTTTTATTCCAATGGAAACTAATTTTTTTCCATAATAATTTGTCAAATAATTATGGAATATTTGACAAATTATTATGGAACTTGAACCCCTCTGTACGTCTATGGGTGGGTGGGTGGGTCAATACCTCTGTACGTCCATGGGCGGGCGGGTGGGCCAATACCTCTGTACGTCCATGGGCGGGCGGGTGGGTCAATACCTCTGTACGTCTATGGGTGGGCGGGTGGGTCAATACCACTGTACGGAGTTTTATTTTACATTTTAATTTTATCTTGTAGTATTTTGCTATTTCACTTGTACATATGCTATAAATACAATGACAGTAACATAATCTAGCCTACTATGCTGGCAAGCAAAATACAATACCATTTATCAGAGCAAATTAGTTTTTAAAATTTTAAAACATGTAATTGTAGGGCACATAAAACAGTTATACTATACATTAAAACTATTAAATGCTTTTTCAATAGTAGTGTAGCACTACCATGTAGAGTAAGACCATTGTTCCTTACCACTACGTGAGCATTGGTCGGAATAAGTTATTCCTTCACCACTTCCTTACAACTACGTGAGCATTAGTCGGAATAAGTTATTCCTTCACCACTTCCTTACCACTACGTGAGAATTGGTCGGAATTAGTCATTCCTTCGCCACTTTCTGTGTTAGACAGAGATAGTTCACTTTGTCTCAGTTATATGTACAACATAAAGTAATTTAGGACCAGTCTTATTAATCGATATTTACGACTAATAATTTACATTACTGTGAACACAAATACAATCGTGACCAATAAGGTAAGTGTGAGAGGGCTTACGATATGCCAAGAACATTGTTTCATATTTCTGTTTGTGAAGAGAGGAGTATGTGGGATGGCTGATTGGATCTGTCCGATTTCCACATTTAATCGTGAACTATACTTGTCACTAAGCAATTAAACATACCCTTTGTATCATTGTTATCTCCAAACAATAGTTACAAAATCCATATTTCTATCTGAGTAGATTTATTACTACATAGATTATTGATAGTCGAAGATCGTATTTAGGAAATTCTATAAATTTGGGAAATCATAAATGATTATCATCTATTAAATTCGACGGACGAGTCAAGTTGGGAATCTCTTTTTATGGCAATAACATGTGTTTAATCTTAGATCCATACTCTAGCCCGAGCTCAAAGTCTTACCGCCTTAGACCGCTCAGCCACCGGCTTGGTCGAACATGGTCTAACTTATCTTATTGAGTCTTAGTATAACATAAGTTTTTTTTTATGTTAAATCTCATAAACACTAAGACATTAATAGATTAAAATAACATAGGAATTATACCAAAATAATATGAATGTGAATCTCACCCTGTGAAGGTAGCCATGGTTGACCTCACCGGTGGTCCAAAGGATGGGGATGCCCATGGAGGTGGCGGCCAGAGCAGGCATCAGGCCTGGGGCTTCAGTAGCGAACACTAGGACGGCGAGGACGGTCTTGTTGGACCAAGCTGCGGCTAGTTTACTTAGGTAGGGTGCCAAGAAGAACGGAGGAAGTGGGTGGTAGAGTGGGGAGATTGAGGCACCCGCTGCGGACACGTCAGCTGACAGTGCGGTCAGGGTGCGGTTCACCGCCCGCATCACAACTGACTCGTAGTCCGCCGCGTACGCCACGCCTAAGTACAGCTTGGCTAGACTGCTAGACCTGAAAATAAAGTTTAAAAGAACATGAATATTCTCATCTTACTGCTAACAGTCCTTACTACTCTAAAACAATTTGTTTTAATTAGATAGTTAATGAGTTATATCAACTTAGTACACTCCAAGGCTGTATATAATTGGTCGGTAGTTAAGTTGGTTGAAGCCTAGCTTCATAAGCTAAAGGTTCCCAATTTGATCCTAATCAGAGTCGTAACGAATTTGGAAGGGGATCAGCTGATAACCACCTGTTGATTTGTCATTTTGCTATGTATTTATGAATTGAGTTGATGACACATTTTAAGGAATAGTCGGCCTTTGATTGTAACAATGATTCATTCGCTCTTCTACATTCATCCGAAAACCGTATTCAACCAAATCTTGACTATAGGCGTCTTAATAATAAATAAAAATATAATGTAACTAAGGCGATATTGGATTTGGTCCTACACTAAAGATACTTTGCAAGTAACATTGTAACAGGCTGCCGCAACAGTGAGATAAGTATAGTGAATGTCAGTTATTTTGGTCAATTATTTGGGAATACTATGAAGATTGAAACATGTTTAACTGGAACCAACTAACTGTAAATTTCATTATTAGTCTATCAAATACTCGTATATTTGAATCAAATAGCACTTATACTGTAAACAATTCGTATCCTTAATCTTTATTTATTATCATAATAGAAAGTGTAAAAGTAAATACTGTTGGTGTCATATGGCCACTTGAGGAGGTGCAGTTATCCTCACTTGTGATCTCTGAACCGCAGGGACGATACAGGTGTTCACACTGAGACTTTGGTCATGCCTTCGCTCTTCAGTTTGCAGCTCTATACCCTAATTTAGAATTACTATAAATAATACGTGAATCCATTTCTACGTATCATTTTTTTAATAATTCATTATTACTAAGACGACGATCGTAGAGATATGAGCGAATATGAGGAGTGAATGAGTGTGATGAAGAGTGTAGATGAACGAGTATATTCGTTTTTACTAACTGAGTTCAGAAAGGACCATTTATTAATAGTTCAATAGACAGGCCAACTAAGGGACCTACAGCGTGATCTTGATAGCCCAAAAATAAAACAAAATAACATAAGTGTAACTAATTCACAGTTTAAAATTATGTCTAGTTATAATTCATAACTAGACATAATTCATTACAATAACTTTTTGCAAAATAACTAATAAAAAGTCATAGTTTTCGTTTTTCGTTTAAGTTCTACTAAGCTAGTTCTAAATATTGATGTAAATAATATTTATGTAAATTTGAGTATTTACAATATTCACCTTTACGTGGAATCGGAACCACGTAAGTGTGAGTATTTGACACAATCTTTATACTCATTTCTCCTCCCTACACTACATCCAAACACTGACTTTATATTTATTTATGTGCTCTCTGGTTTATTTCTGTAAGAGTCATGTTACTGTATAAGAGTAATTTCCCCATATGTTTACCTTATTTATAGATCAAATCCCTTTAAAACTTACAAATTGGTAGTAATAACTGGTCTGGTTTTAAAATAGTAATTGCTATCCGAAGATAACTTACAAACTGAAAATAAAAAATTACTTATGATTCTTTTTTTTAATAAGGTTATGATAAAATATTACGTATATATAAACAATTATTTTGCTCCAAGTCGTTTGGTGGCATTTTAAACGTAGCTGAAAAACCAGCAAAACAAAAAATAACAGCCAATCCGCCCTGCCAAAATATTCGTTCTTCCTTCTATAATGAGAAAAAATCCTACCCATAAAGTAAAAAAAACCAAAATTGATTATTATTTAACAACTCAATTCCAATTTACCTACAAATGATTTATAAAAACCTTTTTGAATCATTAATTTGAAAAATATTCCAGATGTTCAATAAGAAAATAATAATAATAATAATTTTGTGGCTGCTTTTCGTCTAACTAAAGACAGGGCATGATTGACTCGGAAAATATTTTCATTGCTTTGGAATATATGAATATTGTATATTATACTATGTAGGCCCTATATCGTTTGATGTTATGGACAAAAAAGTACTATATTTGCCGTATAAAATTGTCAAACAATAGATTATATAGTATATATTAGGAGGCCAGATCAATTACGAGTCAATGACTTGATGTCAAGTCAATTATTCTGCTCTTTAATACATTATTTAATCTCATTTGATTGCATAATATTTTATTTTGTGTTCAATTATCTCTCAAAACATGCTTTTTTACATTAATTATATGTAGCATTTATTTAAAAATATACCGATATACCACTTTTCCAGTTTCTTTTTTTATATTAAATCAAATGTTTTGATGGCCACTACAAACTGGTTGTATTACCTAGGTAACCTTCTTATTCCACAAATATTAAGTAATATCGTTAAATTTATTTCATTTATTAATTTAAATTTTAATGTTATCTTTCATATTATTTCAGAAATTAAGACATTTGGTTATCCAAACTGTACATATGTGTGTAATCAATGTATGTGGAATAATGTTTCTTTTGAATTTACTTTTTTCCTTTATTAAAAGGATCTGAATTAAATAAATAAGGGTATTTTAACTAGCAGACACATAAGAGGGATAATGGCGTGATCGGGTCCGTAAATAACTAACTTAACCCAGGAACTGGGAGATTACTGGCGTCCTGTACGGCTCACTCCGTCAAGTTCTACGAACACTAAACAGCTTAATGAGAGATACAAATCTCAATCTATAGATAAGCTGGACCTTCTGGTTTCCCCGTTTATTTGCACATAAAAACAGATGTTATAATTCAATGTAATACTAACATACCTAAAAGCTCCTTTTGAAATAATGACAATATATTTTACAAATGTTCCAAAAACCAAGTAAAGAAGTATAAATATGGTTTATTTTTGTATCCTTTTCAACCTATGAAGCAATCATTAATTTCCCACGCTTTCTGATTTTGTTTAACTTCACTGGTCAGTTCCTACGGCCCACAAGAATGTGCGTAAACTCCATATTTGTAAGGTAAGATAATGGAACAAGCCTAATTGGGTTAAGGTTAGTATTTATAGGTTGAAATAAAAATTCCAAATACTCTTACTTTGTTGGGCTAACAAACAGCTATGCTATCAATTATATAGCATGTACATTACTATACATTCTTTATACGTATTTTCGAAGAAAGGTCAATTGTACAGCGCGAAGCAATGTAAAGTTCCGCTTGGCAAGTCAGCCAAGCAATCAAGAGGGCTGCCAATTACCCCTGTTTTGTGTGTATTTTGTTTTAAGTTGATAAGTTTTAATGAAATGGATAGTTCACTTATAAGGTTTTGTTGTGTATTCAGTGCTTGGTTAAATTATGCACTATATTTAACTCATGGCTACGTATGTTATGTGTTGCTTATGTATTTTTTCTTTTTATAATTATTCGATCATTTATTTCATTATTATGTTAATTATATAGTGATTATCTAATCATATAGAAATATACTGCATTAAGATATGATACTTATATTTGTATAAGTGATAAATTTCTAAATTTCTTATTTTGAACCGATGCTGGAACTATTTAATTTTACTACCCGACAGCCCTTGCTTCGATACTGGGTGGTCCTCTACGCTTGTTATTCTTCTCGCTACTGTTGTCTCTAAACTATCATATCAATATAAAAGATCAGCCTGCTACTATTCTTTAGGTGACAATGTTTTTTAGCCTACTTGTACTTTAGGGCTGTTCAAATTAGTGCAATCATGTTAGAGTTAGTATAAATAAACTTTAAATAATTCAAATTAAAAACCAATTTAGCCAAGGTTTTGTGTTATGTTGATTTTTTCAGCTGTTTGTAATAAATTATTACAGTAAATGAATACGAATGGTAGTCGTATCGACACAGGAAGCGTTAAGGTGCCGTTTGTACCTCTTAGGAAAGGTATTTCGAGAAATCCTTCTTTAGTGGGTCTCTTAGATACAAACGCTAACTTCCCCCTAAATTACATCAAAATCTATTCGCTGGAGATATCGTGATAAGTGAGTACACCGTTTTTGCATTGTATATTGCGTTTGGTAAGTTTTATTAAGATATTATTTGCTTTTTCACAAAGTTATTTTGATATTCATGAAGCTATTTTCTATGACGTTTCCTGTAACTGTTTGTTCTGTTGGGGTCAAAAAGGTAATATATATTTGCTGTTTATTGTGAAATGCTTATATTTTATTATAACGTGCCTTTGATAAATATATTATTAACTACCAAAATAAAAACCATTTTGATATTAAGTAATACGTAATGAATCGTATTAACTTTTAAAATTATCATGAATCAACTCATTCCACTAAGAAAACAAACAATGCCAATAGTAGTAATTGGTGACATTTTGACAACAGCCGAATAAAATGTGAGGCATTAATAAGTTATTTTATGAGTTAATTAGAGCATGATAAAATGAAATCCAACGAAATAAAAAGCTAACACTCAATATCTAAACATGATGTTGTAAAAAATAAATGATTGACATTATATGAGCATTGGTGCATGAAATATTATAAGTGCTCGGCTTTCGAATTGTTGATTAAAAGTATCTTATATATAAAGGAGATGATAGGCACTGTCGTACTCTCTCGGTACCTTCAGTACCTCTTAGTACCTTCAGTACCTCTTGGTACCTTCAGTACCTCTTGGTACCTTCAGTACCTCTTAGTACCTTCAGTACCTCTTAGTACATTCAGTATCTCTTGGTACCCTCAGTACCTCTTGGTACCTTCAGTACCTCTTAGTACCTTCAGTATCTCTTAGTACCTTCAGTACCTCTTGGTACCCTCAGTACCTCTTGGTACCTTCAGTACGTCTTTGTACCTTCAGTATCTCTTAGTACCTTCAGTACCTCTTGGTACCCTCAGTACCTCTTGGTACCTTCAGTACGTCTTTGTACATTCAGTATCTCTTAGTACCTTCAGTACCTCTTGGTACCCTCAGTACCTCTTGGTACCTTCAGTACGTCTTTGTACCTACAGTACCTCTTAGTACCTTCAGTACCTCTTAGTACCTTCAATCTTAGGTACCGCGCCGTAACTGGCAGCATTTGTTTCTAAATAGTTTAAAAGAAAATGGTTAGGTTTACACGCAAGAACTTCAATGAAAAGTGTAAAATAATTTCACTATATACAAATTTCCTTCTTACGAAACTCCAATAATAAAATATAAAAAAAATAAATCCGTGTCAAATGGTTGACATGGTTGTATTTGTAATTGATTGTTGTATGTAGTTACTATATTAAATATTATTTGTTCATTTCGTTTAAAAAAATATCATAATTAAATACATTTCACTCTTAATAATAATATAGGTATCTTAATACAACGCAAAATGGTTGTAATGACAGTGGGAAAGAAGTCTTCAAAATCTGTGGAGAGGATACTCCAAGCTGACGTCATACGGCCACAACGAGTAGACATTCTGGTGGACAATAGTTAGTTACTCTGATGCGCACATTGAATAATGAATAAATACATGATGAATAAATACCTTATTTCATATAATATTTGCAAATATAACTCAGGCTATCGACGATAAATCATTTCCTGACCAGTTTATCAAGCAGTGTGATCAGGTGCGAAGAAATGCAAAAAAATCTATTGTCTAGAATATTAGGTCTAGTAATAAAAAATGATTTATTATAATTAGTGGCTGGCCTTCCGTACAGCTATTTACTTACACTTTGGTTCCATTGTCATTTATACAACTTATTTGAAGTTTGTTAAAATGTTAGGTGATGACATTGTTGTTTTAACTGTTTTATGTAATTTCGATTGATTATTATTTTAAAAATGCCGTAGCTCAATAACAATAAAAATTAATTTTCAAGGCTAACTAATTACACAGTAAATGCATTCTATTTGTGGAAATACTCACCCATTAAACATTACACGGTGAACATATTCTTATCAAGAGTTAATTTTTAGTTTGTATCATCACGTATAGCGAAAAGGCTCCTGCGGCACTTGTCCAAGATATTTCTTGATTAAATCAAGCATCCTCAACAACAGCCAATTCCACTTTCACTTTCAAAATAGCATAAAAAAGCAACACCTCTCTTATTTGTCTAACTGTATACAAACAACATTGTGTAAACAAAACTTCATAATAAATATAATTGTAGAATGTTGGGTTTGATATAATCGAGTTTGCTAGTCTAATCGATCTACTATTCTTCTTAATCATGCTTTAGATGACCTGTAGCCAATTCTAGATTATAGATCAACCGCTTCGAATAAACTGTTCGTTGTCTGATTCTCACGTACGTACGGCTGTAGTGCCCGGCAACTCTGGACTGTCACCTGAGTCACACATAGGTTCGGCGTATGGAATATTGATGCACTGGCAACTCTGGAGCGTCACCTGAGTCTCGCGTAGGTTCGGCGTATGGAACATTGATACGCCGGCAACTCTGGACTGTCACCTGAGTCTCGCGTAGGTTCGGCGTATGGAACATTGATACGCCGGCAACTCTGGACTGTCACCTGAGTCTTGTGTAGGTACGGTGTATGGCATCTATGTGATCAGTGCGCCATACGCCATACCTATGCGAAACTCAGGTGACGGTCCAGAGTTGTCGGCGCACAATGTGCCATACACCGTACCTACGTGAAACTCAGGTGACGGTCCAGAGTTGCCGGCGTACAATGTTCCATACGACGTACCTACGTGAAACTCAGGTGACGGTCCAGAGTTTTCGGCGTACAATGTGCCATACGCCGTACCTACGTGAAACTCAGGTGACGGTCCAGAGTTGTCGGCGCACAATGTGCCATACGCCGTACCTACGTGAAACTCAGGTGACGGTCCAGAGTTGTCGGCGCACAATGTTGCCATATGCCGTACCTACGTGAAACTCAGGTGACTGTCCAGGAACTCTGGAAATCGTGATTCTGCGCAGGGTGTTTGCAAAGTGGTTGGTCTATGGGATATGAATTTTAAAGTCATTTTTAGTCACTACGTTTATTAAAAATGTTACAAAACCTGTACAGTTTTGTTCATGAAAATGTAAGACATATGATGTTGGCACTTAATAAAACATTTATATTGTAACATATTGAAATATCTATTAATAGTTTGCAGAATTAATAATATTTTATATTTACTTGTAAATTTAGTAGTTGTCTTAGTCGTAATATTATTACAAGCCTTCTTATTGTGATATATAACTGGTAAAGTTAATTGTGAATAGTTTAAATACGTATTACCTTTTTAAATACTTTTACATCCATTTTTAAAATGGATACCAGTATCGTTGAAAATATTGCTTTCCACGGATAAAAGCAATTTAAATTTCTGAGAGAGTTTTGAATAAAATGAGAAACTTAAGCGGAAAAGGAACATTAAGGTGGCTGATATAATTGCCTCCATTCACCACTTTCAATCCGATGACTAGCAATCTTTTTGTGACAGATTTTCTTAGTTGATTTCAATAGAATGGTTAACCCATTCAACTGCAAATCAACAAAAGAGAATGTAAATAGCAATATTTGTTTCATTAAAAGTAAAAATGTTTATTTATTTAGAGTTGGGATGGTTATTATCTACACCCATATTCATGCTTACGAAAACCTTTCAATAAATTAGCCTCCTATAAAATAAACTATAATTGTAAATGTGTTCACATAATTCCTGTTTCGAAATATAGTTTTTGGTTGAAAAATACATATTCAAGCAAAGAGACATTTATCTTAAATACTTAGCGAGACATAAGACTGTTTCATGATATATAACAGGGAGGTCCAAGATCTTATCCTAAAACTCAACTGGAATGAGACCTCTCAATTCTTTTATATTTCATACAAGAAGTACGCAGCCAAAATTACAAGGTTATAAGTTACTTGGAAGGCAGTATGCTATTTAAAAAATTAAAAACAGGAATTATTTTACAATTCTTGGAAAATAATAAGACACGTTAGGATGTGAAAACTCAGTTTTGTTTGGTTAAAGTATATTAGAAACCACGTAAAAATAAGTACATTTTATAGTGAAGACCATAATAAAAATGAAGTATTTAAACTTTGTCTTTGGAGTTTGATGGTCTCTGTAGGCTTTCAAGACCGATATTTTTTGTTAGTTCAGTCGTAACTTATTTTCAATTAGCCTTTCCAGCCTCTTTTTCAAAATATTATGTCGTTAAAAGCTGAATTGATGCTGATTGGAGCCTGAACCCAGTTTTTCACATACAAAAGTGTTCCTAAACGGAAGATCAGTCCAAATTTTCGTTCTCATTGTTTGTAAGGTAGTAAACTCCCTTGACCTTGGATAAGCTAAAATGTCTGTGAATAAATAAGCTTAGCCGTGGTGTATATATATCAAGCAGGACTCGAAAACAGTAGCAAGGACTCGCTGGCACTGTTTTTTTACTCAGCTTCTCCAGGGGAAAAAATTTAATGTTGTGTAATGGGATCGATCAACTGCATTCCATGGTTCATTCAGCCTTTTAAATGTGGGAAAATGCTGACAATTTTGAATATCAACTATAATAAACAGTTCAACAGCTTTGTAACTTCTAAATTCTGAAAAACAAACAAAATTTTCTATACAGGTGTTTTACAGACATACATGTAAACTAAGCACTACCTTCCAATTTTTCTAGGGCGCTAAGATTTTTCATAGATTATTCATTTATTAGATGTAAAAAAAGAGGAGGGTCCCTAGGTCTCCTACTTGAATTTTTTGTACTACTCTAAGATATAAACTTTGTTTCGAAAGTAAAAAAATCAACTGTTTGATTATGACTTCTGTAATTCAATTGTATAATCTAATATATAAGTTGTATACAACAGAAAAAAAACATAAAAATCACAACATGGTTTAACACACCTAAGAACAGTTTATTCAGTGTCATAGACAAGAGGATTCCGACGTTATCGCAAGACGACGGCTTTATGCAACATTGATCTTGACTGTTCCTTGGATGGATGAGAGTGGCACACCGATATTGCACACCTAGTCTTAATTAACTCGTGTCGTGTTACTAGCTCACGTGTTAGAAGCGCACAAGGGTCAAAGCGTGTTATGAGCGCACAACCCTTCTACCCGGGGCTCGGAGGGTCCAATCTAACCTGTCGGTGGTCCGGTATAATCCCCTGGCCATAAATGGATTAAACAAGGTTGAGTGAACATCCTAGCTCAAATTTAAATATTTTTGGATTGAACATTTCTTTAAAAATAAACACGACGGTTGTAAAAGTAACATTATTTAATTATATTTTAGTTTTTTCCTGTAGAAAAATGTCTAGAACGAGCAGCAGCCGCTTGTGGAGTGTCTTTAGCGTAGTAAAAATAATATGACAAAAAAGAAGATATAAACATTTCACCTGGAGCAGGATGTACATTTGCCATACCAAAAAGAAATAAAGCCGTAAAGTTGTCACAGAAGTTGATGACTTTGATAAATGCGCTATAAGGAGGACGGTGTATAATTTTTACAAAACAGAAAAATTACTTCCTACGCTAAACATTCTAAAGAATAAACAATCAGAAGATATAAAATTCAGAAGCGGTGTTTTTAATTTAAGAGAAATAATAAAAGAATTGTGTTTTAAGTGGAAGAAAATTGAAAACAACCAAAAGGTGAAAACAACCTGATTTATGCACACTAGTTAAACTCTAAAAGGACCAGCATAAAGTGTTTGCCTTTGACAACCTTCTTAATCAATTTGGACATTCTGTGCTTCGTCTTCCACCTTATTATCCGGCTCTCAATCCGATTGAGATGCTTTGGGGCATAATACAAAAACTACGTTGCACAAAAAAAGTAACTAATAAAATAGACGATACGATCAAGTTGTGTAAGGTCAAAATGGAAGAAATGTCTGCTGTAGAATGGAAAAGAGTGTGTAAAAAGTCATAAAAGTTGAGAATGAATATTTTGAAAAAGGAACATTTAATAGATGAGACAACTGAACAGTTTGTAATACACGTTGGTGACGATAGTGTTAGCGAGGAAGAAAGTGAAGGAGAGGTTGCTTTACCACTAGCGACACCACTGTGATCAAGTAAGTATCTAAAACATATGTAATAAATTATGTTAATTAAAGTATTATTATAATTAAATAATCTATAAAGCTGTTCCTATCATTTTCGCTATAATTCAGTGTACTGAATAGGGTTTTAAAAATCATATTTTTGTAGTCTATTGAATGCATGTTACTCAAATTTTAACTATTTAAACATAAAACCAGACGTTTTATAATATAACTAGTATTGAAAAATAGACAGTAAAACTTAATTGATTTATTTGTTTAACTTAATTAACCATTCTACCATGCCACTGTGTTCTGCCGCTTTACACAAATCAAACAATGGTCACTTACACAGCTCGCATAGCTCTAACCACTAATTCTATATAAAATCCTAAGTAAAAAAATTTAATTTATCCCTTTTTCAAAAACTATCTCGCTTACAAATCTAACCTGACAACATTTTTTAAAAGTTTAACTAATAATCTTATAGTTTTATAAACAACAGTATAAAATGTGTATTATAATATATCATTATACTTGTTGTCACAAGTGAAAAGCCGATTTATTAAGCTTTTATTTGGTACAATTTATTTAATTTTATGTCATCATCTTCATAATAAAATCACGAGAAGAATAAGAAAGTTGTCATTGAACGCTTTTACGCTAAGCGAACATTTTCATGCAGGTTAGTAGTGCATGGCCGAGTCTACGGTTATAGCAATCGTACTATAACAGTATGTCGTCCCTGATCACGTTGATTTGTCTACACGTAACAGTGTGCTGTCCCTGATCACGTTGATTTGTCTACACGTAACAGTATGCCGTCCCTGATCACGTTGATTTGTCTACACGTAACAGTATGCCGTCCCTGATCACGTTGATTTGTCTACACGTAACAGTGTGCCGTCCCTAATCACGTTGATTTGTCTACACGTAATAGTGTGCCGTCCCTGAACACGTTGATTTGTCTACACGTAACAGTATGCCATCCCTGATCACGTTGATTTGTCTACACGTAACAGTATGCCGTCCCTGATCACGTTGATTTGTCTACACATAATAGTGTGCCGTCCCTGATCACGTTGATTTGTCTACACGTAACAGTATGTCGTCCCTGATCACGTTGATTTGTCTACACGTAATAGTGTGCCGTCCCTGATCACGTTAATTTGTCTACACGTAACAGTATGCCATCCCTGATCACGTTGATTTGTCTACACGTAACAGTATGCCGTCCCTGATCATGTTGATTTGTCTACACGTAACAGTGTGCCGTCCCTAATCACGTTGATTTGTCTACACGTAATAGTGTGCCGTCCCTGATCACGTTGATTTGTCTACACGTAACAGTATGCCGTCCCTGATCACGTTGATTTGTCTACACGTAACAGTATGCCATCCCTGATCACGTTGATTTGTCTACACGTAACAGTATGCCGTCCCTGATCACGTTGATTTGTCTACACGTAATAGTGTGCCGTCCCTGATCACGTTGATTTGTCTACACGTAACAGTATGCCGTCCCTGATCACGTTGATTTGTCTACACGTAACAGTATGCCGTCCCTGATCACGTTGATTTGTCTACACGTAACAGTATGCCATCCCTGATCACGTTGATTTGTCTACACGTAACAGTGTGCCGTCCCTGATCACGTTGATTTGTCTACACGTAACAGTATGTCGTCCCTGATCACGTTGATTTGTCTACACGTAACAGCCGTACATTCATATTTTACATTACCGTAACAACAAGATTGTTCTGTTGAGTATTTATATCAATTATTGGTCGTATATAAGGTTTGGGTGGGAGATCGCACATGTTTTAATTTTTTTATATTAAATATGCAAAATCAATTAAAAGAAAATTTGATTTATTCAAGTAGACCAGTTTATATTGATATTTTAATTAATATGACGCCGATCATCAAAATATGAGCAGAATAAGGTGAATGAGTAAGATGAGAGTTGTTGAACGAGTGTAGTCATTGTTACTAACCAACAACTTCCAGACACTCCAGACTTCTCGAGTAATAGATAATTCAATCTCGTTTTGTTTAAAACAGTAGATAGTTTAAATTATCTTATTCGTCTATGTTTGAAAGATCGATAAAAAACCAGCACCTGTTACTGATTAACCAAAAACATGTTTTATTTGTTCAAAATATTTATCATACAAGTGTGATCTTTCGTCTTTATTCCAATTTATTAGCTTTTTGTCATCATGCAGCAGTGACGTCAGACAGCCATCTATCATGCGACGATGGCTGATAATCTGCATGTAAATGTTCTCAATCCTAGTTACTTAAAATTGGTTATCATTAATTTTGCACGATGTTATTTGGTTTACTAACCCTGTAATAACAGTTGTATCAGCAAGTATTACATTAAATTACTTTTTTTACTATATTGGTGGACAGTTATATATCTATAATATAACGTAAAGCACATTTAAAATGTATTAGACCTTTGTCTTTGTTATATTGATATAAAGTAAATAGTAGTCAAATTTAGGTTGAAAACCAACCAACTTATATATTTATAGTAAATCTTTCTTTGTCTGTTAATATTAAGTTGTAATATTTCGTTTAAGCAAAACGTGTAACAATGTTGAGGTACCGCAATCTATCATTATTTCACAATATTGAAATTTAAATAGTTTGCTACTAACTATTTTATTAGTTTTATTATTTGTGTATGCCTCTGATTGGACCACACGAAGTATACGGCAGCCAATCCGTTTTGATGAGAAGGCATTTTTTTGTGCTCACGCTTGTTTCAGTCTTTACACATGTCTAATTAAGAGATTTTTCTAGTTATTTTCCCTACCACCCTCTGACGTACATGCTGGCTGTATTAATGGGTGTCCAAGGTATCCCACTCTTCCTTCTAACATCTGATCCTAAACAATCATTCTGCTAGATCAATTTAATTAGTATGATACTAACAATCAATCAATATATGACTAAAAGTACTAGTTTTGTCATTATAATTAATGTAATAACGTGTTACAGGTAAGTTAATTGGCAAACAAATTATTTTTAGAGTTGCCTCCTTCAAACTTTAAGATGCTACCAATTTGGAAAGGATTGATATAAATACAAATCTTTCTCTTTTTAAATAAGTAAAATATGACCTGTCATTAGATGAAAGTTGAAAATGCTGTCTTATGCTTGTAATTTTTCTATTTCAGATGTGGGTGACATTTTCGTGCACGTAGTAATGATTTTCAGAGGCCATAGAATGTTCTTAGAATGTGGACTCTTAGGTCTGCTTATTTAGTCTACATTCCAAAACTAAAAACTAATTTATTAGTTTTAGATTTAAAACAGATTCAATACCTTTTTTTCAAAGTGGTTAAATTATTTTTATTATGTGGCTAATTGAATTAAATTATTTTGATTTTGTTATAGTTTGAAACACAAAAACAAAAATATAAAAATTTCCAACTGAAAATATGATTTGTGAATATACAAAATATAAAATTTCTACTCTGTTTTATAGACATGTTTTCAGAACAACAGAGCCCAAAACAACACAGGAAAGTGTTATCGATCAAGAAAATGGCCTGGTTTCTTAAAAAGGTTCACATAAAAGTATTTGCAATCTTCTAGAGATATCTCATTCTTATCATAAAAGCACCGTAACCAATATTTCATCCTATGGAAAGTAAGTCTTTCCCTTCCTGGTTCAAAAACTACCTTTGTGAATATATCAAGCAATACTCAATAATTAAACATGTACAGTCTAGAATATCGTGATACGTCCATGAGGTTCGGCAACAACGTAATTTATTATCTGGATGGTTTCTAAATATACTCTTATAACTATTTTAAAACATCGTTAGCTATAAATTGCGAAGAATTACTTTTTTATGTAATTTGGATACATTAAAATCAATATACCATGCTAACGTTCATTCACATGTATGTTATAGCTTGGCTATCTATGGTGTAACATCAAAAAGAAATCTTGATAGAATATTGTTACTACACAAAAAGCATTAAAAATCATGTTGAAACTTGAGCCACATATTTCCGTAAAAAAACATTTTTCAAGTCTACAGACATTAACAGTTTATGATCAGTATTTATTATATTGTTTGCTAATTGTAAAGAATAACATTCAAAACCTTGATTAGAGAAGTAAATTTCATCTTACAACACTAGGAATAAAAATGATTAAAATTTTTCTCAACATAATTGAGTTTTTATAGAAAATAGGCAACATAAATGAGATCAAAAGCTTTGGATCATCTACCAATTGCATTAAAAATTAATATTGAGAGTAAATATTTTAAAACTAATGTAAAAAAATATCTAATGAAAAAAGTGTACGTTCATTGGAAGAATTTTTTCTCCTTGTTAATATTTAGCTATGCATTTGTATTTTAAGTGTTTGTTGTAAACCCATTTGACTCTGTTCATGTAAGTATATACAAGATGAATAAAGAATAAAGATATTTTTATTTTCAATAATTGTTATGTTATTCATATTTTTATTTTATATTGCTTTTATTTACAGGTGATAGTTTAATGTAAGTATTTTAATCTTATTTTTAACCTAGTGATTGGTGCTAACTTGACGTTTGTTAAAGCAAATGTGTTACTTAGGAGAGAATTATATAAGTTATTAGATAAAAACTGACAAACTCTGTTATTTTTAGTTGTCATAAATGATTTAGCAAAGAGTATACCGAGGATTACAAAGACTATACTCTACGGTTAGTGACAATTTGGATCAAATAGAACAGTTAGCTGGTAGTACTACAGTATTAATAAGGCATCTCAGTGGTTTCATGACGATGCGTAGAACAATTAGCTGGTAGTACTATTAATAAGGCATCTCAGTGGTTTCAGGATGATGAGTAGAACAGTTAGCTGGTAGTACTATTAATAAGGCATCTCAGTGGTTTCAGGATGATGAGTAGAAGAGTTAGCTGGTAGTACTATTAATAAGGTATCTCAGTGGTTTCATGATGATGAGTAGAACAGTTAGCTGGTAGTACTATTAATAAGGCATCTCAGTGGTTTCAGGATGATGAGTAGAACAGTTAGCTGGTAGTACTATTAATAAGGTATCTCAGTGGTTTCATGATGATGAGTAGAACAGTTAGCTGGTAGTACTATTAATAAGGCATCTCAGTTGTTTCATGATGATGAGTAGAACAGTTAGCTGGTAGTACTATTAATAAGGTATCTCAGTGGTTTCATGATGATGAGTAGAACAGTTAGCTGGTAGTACTATTAATAAGGCATCTCAGTGGTTTCATGATGATGAGTAGAACAGTCAGCTGGTAGTACTATTAATAAGGCATCTCAGTGGTTTCAGGATGATGAGTAGAACAGTTAGCTGGTAGTACTATTAATAAGGCATCTCAGTGGTTTCATGATGATGAGTAGAACAGTCAGCTGGTAGTACTATTAATAAGGCATCTCAGTGGTTTCATGATGATGAGTAGAACAGTTAGCTGGTAGTACTATTAATAAGGTATCTCAGTGGTTTCATGATGATGAGTAGAACAGTTAGCTGGTAGTACTATTAATAAGGCATCTCAGTGGTTTCATGATGATGAGTAGAACAGTTAGCTGGTAGCACTATTAATAAGGTATCTCAGTGGTTTCATGATGATGAGTAGAACAGTTAGCTGGTAGTACTATTAATAAGGTATCTCAGTGGTTTCATGATGATGAGTAGAACAGTCAGCTGGTAGTACTATTAATAAGGCATCTCAGTGGTTTCAGGATGATGAGTAGAACAGTTAGCTGGTAGTACTATTAATAAGGTATCTCAGTGGTTTCATGATGATGAGTAGAACAGTCAGCTGGTAGTACTATTAATAAGGCATCTCAGTGGTTTCATGATGATGAGTAGAACAGTTAGCTGGTAGTACTATTAATAAGGTATCTCAGTGGTTTCATGATGATGAGTAGAACAGTTAGCTGGTAGTACTATTAATAAGGCATCTCAGTGGTTTCATGATGATGAGCAGAACAGTTAGCTGGTAGTACTATTAATAAGGCATCTCAGTGGTTTCATGATGATGAGTAGAACAGTTAGCTGGTAGTACTATTAATAAGGCATCTCAGTGGTTTCATGATGATGAGTAGAACAGTTAGCTGGTAGTACTATTAATAAGGCATCTCAGTGGTTTCATGATGATGAGTAGAACAGTCAGCTGGTAGTACTATTAATAAGGTATCTCAGTGGTTTCATGATGATGAGTAGAACAGTTAGCTGGTAGTACTATTAATAAGGTATCTCAGTGGTTTCATGATGATAAGTAGAACAGTTAGCTGGTAGTACTATTAATAAGGTATCTCAGTGGTTTCATGATGATGAGTAGAACAGTTAGCTGGTAGTACTATTAATAAGGTATCTCAGTGGTTTCATGATGATAAGTAGAACAGTTAGCTGGTAGTACTATTAATAAGGTATCTCAGTGGTTTCATGATGATGAGTAGAACAGTTAGCTGGTAGTACTATTAATAAGGTATCTCAGTGGTTTCAGGATGATGAGTAGAACAGTTAGCTGGTAGTACTATTAATAAGGTATCTCAGTGGTTTCATGATGATGAGTAGAACAGTTAGCTGGTAGTACTATTAATAAGGCATCTCAGTGGTTTCATGATGATGAGTAGAACAGTCAGCTGGTAGTACTATTAATAAGGCATCTCAGTGGTTTCATGATGATGAGTAGAACAGTGAGCTGGTAGTACTATTAATAAGGTATATCAGTGGTTTCATGATGATGAGTAGAACAGTTAGCTGGTAGTACTATTAATAAGGCATCTCAGTGGTTTCATGATGATGAGTAGAACAGTTAGCTGGTAGTACTATTAATAAGGTATCTCAGTGGTTTCATGATGATGAGTAGAACAGTTAGCTGGTAGTACTATTAATAAGGTATCTCAGTGGTTTCATGATGATGAGTAGAACAGTTAGCTGGTAGTACTATTAATAAGGCAGCTCAGTGGTTTCATGATGATGAGTAGAACAGTCAGCTGGTAGTACTATTAATAGGGCAGCTCAGTGGTTTCAGGATAATGAGACGACGCAGAATATTATTTTTAGCCTTAGGTTTGTGAATATTGATTTATGCAGTAATGTAAATAATGTCAAGTTTTTAGGAGTTCATTTGGATAGCCAGCTAAACTGGGGTTATTATGTTGAGTACATCTCGATTAGGCTATCAAGCGTTGTATACCTAATTAAATGCCTAAACGATTTTTTTGATAACTACATTAGGATGACTTAGTTTGATCTTTTTCAATGTATTTGTCGATACGGTCTTATTTTCTGGGGTAACAATTGTAATCTCCTTGAGATTCTGCTTATACAAATAGGAATGTTAGATGTATGAAGGTTCGGCATTTGACGCACATTGTAAACATTTATTTTGCAAATTAAAAATTCAAACGGTTGTAAATTTGTATATTTTTTATCTTATGATTGAAGTAAACTACCATTTTCTGTTCTCAATAATAGTATCCACAATTATAACACAAGCAGTAAAAATCAGATAAGTAGAAGTTGTAATGGGCTAAGTAGTCATGTAGTAATGTCTGTTAAGATATTTAATAATTTGAATAAAACTTATCAATTGTATTCTGATGGACAGTCACTGTTTTTGAAAAAATCATATAATTAGCTCTTAGTAAATCGTATGGTTGGCTCTTAGTAAATCTTTTTATTTTGTTAGTGACTTCATGTTCATTAACTAAATTAAACTCTAGTCAAGGTTTTGGTATTTAAATTTGTATAGTCTATTTTATTTATTATATTTTATTTATTAATTCTCATTGTATAGCTTATTATGTAAATTTTATCTATTAACTTATGTATTTATAATTTTGTATCATTGATATAGTTTATTTGTAAACTCTAATTGTTATATCTTTTAAATTTGTAATTAAGTTATTGTATTGTTTTTAATGTTTTTCATGGTAAATGTTGTGTATTTTGTATGAACATATAAATTTCTGTTATTCAATATTTATTTAATTTACATTTAATAACAAATTATTTAATGAATTTTAATCATGCTATCCACAAAGCCAATATTATACCCCTGTTAGTTTTTTTGGGCCTTCTTGCCTTTGTTAGTATTATTGATATCTTGTAATAGTTTTTATTAATCACTGGTTTATTTGTGACTTTAGCCTTTTACTATATACCTCAGACAATTGTCAATGCATTTATGTCAAATGGCAAGTGAAATGATATGATTATAATGTGTTTTGCTTATAGGGGCCTATTGAAAATCTACGTTAACTATTAAGGATTTTACAGTAGAATAGCTGGTAGGCTCAATCGAATCATTCGGATATACTACAACGCAATTATACTATCCGATACTCGTAAATCCGACCAATAAGTTGTAAATAAATACCAATTTAACCTAACATTACATTCTTCACTAGCCATGGTAGCTCAATGTGGCTAAGTAAGTCGTCTAAATTATTGACTTAAATGGTATTTAAACGCGAAGTTTAAGTGTGCTAGTTGTTCTGTTTAAGGCTACAAGCACACCTGATCATGTGCTAGTGTGTGGGACCAACAACGGTCATCTATTGATATCCCACGTGGGAACCAGTCATTGTTCACGGCTTGTTAAACTTGCATACAATTTGTTATCAGTTACATTCACATTTTACACCCGCAACTCTTTGAAGTTTAGCTGTTATTTAACACAGATTAGAACTGTAAGGTTTTCAAGGCCTCGTCAAATTAAAATAAAGTATCTCATTAAGTAGAAAATGTTAAACCCCCCCCCAATTTTGTATTTTAAAGATTTATAGTTGATGATGCAGTGACTACGTAGTTTATTAATATATTTACGGCAAATGCCATTTACATAAAATAATCCACAGAAGGTAAACATCACACTTATATATTACACTACAGATAGCTTTTATGTAAAAAACTTGTATGTATACAAGCTGAACCCGGTGGACGTTGTCTCGCCTTTCATTTTTCATTGACATACCGAATAAAACAATAAAAAGAATTATAGAAAAAACCATTATTTATTAAATCAGTGCAAGACGGTAAACAATATTTTTGTTTGACATTTTTAGCTATTTGATTGCTTAATATTTATATATATATATAAAAAGAACTTCACTTAGCAATCTTTTCTTGATTTTTTTAATCTTTAAAATCGATTTCGGTCTCGAAAGACCATCATCAGTTTAACATAGAAAACTATGTTTTTTTTTTTCTATGTTAAACTGATGATGGTCTTTCGAGACCGAAATCGATTTTAAAGATTAAAAAAATCAAGAAAAGATTGCTAAGTGAAGTTCTTTTTATATATATATATATATATATATATATATATATATATACATATATCAATATTTTTGGTCTTCTTATTTGGTGTATAAATGTAAAGGTTTTTTGGTGAGCCTACTCTCGAGCAAGTGACGTAGAGCTGTCCATGTGAAAAACATGGATTACTTAAATTTATTGCGGCAACGCACAATGACTGTCCTTGAGATTTATTAATAGTTATTGCGAAAGCAAGTCACACAGGAAATTGGAGCCGTTTAAAATTGAATGGCAAATCAGTTGAAAACATCAGTTGAATGGCATGTGAAACTACATTAAACCACACAGTCATATGTTTTTTGTAAACAATTCAGATTCTCCATTTGAATAACATGGGATCTTTAGGAGCCCGTGGGGCGGGACCCTGTGAACGGATCTGCATCAAACTTCACAGAAACAATCTCGGGAGTATACAGAACAACATCCTAAAGTTTCATGGCGATCGATTAGATAGTTTGGCAGCGCATAAACTTCAAAAGGCATATATATATATAAACATCCTCTTTTTTAAATATAGATAAACAGTTAAATATAAAAACCATATATTTAAAAATATTTCAACTTTTTTCTTACAACAATGAAGTTAAAAATATAGCGAAGTTGTCAATAAAAATCCACATAAGTCTTTAAAATGTAGAGTTGTTCCGTCTCAGACAGATAGAACATGCCCCAGGAAAATTACATTTCGAGACTAATTAGTTCGTTTTACCGCTTCTAAAGTAATGTCTTTCAGTATACACAGGAAAAATATCCTTTATATTGTAAGAGTTTAAAGAAAAAGTATCTAGTACATCTTTCATTCCTCAGAGATAACATTCATTATACAATATGGTTTCTAAAATTAAGCATACTTCAGGCTAATTGGTAGAAAGTATTTTTAAGTCCTGACTTAACCAGCTAGCAAAGTAGTTTTTAACTACTTTTTAACACTCAGTCAAAAATGCACAGTTTGGTTCTAATTAATCATTGTAGATTTCCAAAACTAATGGTATGTTTCATGAACACTAGTGTTTGGGTGCATTTTATACTTTAGTTGTCCAAATCTTATCATTTACAATCTTGAACAAATTCTAGGTCTTCGGGGTTCGACCGCGTCAATGGGCTATGTACAAACATTGCCGACGTTTCGGCCACATTACAGTAGGCCATCCTCAGAGCGAGACGATCACAGTCACAGAATTTGATTGGCAGGTACGGGCTGGGCTCGTAGGTTATATACCCGCCTGGTGGTGGTGGGGGTGTTCTGGTAACCTCCATACCGTTCCAGTCCTTCTTGGCTCCGGCTGCTTCTGGAATGTTCTAGATTATTTTTTATGCGTGGGGACTGCTGGCCTTCTGTTATGCATTGTACTTTTAATTTACTTAAAATTGGTTTCCACGTATTTTAAGTAATAGTAATACGTGGAAACCAATTTTAAGTAAATTAAAAGTACAATGCATAACAGAAGGCCAGCAGTCCCCACGCATAAAAAATAATCTAGAACATACCAGAAGCAGCCGGAGCCAAGAAGGACTGGAACGGTATGGAGGTTACCAGAACACCCCCACCACCACCAGGCGGGTATATAACCTACGAGCCCGGCCCGTACCTGCCAATCAAATTCTGTGACTGTGATCGTCTCGCTCTGAGGATGGCCTACTGTAATGTGGCCGAAACGTCGGCAATGTTTGTACATAGCCCATTGACGCGGTCGAACCCCGAAGACCTAGAATTTGTTAGTGATAGTGACGACCGTGGAAGCCTATCCATGAAGATTTACAATCTTCTAAATTGGTTTTTTTAGGTGATTGAGTTTAAAAAATTTTTGTGTAATACATACTTACTCCTTTAAAGACAAGTATTATTTATTTTGTATCGTAGGCCCTCTGGTCTGAGTACGGTTGGCGACAGTTATCAATGTGTTATTTGTACATTCTCGTACTTATATTGTGTTAACGTGTTTTGTGACGTCTCCTTGGTTGTAATAGTAATACACTAACTAAGAAAGTAGTAATGTATTTATTGAGCTTAAATTATGGTTCTTATTTCAATTCAGAGTAAATATTCAAATTGTATTGTATTGAACAAATTTTGACTATCTGAACCATAGCATTCAGATTATTTTGATACCAAAGAGAGTACTGTATCCCAAACAAACCATTATTGTTCAATAAAATGTTTTAAAGAAACATTGTACAATATGCCCTTAGCTTAAAATTTAAGTAAAGATTTTCATAGTATGTATTTGTGTGCATCTTTAGTTACCGATGACTCTATGTTCATTTAATGTAATTGTGTTACATCTTTAGTTACCGATGAATCTATGTTCATTCAATGTAATTTTGTTACATCTTTAGTTACCAATGACTCTATGTTCATTTAATGTAATTGTGTTACATCTTTAGCTACCGATAACACGATGTTCATAGTATGTAATTGTGTTACATCTTTAGTTACCGATTGCACTATGTTCATAGTATGTAATTGTGTTACATCTTTAGTTACCGATTGCACTATGTTCATAGTTTGTATTTGTGTTACATCTTTAGCTACCGATGGCACTATGTTCATAGTTTGTATTTGTGTTACATCTTTAGTTACCGATGTTCGATGGTCATACAATGTAATTGTGTTACAAATTTGTTTATCGATGATACTATGTTCATGCTATGTGATTGTCTTACAAGTTTAGTTTCTGATGATGCTATGCCCATAGTATGTAATTATGTTATATATTTAGTTACCGATGACACTATGCTCATTGTATATTCTCATTGAGTAAGGGAGTAATCTCTACTAGTCGTTTTGTTTTCTATATCAGTGCTACCAAATGAATATTGTAAAGTTAGAACTGTCTATGCTGAAAAGATCAAGTAATGTAATTATGTGTAAGTTATAAATCATGTGTTTCACTTCAATGATAAGATCAGGCAACATGTACTTTAGAGCATTATTAGAAAAGACATTTTCCACTTTCCAAGTCACCTTTCAACAAGGAAGTGTTTCTAATGGGAAACATGATTACATAGAGTTATTAGTGCTGAAATACTCACGTGTAATGAGGGGGTCCGTAGGTATCAGGAAAGCTGATGGGGGGTTTACGTGGAGCAGGGGTGGGGGGTAGTCTCGCAGTCCCCTGCTGCTTGTTCCTTAGAGCACACAACATCCACGGCAGCACACAAATCACAAGCGCGCACAAGAACGGGCGAGACAGAGCCATAGTGGTTGCTCAGCCAAACTCGAACTCCAGACCTCCCATCGTCCGTCTTTCTCGTCAGTGCCCGGTCATCATACGCAGTATTTCTTGAGCGTGTAAACGCGTAGTAGATGGATTGGGAAGTTCTTCCTGCGCACTACTTTCTTGTTCCAAATATAGATGACCATGGTGAGCAAATCGGCTTATCAACAGTCCTGAAACATCATAAAATTAAATTAGAATTTGTATTTTTAAAAGAAAATAATAATTAAATTTACTGTGAAATAAAATTAGTGTTTTTCTTCCCATTGCACGTTAAGTGGTGCAGGGACGTTTGTACTTTCCACCCAGGGACTCTGTAAGTCACTTACAAACTAGTAAATATGTTACATTATTATACAATTTTTGATGTTGTTAGCAATAATCATCAAATGGCTAACATCAAATATAGTTTGCATATATTTCCATCAGTAAACTGGTGTCGAATAAACAAAAGGACTGGTTTACAAGACGAAAACAAATGACGAATCGAAGGTAATAGGCAGCTCCTCATAATCAAAGTGAGCTAAAAATATAGCACAAAATAAGGAGATGAACCTGGTTGTTCATTAAATGACACAACAAAGGAAGCCTATGATTATAAAATATCCTAAATTAAATTTATATCCTCTGTTGTTTCACTTTTTCACCTTTTGTACAATAAGTTCTTGTGTACGAATAATACAATAGTTCTTGAAAGTTACACGCCATATTGCCGGTGTTATGTAAGTGTCAATTCATCAAATTGGTGATTTAGAGATATTCACGTTTTATGATCTGCTCTTTAAAACCAGGCGAATGTCTACAACCATTATCTATTGGCCAATGCAAAAAGGGCGAAAACCATTTTTGGCTGTTATGTCATGTAAGAAGGGTGAACTATCCATTCACCGCTTTTACATACTAATTAATACCTGTATCAAACTTCTATTATTGTCGACGCCCCGAGTTTGAAGGTTGTTTACTAAGAAAATAAGAGGCCTATGAAAAATTCAATCACACCGTTTAATATTACGTTGTAACAAATGCATTTTGAAATTGTATTATTTTAATCCTAGTTTGAACAAAAAAAGTAGCGGAATTATAACTAGTTTTCACTGTGCAACAGCTTTACATTTTACTACTCAAAAATGTATCAACGTATCGAAATTATTTTGTATGTGTGTTTAATAGGTAACTTTTCTGTAGTTATAAATTTCAGAGTTTTCAATTTCTGAAAAGAAAAACCATTCTTATCAGTATACTGAAACAACACTATCTTGGCTTCTAGAGGTTGTGAAATTAATTACTTGGCTCCTTTGTAATTCTTATGAAATGTATAATTAGAATACATTTTTCGTATATGCATAAGTAAATGCAATGATTTTATATTGATTTAAAATATTTCAAATTCGTCAATTTAAAGTAATTGTTATATTTAAATTAATTTGGAATTAATCCATATACTCATAAAATATAAATTTACTGTATCCCACCTATAAATTTCATTGTTAATTCATTGTTTTACAACCTCTTGAAGCGAAGAAAACGTTGTTTAAGGAAATTGATACGAATACGTATCAATCGGTTTTTAAGTAGTAAAAGTGGTAAGTTCATGCACAGAGAAACCTTGTTAACATTTCGGAACGTTTTTGTTCCAACTAGAACAAAAATAATTAAAAATTAAAAATACTAATTTATATTTAATTTTTATAACTATTTTTGCTGATAGTGATAGCATTTTTAAATAGTTGTTTTTTTAATTTGCATAATATGTGAACAAATGAATGTTATCATAACAAATATACTACAGTGTAAGTACAAAATGTACGTGGTGATCGTTTTTGGCAAAGCATGTCCACCTTCCTTATAGCATATAGATCCATTTCTTATGGACCAAAATAATGGAAAAATTTTTTTAAATACTGAATAAAACTTGCAATAGAATATTCTATGTTGTGTAATATTCTATGTTGTGTAATATTCTATGTTGTGTACTTTTACGTCATTCCTCTGCATCAACATGTTTGTTGGCAAACGTTTCCGTAGTAAATATATACAGAGTTTGTAAATGAAAGATGAAATATATCTTAGGTTAAAAAAATAATTGTGTACTGTGTGTAAAAGACTACTATTTAAAATAGTTAACATTTACAAGATTAATCACTAATCACGATATAGTAAAAATTATCTTTATAGATATTATTTAAAAAATCTCCCAAATTGTAATATGGAAAATTATATTAATTATGCGGTCAAACAGGATCATAAATAATAAGCGTTCCCATTCTTTGGCTAATAACTACTACTTTATTCATTTCCACTAACTAGCTAGAATACACAATATATGGTATTTAAAAAAATAAATCAATACAGAGACACTATTTTGACATTGTACATTAAACCCCTATAATTTACAAAAATAAATTATATCTCTTAAAACACACGAGTTTATCTTCATTCAGGATCTTCCTCTGTTCAAGAATTGTCACTGTTGGGAATTTATGATTTGATTGTCCCTTACACTTCACGATGAAGACCAAACACTAACACTACTACTGATACTGACTCACTAGTTGGTCGAGGTATGTCTTCATGTAAGGCATCGCAACTCTAGACGTGTCTGTAAGTGTGATCTAGATCTATCTGGATGAAGACCAAACACTAACACTACTACTGATACTGTCTCACTAGTTGATCGAGGTATGTCTTCGTGTAAGGCACCGCAACTCTAGACGTGTCTGTAAGTGTGATCTAGATATATCTGGATGAAGACCAAACACTGACACTACTACTGATACTGACTCACTAGTTGGTCGAGGTATGTCTTCGTGTAAGGCATCGCAACTCTAGACGTGTCTGTAAGTGTGATCTAGATCTATCTGGATGAAGACCAAACACTAACACTATTACTGATACTGACTCACTAGTTGGTCGAGGTATGTCTTCGTGTAAGGCATCGCAACTCTAGACGTGTCTGTAAGTGTGATCTAGATCTATCTGGATGAAGACCAAACACTAACACTACTACTGATACTGTCTCACTAGTTGATCGAGGTATGTCTTCGTGTAAGGCACCGAAACTCTAGACGTGTCTATAAGTGTGATCTAGATCTATCTGGATGAAGACCAAACACTAACACTACTACTGATACTGTCTCACTAGTTGATCGAGGTATGTCTTCGTGTAAGGCACCGCAACTCTAGACGTGTCTGTAAGTGTGATCTAGATCTATCTGGATGAAGACTAAACACTAACACTACTACTGATACTGACTCACTAGTTGATCGAGGTATGGCTTCGTGTAAGGCATCGCAACTCTAGACGTGTCTGTAAGTGTGATCTAGATCTATCTGGATGAAGACCAAACACTAACACTACTACTGATACTGTCTCACTAGTTGATCGAGGTATGTCTTCGTGTAAGGCATCGCAACTCTAGACGTGTCTGTAAGTGTGATCTAGATCTATCTGGATGAAGACCAAACACTAACACTACTACTGATACTGTCTCACTAGTTGATCGAGGTATGTCTTCGTGTAAGGCACCGCAACTCTAGACGTGTCTGTAAGTGTGATCTAGATCTATCTGGATGAAGACTAAACACTAACACTACTACTGATACTGACTCACTAGTTGATCGAGGTATGGCTTCGTGTAAGGCATCGCAACTCTAGACGTGTCTGTAAGTGTGATCTAGATCTATCTGGATGAAGACCAAACACTAACACTACTACTGATACTGTCTCACTAGTTGATCGAGGTATGGCTTCGTGTAAGGCATCGCAACTCTAGACGTGTCTGTAAGTGCGATCTAGATATATCTGGATGAAGACCAAACACTAACACTACTACTGATACTGTCTCACTAGTTGATCGAGGTATGGCTTCGTGTAAGGCATCGCAACTCTAGACGTGTCTGTAAGTGTGATCTAGATCTATCTGGATGAAGACCAAACACTAACACTACTACTGATACTGTCTCACTAGTTGATCGAGGTATGTCTTCGTGTAAGGCACCGCAACTCTAGACGTGTCTGTAAGTGTGATCTAGATCTATCTGGATGAAGACCAAACACTAACACTACTACTGATACTGACTCACTAGTTGGTCGAGGTATGTCTTCGTGTAAGGTATCGCAACTCTAGACTTGTCTATAAGTGTGATCTAGATGTGTCTGTAAGTGTGATTTAGATCTATCTGGATGAAGACCAAACACTAACACTATTACTGATACTGACTCACTAGTTGGTCGAGGTATGTCTTCGTGTAAGGTATCGCAATTCTAGACGTGTCTATAAGTGTGATCTAGATGTGTCTGTAAGTGTGATTTAGATCTATCTGGATGAAGACCAAACACTAACACTATTACTGATACTGATACTGACTCACTAGTTGGTCGAGGTATGTCTTCGTGTAAGGTATCGCAACTCTAGACGTGTCTATAAGTGTGATCTAGATGTGTCTGTAAGTGTGATCTAGATCTATCTGGATGAAGACCAAACACTAACACTATTACTGATACTGATACTGACTCACTAGTTGGTCGAGGTATGTCTTCGTGTAAGGCATCGCAACTCTAGACGTGTCTATAAGTGTGATCTAGATGTGTCTGTAAGTGTGATCTAGATCTATCTGGATGAAGACCAAACACTAACACTACTACTGATACTGACTCACTAGTTGGTCGAGGTATGTCTTCGTGTAAGGCATCGCAACTCTAGACGTGTCTATAAGTGTGATCTAGATGTGTCTGTAAGTGTGATCTAGATCTATCTGGATGAAGACCAAACACTAACACTACTACTGATACTGACTCACTAGTTGATCGAGGTATGTCTTCGTGTAAGGCACCGCAACTCTAGACGTGTCTATAAGTGTGATATAGATGTGTCTGTAAGTGTGATCTAGATCTATCTGGATGAACACCAAACACTAACACTACTACTGATACTGTCTCACTAGTTGATCGAGGTATGTCTTCGTGTAAGGCACCGCAACTCTAGACGTGTCTATAAGTGTGATCTAGATCTATCTGGATGCCATTGAAGAATCTTCTGTGTACAGCTATATTCAAATTAACTGTCATTCTAGCACTGTTGAAGGACTCCGCGATTGGCCCAGAAACTAGAAGAATTCCCCAATATTTTTTTGTTGATTGAACAGTTACATTTTTGATAGTGATTCAATTTAACAGTGATTTATAAATAAAAATAATATTATGCATGAAAGGATATTTAATTGTTGTTGCATACAATTTGTCCATTTAGAAAAATTAACTATAAAGTGTTTATTAAACAATTTGTTTCAGTGATGACAATTGAAAAGGTATGGACCCCAAACAATAGCATATACCGCTATTATTGTGTTATTTGGATCAAGTGAAAGTTCTGTCTAGCTAGAATAATATGTAATTCTGCATGTCTTTTCCTAATGTTCATGATTTATAGAATTTGTCAGAATTCATCTCAAAACCAGGCAATTCATCCCAAGTTTGTATTTATGTACCCTCTCACGACCATAGTCTGTAAAGCGTAGGTAATCGCTTCTTTCGTATCATTCTGATAATAAAGAAATAAGCATGACAGAAATCTAAGTATGCTGGAACCTAGTAGTCAACTTATGTATATTATATCTAAAATGTATTTCTGTAAAATATGACCACCATTTAAAAAGAAAATGAAAAATCTATCAATACTAATATAAATAAAATCACGAGTATAACAGTAATTAAAATGAATTATACAAATTCAAAGTTTTTAATGCAATATTATATTCTTCTGTCAGTCAAAAGTGAGATAGGACAACAGTAACCTAATAAATACAACTTGTCACTTTTTAACACTGTTCATAGTGACGTTGTATTTATAAAAAATAGAAAAAGTACTCACAACTAATATGATTGTTTGATACTTCGTAGAGTGAATATTTTTTTAATTTAAAACACACACAAATATCTCTTAATCTAATATCCAATTTAGAACAGCTGATGTTATGTATAATTTAATACTTTACTCAATTATTTATAATTTAAAAATTTTAGCCTGTAACAATGTTAGTCAATTTGTTTTAATTTAACAGCTGTTAATGAAATATATAAATCAATTAATATGGCTCCTTAAGAATACCACGAGAATGTTGGAGGCCAGTAGGACGGAGTCCTGAGATCGGAAAGGTAAATCCTTTCTTAGTGAGCCTCATAGGGCCAAAATAAACCTATGTACAAAATTTCAAGTCAATTGGACGTATAGTTTTGGAGAAATAGTAATGAGTGGTAAATTGCTTATTATAGCTAGTCATTGAGGTGAGACAGAAAATTAGTCTTCTCCTCAACCGACGTGCCAGTGTGCCGCTTTAACATCTCGTCGTCATGGATACGCAGTGGGAAACTCCGTCTATTACGTCTATCTTGTATATATAATAAACCTATATATTTATCACCTGGTAAATGTATATAAGTTTAGTATTTAGTGGAGTTACAAAAATAACATAAATATATAGTTGGAACAGTTGTGAAAGTAGCTTGTACCAATCTAAACAACAAATCTAAAAATCTAATTAGGTATACTATTGTATATCGTGTGTTTGTTGTTGTGTTTGTAGTCACAACTTTTTTAATTTATTAATTAAAAAGTTGTGATATATATTTGGAGCAATATCCAAGTCATGTTGTTTATAATACAAATAAAATTTAAAAAAATGTATTTAGTCACAAAGCTAAATCCAATACATCAATCCATTTAATGTCTGCATCAACGATTTTGTTTGTGCTGGCTAACCTCTCCAAATACAACGCAGGGCACTCTGCAACAAAGTGACCCATTATTTGGATGACTCCCGGCAAACAAATGATTGATCTAATCTCAATCACCATCAACAATTCCAGTCGTTACGTCTGCCCACGCCAGTACGGAAGCGACTCAACTGTATCCATTCCCTACGAGAGAGGTTCATCCCACATACAGGTGTTGACGGATCTTATTTAAAGGAACTTATTTCGTCCATAAAAGCGGTTCCACGCTATTCTTATTCTTACATATGAGACGCTGACACAACGTTGTTGGTATTTTAAGGCGAATATGAATGGTTATATGATTGTAGGTTGAGTGTGGATGAGTGTAGTCTGGTTACTATCTGAGTTCAAATGTTCCTCAGAAAGGACTATTTATTAATAGCCCAACAGCCAGAGCAACTAAGGGACCTACAGCTTTACGTGGAATCCGAACCTCGTAGTGATGGTCTGATTTTCAGCTAATTGACAAGCCTGATACTCAGTTATCTCCCCCACACAACATTCGCACAATGATTACCACCCAACATGGACACCCCAGAATTATCTAGTAGCCGATAGTAACCATCAAGCGGACGCCATGTCGGTATTAAGAGGACCGAGTATCCAACCTATCGCCTACAATCTCCCAAACACTTTGTCCCCATGTAGCTGGGTTACAGCACTGCGCCACCAGTGCCGACTAGTATTGTGTGAGACATTTGATCTGCTGAACTGGAAAGCAGTACGTAGAGGTGGTATCGTCTACTTACTAGAACTGATTATTTTGTGAAGATAAAGAATTTAAAACTTTTCTATCGTGAATGGGAATTTAATGACAAGTCTCCTATTAAGTTTTGTTCAAGAAGTGAAGATAATAAGCATGATAAATTACTTATCAGTGTATAACATTTAAACAATGGCAACCATTGTATTCTTGCGTTCCGGTGTTGTGAGGGATTAGAGATTTGTATACGCACATTCACATTTAAGGCTTAAATTAACTCTTAACAAAATAATTTCCAGTCTTATAGTAAGTAGAAAAACTGTTCGTATAAAGTTCAACGTAAAATGTTTCGTACGGCCATTCTTTCACTTACAATTTTGCAAGTGGCATCTTTTTCGTTGTCAACATATTCAGGTAAATAGAAAAGACAAAAAGAAATAGAGATCGCTCTCTTATGTCTGCAGTGAAAGTCTCAGTAGTAGTTATATATTACGACTATTGTAGTTATTTATACTTATTTAGTGATAGTTAATATGTTTATTTTTAATGAAAACGGGAAAATAAGGGAGGGTCTGACAGGTTGCTATCCTTGCCATCTGAAAGGCAATTTGGGGAAATAACTACTCGACACAAATTCACATTGTACGCAACCTCTGCTTCTTTATATTCTGTGTAGCTAGTAATTTTTAAAAATTAAAAGCTATAAAAAGTTAAATTCAAAAGTCAAATTTTAATTAGTGATATTTTAGCTTTTACAATTCCTATATGCAATGTAAAAATAAATTATAATTGGTCCGGGCTTAAAGTGACCTGCGTGTATACTTAGTGGATGTGGGGGTTCCAGCAGCAGAGGGGAATTGTTCCACCACTCTGTCTCTAATTGGCGTGAGGGGCAGTGTTGGGGGTGGTTGTGGTGGGTTACGATACGCTTGGCACTTCATCTCCTTTGCTCCCGTTGTTTGTTGGTTATATTCAAGATAATGTAAAAAACTGCTTGAATTACAAAGGCCATAATCTTGTATATTGCCATTACGTTCTTGCTCGATTTATCACAGTGCACACAGTAAGTAAAGCATACATTTTAGAATTGCATAAGAAGTAATATGTAAATAAAACATTAGTATTTCAAATAAAATACTTAAAACACAATAATATCGCATATCAAATTATAATATAACATCAATATAAATCGGTAATGACAACACAAGGCCCCATACACCAGCTGATTCGTCCTATCACAGCTTCTTTTTCCCCTTATGCCGTGTTCCAGCTGTACTAGATTTCAGTCCCCCTCCCCCACGTGTCTTGCCCGCCAATGGTCACTTAGCACGATGACGTAATAGACCGAGTTTCCTACTGCGTATCTATAACGACGAGATGTTAAAGCGGCACACTGGCACGTCGGTTCAGTGGTGGGAGAAGACTAATTTTCTGTCTCACTTCAATGACTAGCTTTATCAAGAGAGATAAAGAAAATGTAAGAGCATTCAGGTTCTTCAATAAGGTTGCAATCAAAGCGGCCGAACTATATGAATTAAATTATATGTAGTAATACCTTGTATTTAATTTTAATATTTAAAAGGTTAAATTGATTTCAAACGTATCACCTTGGCAGAATAGTTTTCCATAAGTAAAATATAAGTTTAAATTAAATAAGACAATTAATACAACAATCAAAATCTTTCTTTTTCTATAAAAACACTAAAATCTGTTAAAATAAATAGTTGACAGAATTAATAGGCTGCAATTTCCTTGCTTTATTTTATTTCTTCATCAAATAATTATTTTTTAATTTGATCTTTACTTAACCAATTTAGTATTTACTAAGCCAACTGTACTGCTATTTACACCTGTTTATAAAATATTGTTTTCATTTCTCACTGAACGTGTATGGGTGGGAGGGTGGGTCAGTCCCACTGAACGTGTATGGTTGGGTGGGTGGATACATTTGAACTATTTTATTTTTTATGTTTATTTTTTTTATGTTTATGACTGTAGAGTTAGTCTCCATAGTCGGAGGAAGGTGCCATTGGAATCAAAGATGTTTGTTTTTGGCATCTTTTATGTATCAAGTAATTGTTTGTCCTCAGCCATCTCTGGCAAGTTGGTGATTCCCGACCTCTCTTCATATTATTAACTTATATAACTATTTCCTCAGATCCCAGGACTGCTTACGAAGATGTGATGTATCATCCCAATTTGAATCTGTTGCCGCCACCAACGGCCTGTGGGGAAGTTCGCGCCGAGGTCATTGTGCCCTACATTGTGGAAGGCCGAAGCGCATCCATTGGCCAATATCCATGGATGGCCCTTCTATTTAAGTACGGCAAGTACTTAAAGTGTTGTTAACGAATATACATTTTGTAGTATTAGATTATTGAAACGTAAGTTTTTTGCTTAAATTTCGAGGTAATTATAATATAGAACATTTTGTTTTATACTTTAATCTTTCTACTTTGTAGAATGGCGTAATAAGTAAGCCTACCACGGTAAGCATAATATTTTTGACAGTCCATTTAACGTAATTTATATTTTGTTGTTGTACTATATTATGTAATCATGTTTTAAAAGGGTTTGTGTTAGTACTTATGGTTCAGAAAAGTTAACCTGGGTGTCTGTATATTGAATGAATCTACTTTATCAAGAAGGGAAATAAAATTTGCATTCTATACAAGGTGTATAGAATGTAGAAAAGTAAAGTGCTAAACTTCGGGAAACGGATATATAGGTAAAAAGAAAGAGAAAATCAAGCTAAATGTTTTGGCAAAAACGCTTTGTTTATAATAGTGGTGTATATGGTAAAAAGTATAGTTAGTATAGTCTTGACAATTGCTATGCATTTATTGTAATGTTCCTGGCAAAAAAAAAAAAATTGATTTGATTTGATTTGATCATATATCCGCCATTTTGTTTTTCACAAAAAATTTATTTTCTGAATTGGCTTACTCAGTCTTTATAAAACTCGCTATGCATGTTAAGATAATAAAGACCTGTCCTAGAAAAAAATCAACTTTATTCAATTTCAAAATGGCGGCCATTTTGAGTTTTTAATTGGAAATTGCAGAACAACGGCAACAATACAAATAGCCACCATTTTGAAATTTTAAATTAGATCAAGTTGATTTTTTTTACGGAGTATATATTTATTATCTTACATTATTTTATCGAGTTTAATAAAGATCTGTCAAGCCAACTCGGAGATAACAATTCTTTTGTGAAAAAAACATAATGGTGAATATCTGTTAGATGAAGCATTTTTACAAAAAGGTTTATCATTGATATTCTCTTTATTTTTACTTATATAACTATTTCCTGAAGTGTAGCACTTTACTTTTGAGACATCTATATATAATAAATTTGGTATTGTAAATTATATTACAAACTGACTTAATAAATTTACATAAATATTATAATTAATTCAATTTTATACAACATAATAGATCGCTTATCGTTTATCTGGGCTACGTGCCCGTTATGTACATGAAATTACAAGTTTCCTTCGTCCTTTCAGATCACCCAAAGAACATGTTGGATCCGTTTTGTGCGGGTTCGATAATCAACGACTTGTACATCCTGACAGCGGCTCACTGTTGTGTCAGTAACTTGTGAGTGTAATTATTGTACTACGTTAATGTATATAGCTATGTAAGTGATGGTGAAACACCAACAACGTTGACTAATCACCTTTACGAAACAAGTTTGGCGTGCTGGTTCGATAGTAGTTATAGTTTAGTAGTTCTATTTACAAATAGGACTATGTCACCGTACTTTATAAGTACTTTATTGGTAAGTACTTATAGTTCATTATTTTCCTTTGTACTAGAGATATCGAGTGTTGAGTAAATAATATATTTATTGATGTGTGCTGCATTGTTTTGAAATATTAGTACAGAGAATATTATATTGAACAAATAGTTGTCCGTACGAAGTACAAGGTATAGTCAAAAAGTTCCCGGAATCGGTTGAAATATGTTTATTGGACAAAGATAAAATCTCTATATCCCTTCAAAATACTCTTCTCCTACAACAATAAACTTGTCCCTACGATCATACAGACGGTCAAAACAGTTTTGACACTTATTTTTTTAAATGTATTTCAATACTTTTATCTTATTTTTACTAACAGTTTTAGCACCTGCAAATCGATTTCCTTTTATTAATTTTATTACCTTGTGGACAGTAAGAAATCGGCCACCATGAGGTCAAGTGAATATATGGAGGATGTTCTAACGTGGTAACGCGGTGTTTGACTAGGTAGTTACTAACAAGAATCGATGTGCAGGGATATCTTCATGCAGCAAAATCCAATTTTGTTTTCTGCTCATTTTTTAGGCCGTTTCCTCCTAACGGCATCTCATAAGTACCTAAGAACTTTTGTGTGGATAAATTTACCTTATATGCGATATGATCAATTTTTATTCTTCAGTTTGCATGAACAGTTTGCGGAACTCGCTCAATGTTGTCATCTGTGGTTGCAGTTGAAAGGCGTCCACTATGAGAGTCATCTTCTTTGTTTATGCAACCTTCACGAAAAGGCTTGCGCCTTTCGTAAAATTGGCTTTTCTTCATCGCCTTAGTTCCGTATGCTTGAATTGACATTTTAAGTGTCCCGAAAGATGAATGATGTTTTTTACCTGTTCATTAAATTAATTTTCAAAAGGTGACAATTTAAACACGCAAATATACGAAAAGTGCTCTCCACGGAGGAACAATGGCGGCTGGGCGATAATCACACTACCTATATCCCTTCTCCAGGAATAGTAGTAACTGATATACGACGAAATTTCCACCGGAAACCACGCTGTATATCTCTGGACATCGATTCCGGGAACTTTTTGACTGTACCTCGTATTACAAAGCAAATGTTTTAAAAGTTTTTGGTTTGTCCAAATATCTATGATTAAATTTTTTATTGTAGTTAGTTTTTAATTATAAAAAATAACATTATTATTAAGGTTTTTATTCTGCAAAGAGATATTTAATCGCGTATTTATGGAAATTTACCGATATGCACTATAAATAATATGAAATTGTTCGATATTCTGTAATCTGCATAAGTATTACAAATAGGCCTACTTCATATGATTTCAGTAATTCTTACGTGAAACAACTGATTAGGCTGGAAACAAATGATTTGTATTAGGATATCATATGGATATGATATCTTTAGTCTATTCGACTCTAAAAACCATAATAGAATATATTCTTATTGCAAGGATAGTTTACATGAAGTATCGATAGACAGATTTAAGGTTATGTATTAGTTAAAGCAGCCATTCTTATAGGATTCCACATTCATAGATGCACATTTACATCATAAGAATATTCTTATTCTTATTCTTATTCTCATACGAAATTTAAATGATACGAAATCTCCAACAGAGTAAAAGCCTCGGAAATAAAATCCCTTTTAAACGTTTTTAATACATGTTGCTTAATTTCAAAGTATGTACGTTTAATTAAAATTAAGTGTTTTGTTCTTATATTATTAGTATATTTGAAGGTATATTTGGTGAAAAAAAATTAGGCTAGTGAGAATTACGAATAATGGTTTCTGAACAAAATAACAGTGGGCTGGGGTAGCTGAGTAAAGTTTTACATCATATAACCAATGGGCCTCTTATTACTAAGATAGTCGATGACTATACGATAGCAGAGAACTCAATACTATCTTTAACATTAGTTTGTTTTGTTTAAAACTTTTTTTATTCAAAATAGGCCTAAGCAATAAAGTTGCAGCAGTTACATGGTATCATCATTTTGACTGAGTTTTACACAGTCAACAGTAAACTTGTTGACACGTCAAAAGTGTTCGGTTCGCAAAACATGTTTTAACAATTTGTTACTTAGTAAGATATAAGCTTAAAACGACCCTTGACAGTTGTTTAGTTTGTAGGTAGGTGAATCTAATAAAATTTGTTTTGGAAGAGTTTGTAGGTGTTATCATCATTATGAGAGATCATTATGTTACTTTTACAATTTCTTAAAGTAACATAATGATCCTAAACAATTCCTATGCTTGGTTGAAACCTAATAAAATATATTTATATAGTAATAAGGTTTATTCAGTAATAAAATTGGTATTGTTTTATAAGTACTTTTATATATAGGAGTACTTCAATGTTAGTACTCCTAGCTTTTAAACTAACTTTGAATATATAATTTTTTGTGTTGTAAGCAAAAAACTAATTTATTTTATAATAGGGGAATTTGTGTGATCAAATCCCCGATTCATTCCTTATCCTTTCCTGATTGCTATCCTATGATTAATCCGGGCTATACCATATTATTAAATCTATTGTATGTCCAATTTATATACTACAAATATAAAACAAAAATTCAATACCAATTCTTTACAGAATAAATAGTAAGTAGTATATCCATATCCAAGGACAATGGAGGTAATCGGAAAAACATTTGTTGTAGGATCAGTGTCCAACTTGGCAATGAAAAACGGGGAAAGTACACGGACGTTTGTAATAGGACCGAAACTAGGACTGGATGCAGACTGCCTCCAGAACACTATAAGATAGACCACTACGTCCGTCACAAAATGTATGACAGTTGGACCAAAATGAATGACATATGTCTTGTACGTCTACTAAAAAAAATAAAATATAATGGTAGGAATGTTTGATTGTATCCCTTTTTCTACTTTATGATCTTTAATAACATAAATGAGCCTTATAAGACCACTTAATCAATTTTAAATTCTAATAAATTTTCTTTATAAGACCTTTTTTTTAGCAAGATCATCTACTTCATTAATCTTACTTCATTCCGACGTGGCGGCTGAGTGGCTAAGGCTTCGAACTGAGGAGGGCAAGTTCTAATTCACTTGTTGAATAAAGTTCACTCACAGGGCTCTAGGCCCATGTGAACTGGCGAGTGAAGTTTTTTTTAAGAGAAAAGAGAAGAAACTCTGGTAGACCACTTACTCTATTACCTTCGAAAAGTCCTAACAACTACAATTACCTTACGTTATCACCCACAAGGACTGTGCATACGGGAGTGGGAGGGAATTACCTACTCTTCCGACTTATATGCTTCAAAAATGATACGTCAGTCATCAAGTAGCCTGAGATATGTTAATAAGTCAGTTATTTCTACGTCCACCAACAGACAATATCACTCCTTAAAATTACTCTATTACTCAGTCCTTTTAGCTCATCGTATCTTTCTCCTTACTTCACAGTCTCCATTTACTCTGTCGTATCTCATAATTAGTTACTCCTTTAATTTAAAGCTTAAACTATCTATTTCATACAATTAAAACAAGTTTCTAACATTGTACTGGGTAAAATTGTTAACGTTTACACCACTTGAAAACAGTTAATGAAGGTTTTACTCAATGAAAGAACATTCATCATTATTATTCATAAGACGCCGATCGTCAAGATATGGGCGAATATGAGGGGCGAATGAGAGTGATGAGTATAAATGAACGATTGTAGAAATTGTTACTAAGGTCGACTGTTCCTCAGATAGAGCTATTTATCAAAAGCCCAATAGCTAGGGCAACTAAGGAACATACAGATTTACGTGGAATCCGATTCATGTAGTGTTGGTCCAATTTTAGGCTAACTGACAAGCCTGACACTAAGTTCTTCCCCCTATACAACATCTGAACCCTGACTGCCATTCAACATTATTCTCAGTCCTTTCTAATCTGGTAGATCAACTATCTTGATGGCTTAAACAAACATCTCTTGATGGCTTTATTCACCTTCTCATGCTTGTTATGGAACCAAGGACATACAATGAATTTCAATGTTTTTATGTATTTAACTCAGTTCGCTCAGTTTCTCACATTGAATGTCGAAAGTACAAATCAGACGATGGTTACATTTCAAAGATCAGATAGATAAAAAAATGAATTGTTCACATAAACATATTCTCTTATTATAGTGAAATCACTTGACAGCAAGAAGTTTGGAGACATGGTTGCTAATGTAATTCTCAGAGGGCACTTCACTGGATTCACTGTTCATATTTTAGGCCTGGCCACTATTGGACTTAGCATTCCATAACGAACGTCTACAGACTAGGTTAGCGCAGCTTTACTGGATGGAATATCATTGATCTCCTAGCCTAATCTGTCAAATAATATTAAAAAGAACTAAATAAAAGTTGCTTACGGACAACTTCGTTGAAAATCTCTGTAAGTTTTGCCTTATAGATCAGTCATCATAGCTACTAAGTCAAATGCAATTATAGTTATTATGGCAACATTGGTACCCTTCTAGAAGAGTTACGTAAGTGTAGTTCATGTCGACAGTTCTTCTATAGTTAGTCAACAACCAATTAATTAGAGTGCTCTTGTTTAAAAACGTACATGACAAATGTAAAGTAGTAGATTGCCTATATAGCTGCTATTACTGTATCCCTGGTAATACTAATGTGTGTTGTATTGTATGTTTTTATTTACTAAACATTCATAATGGAAAACTACCATAAAATCTAACCTTTTATTTCTTATTGATTACGATTCTAAAAGTGTTCCTAAAAATAAATAGTCCTTGTTCTACTTTTATATGTTCCCCTTACTACTTTTCCTTAATATATATTAGTTTTTATTCTTTATAGATTTTGTTCAGCCGATATGTTTGCCCATTAATTACCGGATAGCGACGCACAACTTTGATCATGAACTTTTGCAAGTTGCAGGATGGGGCCAGATGGACCCATGTAAGTATACGTTTAAAAGTATCAAATAAGTGTATTTTTAAAACTATCTATAATAAATATTTAGAAAATTATGATTCTTTAACTTCCAAAACAAAGCGCTTAAGAAAAATAACGTATGTTGATATCTGTTGTCTTCCTTACACTGACAAGTAGGCAACCATTATTACAAACTACACATGTAGTTTTAGAGTTTTAAGCAACTCAAAAATGACACAAACTCAAAATAGTTGTAAATATTACTAATTTAAGGAGGAATACAGTGCTCCGTAATATGTTGAGGCTTAGTGTTAGTCTTATCTCAATTTTAGTCATAGAAGATGCTTAAGTTAAGATATATCGAACCGCTAGAAAAGTCAACATATTTCGCTCGGAATATTTTAAGAAAGTATATTTTACATAGATAGATTGCTTTACTATCTTTTTAAAATGATGATAAAATGTTAATTAAAAATTGTGAAACCATGAACATGTAATGTAATAATTGTAACAATTATTATTAATTGTGGGCGACATTTTTAATCAGAGAACTTTCTTGGTTATTTAATAAAGTATAAAGTCCTGATTTTCAGATATCGCCAAACCATCTCCAGTACTCCAGTCTACGATAGTTCCTGTAATTCCACTTCAACAATGTAAGAAAATTCACGAGGTGACGGAACAGAATATGTGTGCCGGATCATCGAGGACAGGAGCCTGCAAGGGTGATTCTGGGGCCCCCTTAATGCATGAGTTCCTATTGGACAACACATTCCGACACTTCCTTATCGCCATTGTATCTTGGGGGGATAGTGTTTGTGTACACGAGTCCCCAACAGTTTTTGTCAGAGTAACTTTCTACATGAAATGGGTTCTGGACAACATATACCTGTAATTAATTGTCTTTTATTGTCGAGGAGAATATAAATCTATAATAAAACAGTTTATTCCATATTTAAAAATTGTATGATCATACCAGTCTTAAAGCAAACTTGTTTAATTACAAGCTTTTTGTTTTTGTGATATACAGGGTGAGTCTCTACTGACACCATTAAATTTACCTGTTTGTTGTACTCACAAAAAGCAACAAAAATTCCATATTAACTCATGTCCGATTCTCAACCGTTTGGCTGTAAGGACTCATATTGTGTGTTTTTTCTTTTTTTATTACTTGACATTAACTCACTGATTGAGCTATAAAAACAAAATCAAAACAACTACCAGATTCTTATTAACACCAATGAAGAGATCGTTAAATTCTCTATAAATTTCAGTTATTTAGCAAGGAAACGTAATTAAAACTAGATTTCCCAGTTTATTAAAAAACACGCAACATGTTTTTTCTCAAATTATTCCAGACCCCATTTAAGCTCATAAACGTAGTCTAATTTAATGTCAAGTTAAGTAGAAAACTTTTCACACTAATAAGCTTTAAATAGATGTATAGATTAATTGGGTTAATTGTCATGAAACGAAAAATAACACCTAAAATATTTCATAAAACATGTTTTTTTCTATTAGGTTGCACTTAACTACCAAACCCAACATGGACCTGCTTTTTGTTTTGTATGTAACTTCTATAATGTTTGTATGTAACTTCTATAAGTCACTGATTAGACTATTCTGTTCCTGAGAACAGCTGTTGTAAATTTTGAACAATAGTAACTCATATTAGTATGTGAAATCACATAACATCTTCTTTAGACAGCTTGAAAATATTTATTTTTTCTTTTATTTGTATACTTAAGCATAATTAGTTTACATTTTTATTAGTGAGAGTATTAGCATTTGTTCTATTGTGGCTTTGCGTCAAACGTTTGCTGTGAACTATGAATCCGTTTTCTAATATAGAATACGCTGACATACTTTTTTTGTACGGGTTGTGTTCTGTCAATGCAGCTGAAAGTCGTAGAAAATATATTCGTCGATTTCCAGAGAGAAAAATTCTTGATGTAAGAACATTTGTAAGGGTTCATAACTGTCTGCGTAAAACTGGTGGATTTCCTGTCAATGACCGCTCCGTTGGTAACATCATACAAGATGTTGTGTTAAAGGAAGCTGTACTTGCCCAAGCCGAGAGCCATTCGTTTGTGTCGAGACTCTTACGTAAAAATCAAATACACCCATACCATTTAACTCGTGTCCAGTCAATTGAACCAAGAGACCCTGGTCTAAGACGTCGATTTTGTCAATGGGTTTTACAGCAAGATAATGCAGATTTTATAAAACAATCTTGTGGACAGACGAATCTACATTTACAAAAGACGGTGTTTTTAAATACCATAATGAACATTTCTATGACACTGAAAACCCACATCTTTGTCGTGAATCACGGAGCCAAACTAGGTTTAAGGTAAACGTGTGGGTTGGACTGATAGGGGACAAGCTGATAGGTCCCTTGATTCCTACATCATTAACTGGAATGTAATTAGAAACCTTCAATTTCTAAATAATGTCCTACCAGACCTTCTCAAAGACTTGCCGTTGGAATTGCGTCGGCGCATTATTTACCAAGTAGATGGAGCACCGCCACACTTTAACATCAATGTGCATGAACATAATAACAACAACTTCTATATGTGGATTGGGAGAGGCAGAGCTGTTGCTTGGCCACCAAGGCCCTCTGACCTCAACTATATTGATTACTACTTCTGGGGTTCATTGAAGCAAAAAGTGTACAGAAGAATTGAGACATCGAATCGTGAGGGCTGCTAGACGCCTTAGAAATGAAACCAATATAAATGCAAGTGTAAGGGAGTTGAGGCACCGCGTCCGTACCTGCATAAGAGAAAATGGTGAACATATTAAACACTTAATAAAGTATTTTTTGCTATAATAAATCATGATAATCTAAATATTACAGTTATTATGTATTTTATTTCGTAAAGGCTGACAATTTATTAGTTAAGAGTAAATGAATAAACTATGTTTTATGAACTGTTTTAGGTATTATTTTTTGTTTCATGATATTCAACACAATTAAATTATACATCTATTTAAATGTTATTAGTGAGAAAAGTTTTCTACTTAACTTGACATTAAATTAGACTACGTTTATGTGCTTAAATGGAGTCTTGAATAATTGGAGAAAAAACATGTTGCATATTTTTTTAATAAACCTCCACTGGGAAATCTAGTTTTTAATTACGTTGGCTTGCTAAATAATCTAAATTTAACGATCTTTTCATTGGTGTTAATGAAAGTTAAAGTCTGGTAGGTGTTTTGGTTTTGTTTTTATAGCTCAATCAGTGAGTTATTGTCAAGTAATTTTAAAAACACAATTATGACCCCTTACATCCAAACAGCTGAGAATCGGACATGAGTTAATATGGACTTTTTTGTTGCTTTTTGTGAGTACAACAAACATGTAAATTTAATGGTGTCAGTATATTCGGTAACTATTTATCAGAATGTACTATATCTAAAGCTTTAAAATAACGTGTAACATCTTTAACGTTACAAACATAAAAGTGCCTTCGTAATTACATTCTGAACAGTAAACATTTCGCACTCAGACACGTACGATATGGTTCACCGTTATTGGCAGTAGCAAGAACAAGGTTGCGTGCTTTTCATTCGTCTTCTGATTAATAATGTTTTATCTTCTACTAACTAACTAATATATCAATCGTTATGCGCATTTTATTTCTTTTCTTATTGAAATAATGTTATGCCTGAGTACATTCTATAAAATAGTTACAAAATAATGTGTACAATATGAAAGTTATAATGCAAACGTTATTATGAACAGCAATTTGTCGTTTAGCTAAGCTACAAGTTTAGTTGGAGTTCCATGTCTGATGTCATTGTAGATAGGCTGAACCTTCTGATACTTGTGAAAAGCATCAATTCACAAACAATTAGGCCTGGTGAAAGGGTTTCGAATAGCAATTACTTACTTATAATTCTTAAATAATAAATTATTTATTTGACGTTTTAATTTAAAAAAATAACAAAATTAAAAATGCTAGATATTAAGTGTAAAATATAGAATTTCATGCTGTAGGTCAAGTCAATCAAAATTCATAAATTTGAAGTCAATTAACATCTCTGCAGGCTCTCCCTCTTGAGTTTATTATAATGTTCTGTATGTAAACAAGGAACTGTCAGCCGTGCCAGGAATGTGGACAGTGACTTATCCCTCATAGAGCCCTATCCCAGCCCCGGCATGGCTTCGCCAGCGTCGGCCGCTCAGCTAGCAAGAGCATCTCGCAAAACAAGTGACTCCGATGACTGCATTCAGATTACATCTCTTAAGGACTTTCCTCCCTTACCTTTAAGCTCAGATTTATGTAATGTTTCTACTGAAGCTCACACTTCAGACCTACCAACATTTCAAAATCAGCCTCCAGTTTTTTTAGACAAAATTATACAAATAATTTAAGTACAACTTTTCCGCACGCTAAAAACAAATCCATTAACACATTTAACAGAGATGACAATCAAATTTTAAGCTTTCTTCACGTTAATGCTCGTAGTATATGTAATAAAATTGACATAATGAATGTTTTTTTAAATGATGTAGACCCAGACATATTTTGCATATCTGAAACCTGGCTGCATGATTATAATTTGAATATTGCTTGTTTTCAAAATTATAAGCTTGTCTCTGCTATGAGTAGAAAGTATAATATAGGTGGTGGTGTGGCTATTTTTTTGAAAGATTATTTAAACTGTAAAGTTATAAATAGCATATTAAATATGTCAGTTGAATCACATTGCGAATGTACAGGTATATCAATATCTAGCATTAAAACTAATATTGTTGTTATTTACAGGCCCCCATCTGGTAACTTTACAACATTTCAAAATATAATGAATGAAATATTTATTGAAGCCCAATACTCAAATTACAAAACCATTATATGTGGAGACTTTAATGTTCCTTTTCATAATTTGAGTAAGCCAGAGGCTTTAATAATGTTTGATTTAATTGACATGTATAGATTTACAGCTCTCATTAAAACCCCTACACGAGTTACAGAGAATGGTGGCAATATTATTGACAATGTGTTAACAAATCTCCATTGTAATAAAATTCTACACATAGAAAATTTGGTTGTGCCCTTCTCAGATCATAGAGCTCAATTAATTAAGTTTTATGCCCCTCCTGCCTCACGAATAACACAACACGCTTTAATAAAGAAACGGTACTTTACTGAGGATGCAATTTTAAGTTTTGAAAATTCATTAAAGCTGGAAAAATGGGATGAAGTTTATGCAACTGTAGATCCAGATGATAAGTTCTCATTATTTTTAAATTTTTTTAATTATTATTTTGAACTAGCGTTTCCTTATAAAGTAAAAAAAATAAATCTCAGTCATAAAAAAAAACAAAAGTGGATTACTTCTGACTTGCAACATGAAAGTGATCATATAAACTTTTTAAAGACCCTTCCTCCAACAGTTGAAATTAATCAAATTATAAATGAAAAAGTAAGTGCTTTTAAAAAACATCTTAATGACAAGAAAAGGTCTTTTCATGATGACAAAATTCTAAACTCTCAAAATCGTTCTAAAACAATTTGGGAAACTGTCAATAATAATATTACATTTAAATCACCAAGGATAAATGAAGATATTGAACTTATAGTAAATAATGCGCTGGTAAAAAATTGTAGTGATGTAGCTGAGGAGTTAAACATATATTTCTCAAAATTGGGATTGCATGCGTTGTCTGGTACCAGTAAATCGTCGGATTTTCATAAAAATATACTATCACCAAGAGGAAGTCTCTACCTATCTGAGGTTTCTGTTTCAGATGTTGAGAAAGTGGTGAAGCAGTTAAAGAACACTAACTCTGCAGGAATAGATGAGATCCCCTGTTCTTTGTTGAGGAGGTGTTTTCCCTATATTCGCCATATTTTTACTCATCTTTGTAATTCATGTATTAAAGGTGGAATATTCCCAAAACCATTCAAGCTGAGTAAAGTCATTCCTTTATTCAAAGCTGGAAATAGACGTTTACCAGAAAACTACAGGCCCATTTCAATTCTATCTTCATTTTCTAAAGTCTTTGAATTACTACTATGTCACAAGCTTGTAAATTTCTTAGATACTAATAATATAATATCTATCCAACAGCATGGCTTCCGAAAGGGTAAATCTACGTCTTCAGCAATTTTTAGTTTTCTAAATGACCTCACACATTCTTTAGACAAAGGCCATCAATCCCTTGGTATTTTCTGTGACTTAAGTAAAGCGTTTGACTCCGTAAATCATAATAATCTACTTCAAAAACTTGAAAAATATGGTGTGCGAGGTCATGCACTCAAATTGTTTCAATCCTACATTTCAGATCGGAGTCAAACTGTTAAGATCCAGTCAGGTCATCAAACCATTTATTCTCCTTATAGATCGATTACGTCTGGAGTACCCCAGGGTTCTATTCTGGGCCCTGTCCTATTTATAATATATATAAATGATCTCCCAAAAATTTCAAGTGATCTAAATATAATTATGTTTGCTGACGATTGTTCTATTTTTATTTCTGATAAATCTCCAAACTCTGTTGCTTCAATTGCTAATCATCAGCTTGATATTATTAACAAATGGTTTTCTGCAAATAAACTTAAAATGAATATCAATAAAACTAATTTCATTAACTTTCACCTGAGTAATTCCAAAAGGTCACAAAACCAAGTCAAAATTAAAGTGGGAAATGATGAAGCCAAACAAGAGTCATCTGTCAAATTCCTTGGAGTTCATATTGATCAGAACCTAAATTGGAACAGTCACGTTGAGCACGTTTGTAAGAAGCTCCGAAGTATTTGTTTTGTTCTTAGCCGTTTGGCCATGGTTTGCAGTCGTGAGGTCCTGCGTACTGTATATTTCTCACATGCAGAATCAATTTTACGATATGGTATTATATTTTGGGGCCCTTCAAGTGTGACAAACTTTAATAGAGTTTTCATTCTCCAGAAATGGTGTCTGAGAGTAATGAGTAATAGGAGAAGATCTGATTCCTGCAGGTCACTATTCGGAGAGTTGGGAATCTTGACGCTGGCTGGTATTATTGGTTATGAAGCGTGTATTTTCGTGAGGCAGCATTCACATAACTTTATTACAAATGGCACTTTTCATAAATACCCAACTAGAAATAGGAACATGTTTTCTATCTTGGAACATTCTACTTCTGTGTTTGAGAGAGGCCCATACCATATTTGTATTAGTATTTATAATAAATTGCCACTTAACATCAAGGCAGAGGAAAAGCTACCATTATTTAAAAAAAAAGTAAAAACTCATTTTCTTGATAAATGTTATTATAATTTAAGTGACTTGCTGTAGTTTATATCAATTTTCATTTATTTTTAGTTTTTTAGTATTAGTCATGACATGTTTATAACATATCTGTAATTGTTTTAAACGAATAAAGATGAAATATGAAATATGAAATATGTATAAACCCCTTGAGAATAATGGACCGAATTCAGCCATACAATTCCTAAGTTGTTATATTGATGCACCCTTTCATGAGAATCATAGGTAAACTATAGTTATTCACTGCATTGGTATCATTGAGAATATTAATTTATGGGACGGTAAAGAAATTACTATCACCGAAATTTAAACTTTATTACAAGTTTACAAACTAAGATATCTATGATTAATAAAAACAACAATTACTAATCATTTGTGAAAACTTAATAACATTACATTTCTCTTTTTTTAAATAGGGCCCTATGTTGGAACTTTGTGGCCTACTATACATGTTGGAACTTTGTGGTTAACCTATATAGGTCTAAAACGCTAATACAGAAAATATTTTTACTGTCTAGAATTTAAAAAGAAATGTATGGTATATAAAATTATAAAAGCTTGTAATATGATGTTAATCAAATTAAAAATAAATCATATAAAGTTAAATATTAAAAAATATTACATAATATTGTCGGGTCATATTATAGAAAAATATAAACGTAACGAATAGGATATAGATTTGTATATTTAAATTCTAAAATCAAGCATTTTATGGTAACAAATTCAGTTTGTATCTGTACAGACCTCATTTAATGTGCAATACTAACTTGTTTCACAAAGAAGGTCATCGTCAAATTTAATAAAGGAATTCGTTTTATTACTAGCACCTTGTCCGATTTACAAATAATTATGAATATTATTTTATTTAATATCAACTAATTGTCAATGGTACAAATTGTTGTAAAACATTATCGTTTAAAATTGAATTTGATTATGAAGTAATAAATATGTACTAAATATAATTTAAGTATGAAAATGGAATATCATTTGATTACATTGACTTTATGAACCAAGATTTTTACAAGGTCGGACTCTCAATAGTGTGTAAGAGGACTGCCAGAGATTAATTTGGACTTCCCTGTTTTGTGCTTGTTTAAGTTGTTTCAACATTCGGCATCCGTTTGTTATACAAATAATGACTGCCATTTTTAAGGAGTAAGTATTAGTTTTAAGGACTTGTAATATAATCAACATTATAAGAGAAATAATATCTAAAAAGAAATAATAAATAAATAACACACATGAAAGATAAAACAATCTAGTGTTAATGTTAAAGTATGTTATTTTAACAAAATGTTAAAAGTAAACATATTTATGCTAGTTATTTAACAATAGTTTTATTTATCATTTATAATGCTCAATTGGTCACAATACAATTAATAGTTTTGGTAGTCAAACAACATTGTCGAGTCAACTCGGAGGTAATACAAAATGATGGTTTGGATTGACTCACTTCAAATGCATACATAAAGATTTAATTCAAATTTTAGTAACACAGGTTTAGTAAAACTCCTCAACATCCTATAAATTAGTAAACTCACAAAATATGGAACATTTTTCGTTATAAAAAATTAATTATTTGTACTAAAAAAAGGTATGTATTCATTTATTTTTTTTATTTCTCTAAGAACCTAAGATATTGTATTTAAGAATTTAGTCAATAAGTTTAAAATTGAAAACAAGAAACCTTTAAAGAGTCACAAAACTTGAATTATCTTAATCAAATAAGAAATACAATGAAAACAATTTACAGTCATAAATATGACACAAATAATCTTAGAACTTAGACTTAAGGGGCTGGTGTCATAACTAGAATCTATATTTACCTGCGACAACCACGTCAAGGTGATATTTACATTATTTACAAAATAATCATACGTTTCGCCTTTCATGTAATGTGGAATCTTCAGTGGTATCTCTGAGACTGAGGATGCCACATCACAACATGGGTGAAATGTCTGTAAAAAGAAATATCTATAAATAATGTAGATATGACATTGGCGCGTTTGTCACTGTATATGATTGATTCTAGTTAGGCAATGGTTCTGATGGGATATCAGAACATACGACTTCAAATTTGAGGCTTAACATTTCATTTTAAGGGCACCATTTTATTCATCTGCATGGAAATGTTTTTAGAGAAATGTTTGAATAGGAATTATTATCGTAGTAGGTAAAAATAGACAACGTGTGTTAAGATTCAAACAATCTGGGTTTTTTAATAAACTACGACAGCGTGTAAAAAAGTACACTTTAAAATAACTAACGTTAAAAATTATATACTAATCACGACGTACTGAAAACCATTTGTAGGACCATGTTAAAATAGCAAATCTCTCTAGTCAATAAAAAACAATCTTATCTTACTAAACTATGCTATAGCCTTGCAATATTGAATAAATGTTTGTGTGAAGTGCAACAGAAACGTTTGGTCCAATAATTCTTTCACTTAGAATTTTATAAATGGCCTCAATTGGATTGTCAACATATAAAGAGGTTAACACAAACTTCAAATTAAAAAAGTATTATCTTTTTATTTTCCATACAGTTTCCCCTCATGTATAAAGGAATGAAGACCTTTTTTGAAAATTTATGCATTATAAGTTTTTTTTCAATATAACAATTTATTTGGGACATTTATTCCCTTAACTGTCTCCCAAAAACTGACACATACAGTGTTCAAAATAGTATAAACACTTTTTATAGCTAATAATCTTTGAAACCTACATCTTTTGATTTACAATTTCTACAGATTGTGAAAAACACAACTTTAATTCGTAAGTTATAAGGTTTCCATGGTGGTTTAATGAATCACGAATACTCTGATAACGTACCATTAAGGAGTTACTCGTTAATTTAATCACGTACAAATTTTTTTAAGAAAATAAAAATCTCATTGAACCGAGTAAAAAGCACGAATCTGTATTCAAAGATTTTAACTTGAGCAGTGGGCGTTTAAAGTTATGAAATAACAAAACTGGGAAGTGAGCCTAAATTGTAACACATTGCTCAGTCATGTCATTCAAATAAGTTTTACATACCAAAATTAGATATTTTGTAGGTGTAACCAAAAAGAAAAAAATTAAATCAATACAGAACCATATACCTAATTAAACCATATTCTTATTTTCAGATAATATTTGGGGATTTCCAATGCTTCGAGTGTTTAAGAAACAAACACAACGTTTTGACAGGTATATAAAAAAGGCATCAATAACTTGCTCTATATTTTGTTGATTTTTTCATATTTTGCATTTATTTCGTGCCCCTATGCCTGTTGCCTGTTAAGGTGCTCTATGTTACGTAGATTTTTCTTTTCTTTTTTTTTCATATTTTGCATTTATTTTTGTATCTCATTGAATATTTGGTCTATTAAATAACTTGCTCTGTGGTTTGTTGAACGATTTCATATTTTGCATTTCATATTGTGTGTTATATTTTGTATAATTATTTCATGATGTTATGTGTGATTTGACTTTTAACATTATCTTTACTATCTAAGTATGTAGTATTAAGTCTTTTCTGATTTAGTATGGGTTAAGGAAAAGAAAAGAAAAAAGTAGTACCCATTCTCAAAGAAAGATATCAATGAAAGTACCTGGTCGAAATTTCGACCAGGTTTGAAACTATCTTGTTCAATAGGGATGTTGCCATCAATAACAGATGATTTATGTTGTAAATAGCCGCTCCAACAGCCTATAGCAAACAATTAAGTGCTATATGGCGGTAGCTTTTGTCTCGTTCTGGTTATTTATCTGTCATCAAAACAGCTTTTATTTTAGATCTTTGAAAAGCTGTAGGCATATCGCTACATGCCAATATGACATTGAAGGCCGTTATAAGCTATTTTTTACTGATGTACTAGCACAATTTTGAAATTCAGGGAATATGTCATATATTCCGGCTGCCTTCGCAAATGGCAGATTCGAAAATGGCTGTATTCGCAAACGTGACCGCCACATTTAACTCTTCGAAAGTGAAGGATCTTGAAACATCTGGTACCTGTCGGCTTCTCTTCATCTTATTCAGTTTGTATACAACCTTTTTATCAGAGGGGTTGGTGGGTTGACTTTGATAAACCAACAGTGAGTTTTGCTATATCCATAGGTCTCGGGTATAGCCCAGCGCTATTTCCAAGGAGCTTTCCGGTGGAGATTTTTTGAAGTAATGACCAAGCCTGCCAGCTGATATGGGTAAAATTTAGTATTATTTTTGTACTTACCCACTTTTCTCTTCCAGCATATTCAAAACAAAAAACAACAATAATAATCAGCATAAACAAATAAAGATAAACATTGGAAATGAGTTGGTCAGTGATGCTTCAATCCTGGCAAACGAGTTTAATAATTTTTTTGCTTCGGAGGCTGGACAAAATATACATTGTTCTTCATTGAATGAATCAATGTCCTCAAAAAGGCAAAACCCAACATATTCGATGGTGCTGGAACTTACCAATGAAGAAGAAATTAGCAGAATTATTAGAGAGCTCCCTGCCAAAAATTCAAATCATCTAAATTTTATGTCACTGTCAGTCTTAAAGAAATGCTACAAGCATATCTTGAGGCCACTTACACACTTAATAAACTTATTTTTTCAAACTGGAGTATTTCCCTCGTACCTAAAAACAGCTAAGGTAAGGCCTATATTTAAAAAGGGTGACTCCTACTCACTCAATAACTATCGGCCGGTCTCGATTTTGCCAATTTTGAGCAAAATATTTGAAAAAACCAGCCTCTGAGTGCCAATTTGGATTCAGAAAGGTTAATCGACTATAGACGCAGTGGTGAGTCTGGTCGATATGGTTGTGGAGGGATTATAATGTCGGAAATCCACCCTCGATGTTTTTCTCGACTTATCAAAAGCGTTTGACTATGTTGACCAATAGATACTACTCAGCAAATTGGAATCTCATGGCATCAGAGGTGTGCCCTTGGAGTGGCTTGGATCATACCTCAGACAAAGAGCTCAATTAGTACAAATTGCAAATCAATCATCCAAACTGTGCTACTATGTCCCTCAGGGATCAATTCTTAGTCGAGCTCTTTTTTTAGTTTTTGTCAAAGAACATTGGATCATCTCTACGCCAGAGATTAATCGTGCAATATACAGACGATACAACCCTGTGTTTTAGAGATAAAGCTTCTGAACTCGTGGAACAACAAACTTTTGTAGAATTGAATAAATGCATTCAATATTTCATGCTTCATTATATTCATAATATTCATATTTCATTCAAATGCATAGATTTGAAAACAAATTCTTTTAAATCAAATTTTATCAATTTTACCTTACGTCCTGAGAGCCTAGACTGGGTCCCCAGCGTACTGTTGGAAGACACTATGCTGGAAGAGGTTATCACGTCAAAATTCCTTGGATTACACATAGATCGAGGTTTGACATTGATTGCCCATCACTATGTCATCACAATGTACCAAATTAGCATCTGGTATCTATGTTCTGAGGACTTTAGCCAAATACTGCTCTATTCAGGTACTGAAGACGGAATATTATGGTTTAATTTATCCCCACCTAGTCTATTGCATGGTGCTGTGGGGAGCCTGTGCAAGTAATCAGCTCTTGAGAGTGTTCAGATTACAAAAAAGAGCAATTCGGATAATAGAAAAAGTTGATTTCAGAGAATCATGCAGTCCAATCTTCAAAAAATTTAGAATCTTGCCTTTACCTTGCCTCTATATTCTAGATACAACTTTTTTTATTTATAAGTGTATTCGGGGACGAGACATTCACGAGTGTCCCACCGGAGGCAGGGACAACTATAGGACTGGGAGGCACAGAACTGTTACTAAGAGCATTGCCCTCAGAGGCAGGCGTCCATCTTTACAATAAACTGCCAAATTGTATAAAAATCGCCAGAATGCTGAAGGTGTTTAAAAATCAATTAAAAGGCTTTCTAGCCTACCATGACTTTTATAGTGTGGATGAGTTTTTGGCGAATAACTTGGAGACCACACATTTGGTATGCTGACACCGAAGCTGGAGGTGGGAAAATTGGTTGTATCAATGCGCAGGAATGTTGTATGTTTGAGCGATTTTTTGTAGTGTGTGTGAAATTAAATTTTTTAACTAGGCGTAAAATATTTTTTCAAGTTAAATTGACTTTTGCGATACATCTTAAATGTCCGCTGCAATAAAACTGATTTGATTTGAAAACAAAGAACCAGCTGTTGTCAGAGCTGTCGGTGTTTTTAATCCCTTTGTATAGATCCTCACATTCTTGGTTATGTCCTGGTATGGCATGGATTCTTTTCTGAAGCCCCTAGGGATAAAATCATTGGCAGAAAAAGAATGACAAAGCTAGTGAAATAATCATAATTCTTTACTAAATGTGGAATGAACCTGATGTCATCTTCAAACCTTGATATAAAGATTCCGTCAGTTTTTGTTGGCAGCTAGGAGATAATATAAATGAAAATTCAACTTCTTAAATAATCTTCGTTCATTTAACACTAGCTAGGGAACATGTGCAGCTTAAATAATACTGCAGATGCGAACATGATCCCCCAAACAACATATTTATATCCATTAGACAAAACCAAAAGTAAGTATAATTATTAATAAACAGATGGTATCATATTGGAACGTATATTTTAGAACACAAACACAATAATAAGATGTTTGGATCGAAGAAATGGTAATTCCATTAATTAGTCAAGTGGAGGGAGTTTAGTTACACTAATAGAACTCAATCCTAAATTATTGCAATGTATGTTGGGATAACGGAAATTGCATTTCTCCTCAATGGTTTTAGTTGGGATTTAGATTTAAGAGCAAAGTTAGCTTTTCGTTGAACTATCACATCTGTTTATCCAGCTAAGATAGTTATATACCAGCTTCTACAGTCTAACTTGTGTTAGATGCAAAGGTAACTGATCGTCCACCAGTTACATTTGTAATCTAGCTCTGGTATTGTATACCAGTTACAAAAGTGGAACTAGTGTTAAATACTAAGTTAGCAGATCATCCAAGTGTTACATCTGTACTCCGGCTTTGGTAGTTGTAATCCAGTTAAGACAACCGGCTTATATTATGCATTTTACAGCCGGACTACTGTTAGATGCAAAGTTAGCTAATCGTCCAACTGTCACAATGTAATCCAGCTGTGCGAGTTGTATTCATGCCACTACATTCGAACTAGTGTTTGAAGCGAGTAAGCTTATCGTCCAACTGTCACAATGTAGTCCAGCTGTGCGAGTTGTATTCACGCCACTACATTCGAACTAGTGTTTGAAGCGAGTAAGCTTATCGTCCAACTGTCACAATGTAGTCCAGCTGTGAGAGTTGTATTCATGCCACTACATTCGAACTAGTGTTTGAAGCGAGTAAGCTTATCGTCCAACTGTCACAATGTAGTCCAGCTGTGAGAGTTGTATTCATGCCACTACATTCGAACTAGTGTTTGAAGCGAGTAAGCTTATCGTCCAACTGTCACAATGTAGTCCAGCTGTGAGAGTTGTATCTTAATTTTTTAATAAACATTTTAATATGAGACAATCATAAGTGTATGTGTATTGTGCACGTGGGCCCGCGTAAGAAAACTATGGCAATTAACTCTTTTGTTTTTAAGTGTAAAAATAAAAGTTAATTATTTGTAAGACATGTAAAATTATAAAGGTGGGAAAGAAAGGCACATGCACTCAATACCACTGTACGTGTTTGTGGGTGCGGGAGGGTCAATACCTCCATACATGTATGGGTAGCTAGGTGGGTGTAATTACCATGGTATTGACACCCACCCAGCAGCTACCCATACACGTACGGTGGTATTGACCCTCCCGCACACCCATACACGTACAGTGGTGTTGACCCTCCTGCACACACATATATGTACGGTGGTATTGACCCTCCCGCACACCCATACATAAACAGTGGTATTGACCTATCTGCCCATCCATACACGTACGGTGGTATTTACCCACCCACACACACATACACGTAAGGTGGTATTGACCCTCCCGCACCCACAAACACGTACGGTGGTATTGTCCCTCCCTCAAACCCATCACTTACGGTGGTATTGACCCTTCCGCGCACACATACACGTACGGTGGTATTGACCCTCCCGCACACACATACACGTACGGTGGTACTGACCTTACCGCACACCCATACACGTAAGATGGTATTGACCCACACGACTGCCCATACACGTACGATGGGAATGACCCAATCGCCTGCCCATACACGTACGGTGGTATTGATCGTTCCGCACACACATACACGTACGGTTGTATTAACCGACCCGCACACAGATACACGTACGGTGGTACTGACCTTACCGCACACCCATACACGTAAGATGGTATTGACCCACCCGACTGCCCATACACGTACGATGGGAATGACTCAATCGCCTGCCCATACATGTAAGGTGGTATTGACCCTCCCGCACACCCATACACTTACGATGGTATTGACCCTTCCGCGCACACATACACGTACGGTGGTATTGACCCTCCCGCACACACATACACGTACGGTGATACTGACCTTACCGCACACCCATACACGCACAATGGTATTAACCCACCCGACTGCCCATATACGTACGGTGTTATTGATCGTCCCGCACACACATACACGTACGGATGTATTGAATGCACGAGGTTCTCTCCCTCTTTTACGGAGCTAAATAAAATAATGAATTACGTTATTTACATACACACGTTATTTATCCCCCCCCCCCCCCCGGTCATGTGTACTCTTGGCAAAACCCCATGTCAGAGCTATATTCAAATGTCACACTAAGCGCACTCAGGTCAAGTAAGGGCAGAAATCACTTAACTTTTTTTTTAACACTTGTAATATTTTTGGCTCTGTACATCTGTAAACCTACAATCTGTGCTGTAGCTATAGCATTTTATTAAATATTGTCGTAATGTTATCTCATTTACTTATGTTAGAATTTATCATTAGTAAAATCATCATTAAAATTTAAAAAAATCATTAAATCCTTGCTTGACCAGCTGGATACAGGTAAGAGGTGTGGACCGGTTGGATTCCCGCCAATCGTCCTGAAGCAAACAAGTGGAATTCTTTCTCTGACACTCTGCAACTTGTTCAACCGGAGCCTTAAGGCAGGCATATTACACTCCAGCCTCAAAAAAAGCCATGTTCTTCCGATCCTCAAGGAAGGTGCGAAAGAGGACGTGAAGAATTACAGGTCAATCTCAATACAATCTCAAATCACCAAGATTTTCAAAAAGATCGTCCTCGATCGGCTACAGGTATTTTAACTAGACTCAACATCGATGAACAGCACGGATTCTCCAAGTGACGCTCTACGGTCACCAACCTGGAGGTATTTGAGGAATATGTAATGGATAGCTTAAACAGGGATCATCAGGTGGATTATTTTTACCTGGACTCGGTAAAGCATTTGACAAAGTCAGCCACATCCATCTGCTGGCCAAACTAAAATCCTGCGGTATTAGTGACCCTCTTTTATCATGGTTGAAATCATATCTAACTGGCAGAACATAGTCGGTAACATTTGCGGGGGCCCTTTGCGATCCATTCACAGTGCAGTCAGGAGTTCCGCAAGTTCAATTCTGGGGCTTTATTTATTTAACCTTTTTCTCCAGGATATCAAAGAAGACATTCATTCCAAATTCCTCTGCTTTTCTGATGATATTAAACTTTTTCTTTCCGTATCATGCAACTCTCACTTGATAACATCACTAAATGATTTTCCTCTAATGCTATGCTCTTAAACGTTTCAAAATGTAAGGTCGTCACCTACTCAAGAAGCTGCAGTCCATTATTGATCGCCTATAGGATTGATGGAGTGGAGATGAGTCGCTGTGCTGGTTATCAACCAACACATTGATCACATCTGCTCCAGCGCTTCAAGACTTCTGGGTTTGGTGTATAGAACATCAACATCAGGCTTATCAGCGGCATCCTTGGTGTTTCTCTACAAGGCTCTTTATTCGACAGCTCCTTGAATATGCCTCTGTTGTATGGACGCCTCATCAGCTCTACCTGTCAACTCGCTTACAGGAAATTCAAGGGAGATTTATTTTACAACTGTACTTCAAAACTGGCCAACTACTTCAGCCTGATCTTCTAGTGCAGATGTTCAACTTTCACCCTCTCCAACTTCGTCGACACGTTGTTGACTTGGTATTTCTGTTCAAACTCTATAAAGGAACTGTCGATTGCCCAGAATTATTGGTAAAAGTCAACCTGAGGACTCCTGTCAGAACAAGATCCCAGGATATATTTGCCCATCAACACCAGAGAACAAACTACCTAAAAAATGCACCAATGAGTAGATTACAGGAGATGGGAAATCTTGTCGCCTGCAATGTGGACTTTTTCCACGATTCTCTTGAATCATTCAGGAAAAACTATTCACACTTCAACCTCGTCTACTTCGACAGTATATTAATCCACTCTTTTCCTTCTAAATCTTCTCCGTCTTCTTTACTCGACCACACAAATAATTGGTTCCTTTGATCACCATTTCTACTCCACCTTTTCTATACACCTGTAATGCAACCACTATATCAAGTTCATTATCTGTAGATATCTGCATGTTTTGTATTTATTATTGAATGTTATATCTATTAATTTATACTATATTATATGTATTAATCTGTTATATTATGTATCTATTGTACTCGTATGTTTATTGTAAGGTATTTTTTTATGTGTATCCACACAATTATAAAATAAAATCGTTGGAAATAAAATAAAATACAAAGAATCCCCTAAAAGACACATTTGATGTGAAGTTCAACTTTTAGATTAAAACATTTTATTGATGTAACATATTAATTCGTAAAATGTTTGGCGCAGTCGATTTGCACGAGCATCTTTTTTGTCATCAACATACTCAGGTTACTGACATGTAAAATAGTTCTGAAAAGATAAATAGGTCAGTTTATATAATTTTCAATCTGAAATTGATTTACTTGTTTAATTTTTTTAAATGTACATATTTATAATAGTTAAAAGGTTAAACCGATTACAAATGTATGATGGCTGAACTTTACATGAACAGGTATTACATACTGCAAACTGGAGATTAGTCACGTAAGACTTATTTATGCCTTAAGGTGTTTTTAAAGGTTTCTTTTAACACATGAGTCATATATCATCACAGCATGGGTCATATATCATGCTCTTTTACTATATAACTTGTTTAAAAAACAGTTAGTGATAAATTAACGGATGTACACTTATAATAATTCATTATTTTCCTATTTCAAAAATATTATGCCTCAGTAATCTTTTTTTCTATTTTTAAATATATTTTCTAATAAAATTACTAATTTCAGTTTTCTATATTTCTTTTTTGTATTATTATAATAATAATTTTAACACTGTATATTATTGTATAATCTATTTACTTTCAATTAGCATCATACATTAATTTGTGATATTTGGATATATATTTGTTTTCAAAATGGGCATAATATTTTTGATTTAAGTGTTTTAGGTCCATCATGTGTCGTTTGACTACACAGCTCTCTGTTAAAAAAAAGGAATGTTACAGAACTAAAACACACTTGAAATATATAGTCTTCTTTTAAAAAGTCTAGTAATTACAGTTTTTTACTGTCAATTCATAGACTTAAAAGAAAAGTTATTCTTATTTCATACTTATTATCTTGTAGAATCGAGTTTATTTTCGCAATGATACAAATGCGGTGACTATAAACATTGAATGATGATTATCCAGAAAGGGTATACCAATATTTTGGACCTGATTGTGAGTATGAATTCTGACCATCACTTATAACATAAACAGTAGGAAATATTTCCGGAATTGAACATTGTTTAATGATAGGAGGAACGATACATAGAATTAAATTAACTTAAATATAAACAGAGATATTTTAACTTTTGTACTTAACGTCCAGTTACGTTTTTTGTCATGGTTTTGGAACAAAGTATTTTCGATTTTCATCGTTGAAATAAAATGTTTAGTAAATGCTTTATATAGTTGACTATTTTAAGTGGTCAAATCGTTTCCCATTCCTTTCAATACCTTCCGATCACATATAATTCAAGGTATATAGGCCTATTATTGTGTAATTGTATCATAATAAAATGTTTATGTCCCGTTAGTTTGTAAAAATATTAAAAAAAGGAAGGATCCCATACAAATTTAAGGTTTGGTGGTAGAGAGGACTGTCCAGTCCTAACATCGCCTTAAAAATAAAGTAGTTTTTCATTTACATTTTCATTTCATTTCATTTTCAAATTATTGTTAGTAAATTGCGATTAGTATATATTTTGTAAATATTAAATACGTTACATATTACTTTTTTACTCTATATCGTCTATTTACATTTCAATATTTTATCTTTGTTTTACATAGTATGATAATAATTACTATTTGAACATTTCCTTGCAGATGAGTGAAATAAAGTGTCCAAACTAGTTTATTATATTTCTCAGTAGTCCAAACGTTTACCATCATTACAAACAGCTAATTAAACAACTAAAACAGTGTTATAATGTTTTTGGATTTATGTCACATGCACTAAAGAATTATTAACTGCTCAAACAAACTTTAACAAAAGTTGAAACCCATTTAGAGTAATTATAACTGTCAGTTAAACTCTCCACAGATCTGGCTGTGACAGTCATGAGCTCAACATGTAACTCCGTCACTCGTACTTTCTTATTGTAGTCCGCCTTATATTAGGTCTTAATCAAATATAGTGACAATTCAATTTGCCCTTCTCCTATAATATATGTTAAATATAAACTGAATTCGCTCATCTACAATCATCACACTCACACACCTCAATTACTTTTTATGAAACAAGGAGTACAAATAGTGGAAGGAAGAATAAAATATATTACTTTAGAGCGTTTTCTAAAGAGAAAGCTTGATTATTACAGTTTAAATTAAGGAAGTTTTTTTTTTAAATTAAATTTAAATATAATTTAAATATATTAATAAGTATCTGTAATACAATTTTTAATGCTTATTTTATAAGTTACATATGCAGATTTTATGGAATTTTTTATACCATTTGAATTTAAAGGTGTATGATAAATAAAACTGTTGATTTTTTTATTATTTTAAATTGGGTATTTATATAAAATGTTAGAAAACCTCTTGATGTTAATAACGCATTTAAGTAATGATTTTGTAATATTACTTTCATCACTCATGTACATTAATACGAGAAATAACTGAACGCCTTAATAATTTGAATAAGCAGAGTTTTATCAAACTAGTCGATGGTTTAGTTGGTTAAAGCCCAGATTCATAAGATCCCAATCATAGTCGTAACAAATGTTGAAAGTGATGGACTGATTACCACCGGCTGGTCATTCGTTATTGGGCTATTAATTAATTAAACTGTCTAAGGTATATTCAGCCTAAGACTGAATTCGCTCATCGACAATCATCACACTCATTTGATATCTATATTCACCCATATCTTGACGATCGGCATCTTAAAGGATTACATAAATAAGTAAATAAAAAAATACTTAAATAAATCAAAAGTGATAAAACATTGCAATAGCTACGTAACTATCAACCTAAGAATGATAAAAAATCTCCTAATTTGGTTAAAGTATTTGTTTTTGCAGTATTAGAGAGCTTTTTATGATTCATGTGAAATTACACGTGAGCTGCTGTGAAATGTCAATTTCGAGGATTTTATCGATATGCCGAAATACTGTAAAAATATACTCAGAAAACTTGTTGAATTCCTTTCTTCCCTTTTTTTAATTACCGTAAACAAAATGTTTAGAAACTGTTTGAAAGTTATTTATTAGCATTGGATTGTTCATGACACATATCATGAACAATCCATTGCTATTTAGATATTTCCAATGCTTAGAATTTTTAGGAAACAAACACAACCTTTTGACAGGTATAGCAAACTCCTGTCGTCTTCAGGTGTATTTAATAACTTATCCTAAAAAGAAAGAGAAAAAAGAACGGAATTTGTAGATATTTCGGCAGTCTATGTTACAATCTGCAGAAATAGTCTACTACTAGGAATCTCTTAACATAATTTAGAGTTGTAGAATGAAGCAATTTATGAATTCTTTCCTCAGCAACAGGTTAACTAAAGTTTCCTTGGGTTGCAGAGAAAGTTCTTTTACGCACCTGAATGATGGACTGCCTCAAGGATCTGTTCTTGCTTCCCAGCTCTTCATTATATACACCGCCAACATTCTCACCACACAGTCCAGAATATTCATATATGTAGATGGAATTTCTCTCAAAATACAACAAGAGGACATATTAAACACAGAAATAACACTTACACTTGATCTAGACACCCTAAATAAATATTTTAGAACCTGAAGACCAAAGCCCAATACAACAGAGAAGTAACCTGCTTTCATCTGAGTAATAGACTAGCTAAACAAAAATTGAATATATTTTTCGATAGTGTTAGGCTTAACCATGGAGAGAATGGAAGCCAGTTTAGATCGATCTCTCAAAGTCACCTACAGAAAGCATAAGTTAAAGTGAGAACCAGATCTAACATGGTGCTTGATGAATCATTGTGAGGAGCCAACGCATACGTTTTGAACACTACAGCGTTGTCTCTGGTTTATTCCACTGATGAATATTGTGCTCCAATGTGGAATATAAATGGATTGTAACTTATTTAGATTGATAAATTACAATGCATTTAACAAATTCCTCTTTTAGCTCAAGAATTATTAAATAAAAAAGGTAAATTGCGTTTTTTAATACTAACTATTATGATTGATTAACTATAAGATTTCCTTGAACACCTTAGAACAATGAAAATACGAGAAAGGATCATTGGTAGGTTCTATAAATGTTGGAGTTCTAGCTGTAGAACTGTTCTGGATTAAGATATTTGAAGTTTCCAGGTTACAGTTTGGTTGATAAGTCCTCGCAACTGGTTGTCATTCCAAGTTTAGGCCCATCAATAACTCCCTTGACAATTAATTATAGAATTTATCATAATCTATACCAGCTTAACACAAATTTGTTTTGTAGAACGCTCCTTTGCACCTGTTTCAAACTGTGGCTGGGCTGAATTAGCTCATGGAACAATTAAATTGGGATGGGAGGATAGCTATCATCCACGTATGGACACTGTCTTCTGTAGTGCGAATTGGCTTAAAAATACTTTATTAAAGGAATATATCCATTTTATATCTGGAGACTACTTTGCTTTTAACTCTCATATGGCCTCAATAGACAGGTAAAGTGACCTTCTCCCCCCTCTACATATTGTTCACTGGATTCTTTTATTGCAGCATATATTGGGGAAATGAGGGGAAACATTCCACAGAAGATTATGAACTATTCCCGCTATCCTCAGGGGTTTTCAGCAGAAATTACTGGTCTTCAAAAGTGGAAGCTAAATACTCACATATTCGCTTCTTTTCAAACATAAACTGCGATGATCATCATTCTTTGAGAAGTAAGGTGAAAGTGGAGATTAAAAGTTGTAAAATATTCAGTTGTAATACAACATATTATCTAGCTCCTTACCAACACGGTTTTGTGGCTGGTTGATCATTCGTCACTAATTTGTCATCCTTTCTTGCTATGACTTGTACAGCGGCTGAACATCAATATGCCTTTATTTGTATTTTCAGTGAAGCCATTTAAAGTTCAGGGGAGAACTTTCAGATAGCTAAGTTACTACAGGTTTAGATGTTTAACATGGCTCCAACTTAGAGCACTTGATTTTTTACAATTATTTACATTGAAAACACTTTTGTCTTGAACTGCAATGTTCAACATTTGCTGTCAATGTCAAAATCCTACGGCCTATTTTGGGAGCGGAAGCCTTGCAGTCAGCAAATTCCTTGTTGTGAATAATATTGACTAGGCCATTATTATTTGGAATATGGATAGTGAATATGTAGTAAATCAGAGTTATAGATAATAATTAAAGTTAATCAGTTCTTATTAATTATTGAATACAATGTTATTTTATTTAAATTAAATCTTGATGCTGGAATATTGTTATTTTTCAATAAAGGTATAACAGTCTAGTAATATGTTGATTTGAAAATTTGTATCACAATATCAGCAGTAAAATTAATTATGTTAAGTATCATGAATCCAGATAAACTGAGTTTACATGGCGTCATCAAGGCAGGTATACAGTATAAACATTATCACACAATGTGTCTGTGCACAATCAGACAATAGAAAAATATTTATAATCACTAATAAAATACAAAATTTGTTAAAATATAATAACTTTACAAACAAACTACCTCTGGTCCACAGAATGAGTAATTTTTTGTCACCTAATTGTTTATTCATAAAATGATCGCCATTTCACATGTATAATACGCACATGTACTCGTATTATACCCATACATATTATTTATTTATTTCTTAGTTATTTATTTATGTACTATTTAGATAAAACATAATTTTACGTTTGATATTTAAAGTGGATTTATATTAATTGTATAGTTCTGAAATGTTTGAACAATAATGCGATATAATAATTATTATGATAGTAATGCCTTGGAATAAATCAAGTTGTAATTTTTAAAAGAAATAGTTTGTACTATCAATCCTTGTTGAAACAAAGAAACAAATCCTCAAGCGTTTATGATAACTAACATTTCAATGCATATTAAATGTATTTACTGACGTTATCCATCCATGTAAAGTTTTCCATAAGGTAATCAATAAGATAACTTTAGTAAACGTCTACTCCGTGCATCCTATCCTGCATTATGAAACATTTTTCATTTTTTAAAGTAGCTAACTTATTTAAAAAAAGGTAAACTTATGATAAAAATATACATACTGTTAATATTCAGAGGCACTTGGTATCGCAACGCTGTATTAAACACACGCAGGCACACGAAAGCACGTATTTACTGTTAACTCTATATAAATATTGGAAGTTCTTTAAAATTAAGATTAACGACACCACAAAATATCGTAAGGCAAAAGTTTTAATTGCCTAAGTTGTGTTGGAACTTTCATAAGTGGAAGTTCCTAAGTGGTTTTAGACTAGGAAAGAAACCTTAAAATTGACATCACTAGTATAAAAAAACTTACGCGCCATTATACTATCTCAATGTTTTATCTAATGAGTAGATTAATACGGAGAAAATAAATGTAAAAATGATTAGACTTATCATTACCCCCCACTTAAAGTCATTACAGCATTGTCTATCCTCGTTTGTTTAGTATTTCAAGAAATCAATCAATCTTTAACTAACTATTTATGCTATAAAATTAAAGAGTCTTTTAGTTAAAAACTACGCTGATTTATTATCTATTTATAACCCACACAGCTCTATGTTATCTATTGCACTAAAAGCACTTATCATTAGAATATCAATAAGATAAACAAATCACCAAATCCCTTGTTTTTAACATAATGTTTGTACCGGAATTGTTAACATGACAATTCTTTGTTGTTCATGGTAGCACACTAATTTATAAATTGAGGTATGTTTGAATTAATGGAAATAATCGAGTAAAATTAAGATTTAATCGTGAGGCATTTCGACTATAAAGTAACCGTTTTAAAACACTCACATTGTAGCCTTAATTAAAGCTACTATTTATTTTTGATATGTTGAACAACTTAAATGAGAGATTAAAATGAAACTTCTTCAATGATAAAAATATGTCTTTGTTTTTCTTCTTATAAATAACTTCAACAAATTAAACTGGTATCTTCTAAAAATAATAATAAAAACGAAAATAAAAAATCTCTTCTTTTATTGACTCAATGAAACATAAATAAATTAAAACAACTCTTCCAAAATAATAAATTAAATATCTTCAGACCAGAACCTTTTTATTAATTTAACTTTTTTAATAAATTTCTTTAATTTATTAAATAAATAATTTCCAAATTCAAAATTGCAATAAATTGTAAATTCTTTAAAATTTCTTTAAATTTAAAATTGCCTTAAAATTGAAAATTGCTTTAAAATTTCAAAATCTTTAAATTAAATATTGCCTCCGGGAGATCTAGAACCAAAAGAAATAGGAAATTAACAAACGTGAATATACTGGTTATTTAGCTAATTTATATGGGAAAAACTACTTTTTTTTATTTGAAAGGGGAAGATTCTGAATTTTTCTCAAAACTTGGAGAATTTATATCGAAAACTTTTGGTAAATGAACCAAACTCCTAAACATCTCAGTTCTTACAATATTTACATTTTCTAAATACAATCTTCTAATTTAATTATAATGAAACAATTAACAATTGTTACAACATCAACAATCATGAAACAACATGAAAATTAAATTTAAATTGTATTGGTTTTTTTGACTAATTTGAAGTTAATTTGCAATCATGGAGTTCCTTGAACTCTTTAAGAATCATGAAATACCCACCAACATGTTTAATTGAATGGGTAGATCTCTTCCGTTAGTTCACTGCAACAACCATAACGTAGGTTAACCTAATATCTCCAAACAAAACCTAAGAAAACATAACTAAACCTAACATAACCTAATAAATCAAACATAACATAAAACCTAACATAGCCAAACCTAACATAGCTAAACCTAACATAACCAAACCTAACATAATTAAACCTAACATAACCAAACCTAACATAGCCAAACCTAACATAACCAAACCTAACATAGCCAAACCTAACATAACCAAACCTAACATAGCCTGAACAAATCTACAATACCCTAACCAAAATAGTGGTAGAGAATTAATGGAAAAGGTACAAATGTTTAGTTTAACATGTTTGTCTAAAGAATATTGTTCCAATTATGACTCGCAGTTTCAAACTAAACTAAATTAATCACAGAAAGTTTTGATATTAGAATTAATTTACCGACGTTAACTATCCATTTCAAGAATTGTATAACTTAAGTTTTATGTTAAAGATATGATTTTGCAACTTAAATAGCTTGAAGAATTGGATTTAGCTTTATGTCAGGAGATCAATTTGTATTTTTACTAATATTCTTTTATGCTTTTGGACTTTTTTCAAATATATATCACAGCTTTTTTTTTTAATTGATAAATCGTAGCTGACAACAAACCATACTCTATATATCTTAATGTATATCCTATGATTATTTACATAATGAATGTTACAACATTTTCAGGGATATCAGTTAATATTTGAAAGAGTGGCTGTTAGTTTATAGTTCTATGAAGGAATGTTTGGGATGGGAAAGAGAGGGTACCATGTAGATAAACCACTTCATTTAACTGTTAGCCAAAGTCTATCTTCAAACAACTAATATATAACTAAGTTTACGTTAAGTCCATCGAAATCATATTGTAGTTACTTTAGGTGATATCCAGCAAACTCTTACGAGGACATGAAAATTCTCAAATGTAAACAAGTTAACTGTTAATATCCTTTGTGCCAAGAAATTGGAATCAGTGTAAGAAATTAGCAAAAAAAAAAAAAAAAAAAAAATGATACACTCATACAGATATACTATCGAAATACACTTCACATATTGAACATCCATTAACCAGATGTGCGAAGTTTATGTCTGTCAAACCAAATGACACTGACTGTACTATCCATATATTTATTTATATAAATATTGGTATATTAAAAAATATAAGTTATACTTCTGTGTTTATCGATCTAGCTGTTCTATTTTTTTTTAAATATTGTAATGTTAGTTTTCCTAATGAAGCTTAACAGTTTATTTATGCTTTAAAAGCAATATATATAGTAAATTATGGAATTATTTATATTAAATTTGTTATATTGTACAATATAACAAAATATTTCGCATGAACATTTTACTTTCATACATATTGTGCTTCACATTACATTATGACAGGGTGGGAAAAACCTGTACTTACCCGCCCACCCATACACGTACAGTGGTATTGACCCACCCGCCCACCCATACACGTACAGTGGTATTGACCCACTTGCCCAGCCATACACGTACAGTGGTATTGACCCACCCACCCAGCCGTACACGTACAGTGGTAATGACCCACCCACCCAGCCATACACGTACAGTGGTATGTTCATTTTAATTCAAATGAGACTACTAGATCATCTGGTTTTATTTTTAAAAAAGATCCCAAATAGAATAACAAAATAATATTTACTATGTTTTGTAATGTTTGGTTTGGGATAAACTATGGATTATTTTGAAATGACATCTAATACTTTACGTGTACATTTAGTACAGTTCCATAATACGTCATTTAGTTACTAAATATACATAATAGAAAGGAGAAATTCGAATGTCAGTATATTTCAGTATATACTGTTATTATTGATCAACAATTTTTCCTAAGTAATATGAAAATGTATTTTATAGTTTAAAAGTAACTAAATATAATAATACGCATTTATTAATGATTTTTTTATTACAAAATAAATATACAATGTAAACAACAAAAATTGCATTGTGCTAATTATTTAAGCCACACATATAAACTAAAACTTTGAGTACATTAATGTGAGTTTAAAGTTAAACTTGTGTTGGCACGAGTTCGTGAGCTTATTAAAATCAACATAAGGAAAGTTTTTACGTCATTTCGAAGCTCTCAGTCAATATTTGAGGGGGTGATTGCCAGATGATGGGATATTGATGGTACTTAGATATTGGGGAGGGGGAGATAGTGTAGATGAACCATTTCCCACCATTTCCTCAGAGGTTCACCGCAGCTGTTTTATTGCCTAAAAAATCGAGAGATTAAAGTACAATCCAGATGTTCGCACTGTAGAAAAAAATAAACATTTTATCTTATACTATATAAAAACAGTTTAATAACAAGAATTAGGAGGCAGACCGAAATTATGACAGAACATGTTTTATAAAAAAAAAAAAAAAAAAATCATTTTATTGTGCGAAGTATAAATCAACAGCTGAACATTTACTATTAAATCGTCACATGGTCAAATATAAAATATACCACAAATATATACATCTATAATACTGCAATCTATTGATATTTAGTGAGAATTTGAATGTTTAATGGTTTTATATATTACCTCTGATTTAAAGTTTTCTTGTCATCACTATTTTGGGAACTATTCCTTTACTATTTAATTTAGATTTAAATTAGATTCCCAACCTATGTCAAGTTTTGAATTTACTTAATAAATAGTAAGTTTAAATACTAATTAAAGTATGTTAGGTTAAATACACTTAACATGCTTCCAATGTATTTAACACTGGTTCTGAGCATTCAAGTGAGAAACAAACTGTTTCAAAACACTTGATGTTTTCAAATTTTTTTGAGTTAGGAAACAAATTAAAGAACTACATCTCCAAAATTAACCTACAAGATAGTCAGGTTAAAAAATGTTAAAAAGTAGTTTGGCAAAACTATTTTAATTAGAAGAGTATTCATTTCAAGGAGTGTTTTAAATAAATGCACATCAAATAGGATATTACTAGGGACAATCTCGACATGTCAAATTTTAGAACTAAATATAACAAACTGAAATAAAAAATTGCGTTATAAGTGTTATTAATTACAGGAACGAGTGTATTTTTCCGTACTATTACAAAAGACAATGTGATAAGTTACTTGTCTAAGTTATATTCATCTCATGTATTCATATTACACGTGAACATTGTCACAATGCGTTATACTCTATTGTGTCTTCTTGTTTACGTAAGTGAGTCTTTTATTACAAAGCGATTATATACACATGCACGTGTACTTATATACACATGCACGTGTACTTATATACACATGCACGTGTACTTATACACACATGCACGTGTACTTATACGATTAGTACTAAGAACGTAACTGTAGCAAGGCACAACAATGTAATGTTGGGTAGATAGGCAAGGAAGAAGGGAGTAGCAGACCAAGTTTTCTGGATGGTCGTAGGTCGGTGTTTTTAGTTGTACACCTATAAAGTGGAAGGGGATTTTATAGAGGAAGAATCATATTACGTCTCTCTCCCTGTTATGGCATTGTTCAGTGAACTTCCCTGGCCTCGGCAATAGAAGGGACAGTGGTGAATCGATTGATTCAGTTGATAGAGTAGCACAGTCACGACATGCCAGTAGTAGTGAACTTCCCTGGCCTCGGCAATAGAAGGGACAGTGGTGAACCGATTGATTCAGTTGATAGAGTAGCACAGTCAAGACATGCCAGTAGTAGTGAACTTCCCTGGTCATTGGCCTGGCCTCGGAAATATAAGGGACAGTGGTGAACCGATTGATTCAGTTGATAGAGTAGCACAGTCACGACATGCCAGTAGTAGTGAACTTCCCTGGTCATTGGCCTGGCCTCGGCAATATAAGGGACAGTGGTGAACCGATTGATTCAGTTGATAGAGTAGCACAGTCACGACATGCCAGTAGTAGTGAACTTCCCTGGTCATTGGCCTGGCCTCGGCAATATAAGGGACAGTGGTGAACCGATTGATTCAGTTGATAGAGTAGCACAGTCACGACATGCCAGTAGTAGTGAACTTCCCTGGTCATTGGCCTGGCCTCGGCAATATAAGGGACAGTGGTGAACCGATTGATTCAGTTGATAGAGTAGCACAGTCACGACATGCCAGTAGTAGTGAACTTCCCTGGTCATTGGCCTGGCCTCGGCAATATAAGGGACAGTGGTGAACCGATTGATTCAGTTGATAGAGTAGCACAGTCACGACATGCCAGTAGTAGTGAACTTCCCTGGTCATTGGCCTGGCCTCGGCAATATAAGGGACAGTGGTGAACCGATTGATTCAGTTGATAGAGTAGCACAGTCACGACATGCCAGTAGTAGTGAACTTCCCTGGTCATTGGCCTGGCCTCGGCAATATAAGGGACAGTGGTGAACCGATTGATTCAGTTGATAGAGTAGCACAGTCACGACATGCCAGTAGTAGTGAACTTCCCTGGTCATTGGCCTGGCCTCGGCAATATAAGGGACAGTGGTGAACCGATTGATTCAGTTGATAGAGTAGCACAGTCACGACATGCCAGTAGTAGTGAACTTCCCTGGTCATTGGCCTGGCCTCGGCAATATAAGGGACAGTGGTGAACCGATTGATTCAGTTGATAGAGTAGCACAGTCAAGACATGCCAGTAGTAGTGAACTTCCCTGGTCATTGGCCTGGCCTCGGCAATATAAGGGACAGTGGTGAACCGATTGATTCAGTTGATAGAGTAGCACAGTCAAGACATGCCAGTAGTAGTGAACTTCCCTGGTCATTGGCCTAGCCTCGGCAATATGAGGGACAGTGGTGAACCGATTGATTCAGTTATATGCCAGTAGTAGTGAACTTCCCTGGTCATTGGCCTGGCCTCGGCAATATAAGGGACAGTGGTGAACCGATTGATTCAGTTGATAGAGTAGCACAGTCACGACATGCCAGTAGTAGTGAACAAATAGGTGCAGCAGACTGAGCACATTGTGGTAGGGGCTGATGGACTATGCTGAAACCGTTACAAGATTTTAGTACTCAAGGTAGGATACTTGTCTGGCAAACGGATGGACGTAGGACCTGCTGAGGGAGAAGGAGCATCAAAACAAGTGCGTCTCGAAAACACTAAGGATACTAAAATAACCCACCGAACCAGGAGGAGGAAGAGGAACATATTAAGGGAATCGGTGAATCCTACATAACATCACAAGCTCACATAATGTAATATAAGGACATCAGAAACTATCCTTATCTGTAAATATATGGGCAATAACCGAGCACCACGCCTAAACCACGACACGGTATGACAGGAAAATATACATCCATATGTGTTTGTTTTTTTTAATAAGGAAAGTTAAAGGGATAGTTTTAAAAGCATCCGAACATAGAGCTCGGCACAACTGGCCTTCAGAGTTAGTTATTTTAGTTACTTTATTTATTCACTTAGTAACAGTTGATAAATAAAAAAAAATTTAAAAGTTTTGAGTTATTGTAAGTAATAACATTTAATATTTATCATACAAGTCAAATATACTCAAAATAAACCAGCTAAATAGTAACACTTTTTTCAAAATTCCATTCCTTAAAGATATAAACAATCTTAGGATTAAAAGAATCCTAATTTTACACAATGATAACGTTGACAACAGTTCAATATAAAATGCATAAAACATAACCTTGCACAACGTTCTGATTACAATAAGCTTATTGAATGTTATATAGCACAGTTAATTAGAAGCTACTTAAATTTACTCAGTCTAAAACAAAATTATTTACTCTAAGAAATTGTGCTCGAATAGTCACTGTATTAAAGAGTGAACGTACACAGTGTAATTACACATACATGAAGCTTGAAAAAAGAAAAATATGAATTAATTTTAAGTTTTGTGTTTACATGGTATTTTACTTATCATTGAATTGAAATTGAAAAAAATTTAATTGAAAAACGATAACTTCTTTCATTTAAACACATGTACCGGTACCATTGTGCAATATATAAATGAAATCATCACTCTGTTATATATTATAATTAACAGTTATAATATCATAAAACTTACAATAAAAGGATTATTAAAAGAGTTCAGTTAAACGTAATCTTTAAATCTAGCTCGTGGATGTTGTTATTAGATCAGTATTACCCCTTATTCCCACGAACCACAAGCCAACAAACTTATTTTGTTAATCTCAAGTGAAACCCCTCACGTAAAACAATTTTGTTTATTTCTGCAGCAGCATATTTTGAGTTGTATGTATGCACCAAAACAATATTTTTTATCAAACTATTATAAGTGAGTAATAAAATAAATTAATTAGTCGAATAGTTGATTACATTTAATTTTTAAAACGTATTTAATAACACATTCGTTTCCGAAATTAATAACACCCATACATAAAATTTTTATTTAATTTGTGTTATTTAGTACTACAATTTGATATTTCGTTGTATAGCAAGATTTTTTCAAAAATCACCTATTTTATGTGCGCTTATTTAAAACACCATCAACCACACCCTAGTTTTGCTTATGTGTATTTCCTAATTTTTAATTTGACTATCATGTAGTCCATTTTTTCATGTACAACTTTAATTTGATTCTACACTTAAATCCTCAGAGCATGTATTAAACAACATGCATATGTTACGTATGTTAAGTTTTGATTCATTAAGAAGATAATTTGCCAAAATTACGTTAAACATATGCATTTGAGTGGTTTCCAAAGGGGGGGGTGACAAGAACATGTTAAATAACAGGAAACATATAAAACGATTCAACATTTATGTTCTGACTCATCCATCTTCTTAGCAAATATCACTAATGGTTTCTGATATATAGGTTATAGCAGTGAAGGTACTTAATTTTTGTACAGGAATGGATAAATTACTAAAATTATATGTTCTTTAAAAAATTCTTCGGAAGTAATTTACATAAAATACTAAGATTACAAAAGAGGTGCTGAGAAGTGTCATTAAGAAATAACTACAAACGGAACAGTTTAATGTATATTTGATGGCAAGAATAATGACACCGAAGAATTTTTACAGATGTAAAATAAAAGGTTTCTAAGGAATTAAATATGGTGAAAGATTCGTAAGAAGTAGAAAAACATACCTAGTACAATGGCCACATTTGGTGTGTTAAGAAAGAACATTGGAATACATAGTACATACTCTTTATAACAAAATACTACACAGATTTTATGAACAAAACATTTTTAAAAATAAAAGGGATGCTTAAGATTGGCATATTGTAGAGTTATTTAAAATATTGATTTTGATGGTCTGCCTTACTAAAAATTGCAATACGTTTTTCTAATACTACTGGCCAATGTGGTCTTATGACAACTCAGCATTTATAGTGAAATTAGAAATGTTATTGTTAACACAGTAACATTTTTAGATTTTGTTAAAATATTGCCCGCCATATGGAATGTACATGTATCATTTAAATATTTGTTTGAATTGTATACACTGTATTGAAATGGCCCCTAGAACAGGTTTTTGAACTTAACAGGGCCAGATTTTGTAAACTTTTTTGGAATATACAATAAAAAATAAATAATAAAATAATTCAATTCTCCGATGTTAAAATTTTGTCTTTACAAAGTTCACAAGTTAAATGCAAAGTTTTCTCTTTCGAGAAGGAGACTGCTATAGCTCTTTCAAAGGGAATTGTCACAAAAACTTAAAATATAAAATGGGCATATTGCAGCAAAGTAGAAGAGCTGTGAGACACACAATGTGAATGGAGTCAAGTACTCTCCACAACGATCAACCAACTGGAGCACCGCTTAGCTTTCATCAGAGCCACTATGTCTATAGACAACTAGGCAGTTCATTCTACATAATGTCTATTTGTAACTTCAATAGTTTTGTTAATAAAGTCATTCAAAATTCAACTAAATTTACAATATATTCAGTCCAGAGGAAAATTGTATTTACTGCTATGTCAATCTAGCCAATTACCAAACAAAGTGAACAAGCTTAATAATAAAAGATATGCTTCCTTTATTACTGCTACTACAGAAATTCTCTTGATATAACATAAATGCGATGTTAAATTACGCTAAATTAGTGCACACAATGTGCTCATGTTTCCTTCATAGACCATATTTGATAAATATAACTTATTTCTAGGTTTATTTATACACAAGTATCCCGTTATACATAGGAGTCCTGTAAGTAACCAGCCAAACTTTTGGACGTAATACATTGACTAAAAATATCAAATGTACAACACTTCTATCTCGCACCGTGATTCGCCTTTCTGTGTGTAATTTATACAATAGGCATATAATTTAAAAATACAGTTTTGCAATATTTCCAAAGTTATTAGAAATAAAGTCATTAAATATGGTATGAATGTTGACCTTTATAGTACTCATTTACCATTTAAATTTTATTTTTTAAAAGACGTTTTGGTTCACCTGATTTTAAAAGTTCATGAAAAAAATGATCTCTTGAGTTTATTTAAACTACTTACTCAATTGAATAATCATTCGTTATTGAGTGAGCCTGATAAACTTCTACATGAGCCTGATCTTTATATCGAGCTACATAAAAACACAATTAGTTCAATAATTTATTTATGTTTGTTAGGATTAATTTATATTTTACCTGGTTATTAAATTACTGATAAAGTGAGTAATTGTACTTATTTGACGGTTTATCTATTTTGTAATTTTTTATAATATCATATGGCTTTCCAAACAAACATCAAAATAATTAAAGAATGACACCAACAAACTGTATCTAAATAATATTTACTCTACACAGTTCTTGTTTCTTAATGTGTAAAAATTGATCTCCTGTCCAAGTCCAGGTTTAGTAATAATTGATAGTCTGTAGTAAAACATACAATTTGGAAAATATTACTAAACAATAATTACATATATAAGACAAGGTATAGTGTACTATTCAGTTTTTAATTTGACACTATGTTAAACTATCAACATTATACTTACATTTATTCTTACAAATTCGGAACTACCCTTAATGCTAAGGATATACAGTATATGAGGTAACCAAGTCACGTGGCATAAACCGTACTGTCAAAAATTTACTATGATCCTTTATACAGCAGAAACATAAAAGAATAAAAAGTAATATATTTTATATTTAATAACTAGCTTTTAATATTTCTTTAAATAAAAATTAAAGTAGCACTCCTTATTACTCAGAGAACAGTGCCACATTGCTTGTTTTTGATAATGTTAATATCTGTAATCTTGACATAAAAATTGCAACCTGCAACATGCGTTTTTAAAAGGTCATGCCAACTCAGTTATCGCAGATATCTGTCATAACTTCACGCGAGCCTGTATGTTATGTAAATAGTCAAATTTATTGAATACAATACGAAACGTTGATAAGAACTTGTAGTTCTAAAACTGTAATGATAGTATCCCATTGCTCCCCAAACTTCGGTGTTCAATAGGCTTTATAACTCAGTAAGGATGCTTCATTGGTTATCACGCCCAAGGGGGTTTTATATCCCTTCCCTTCAGTCAGAAGTGCAAATATCTGATCTCTGTCATGATTTGTATATAAATTCATTTTTTAAATAACCCTAATTTTACCACTGTATACCTCTAAAAGGCAAGGACCTTAACAAATACCTATCAAGCATTCAAAAGGGTTCAGATGATATTTTGGTACATGTAAAATTATAATATCAAATATGCATTTTTGTCTGAATTAATACTTTGGCACTGATCACATCCATTACTATTCTGGTTTTCATAACCAAATTTAATAAAATTGAAATATTTTAAGAATAAATTTACTGATGTGTATCAATAACTAAAAGGATTAGGTTTTAAATGTAAAGGTATGTAATGATTTAAAATATAATGTTCAGTTGACACATTCACTAAAACTAAATGTTAAGAAACTTTTTAAAACTAAAAAAATGCGCCGACAGTATGGCCATTACTTTTTATGGTGGGAAGCAGCATTTAAAACGCCTTCGAACGGAGAATGCAATCTAAATGCAGTACCCGGATTGCGTTTGAAGTTGAACGGCGCTCTTGAATACCATCGTAGCACAGATTTGTATTGGAATGAGAATTCTGATCTACAGCAATCCTACATAACGTGATACTGACCCACTTACCCACCGCTACATAACCATTAGTATTGACACGCACGCCCACCCCTACACAGACAGTGGTACTGACTCACCTACTCACCGCTAGACAGACATTGGTATTGACCCACCCCTACACAGACAGTGGTACTGACCCACCTACCCACCACTACACAGACATTGGTATTGACCCGCACACCCACCCCTACACAGACAGTGGTACTGATCCACCTACCCACCGCTACACATACATTGGTATTGAACCGCCCACCCACCCCTACACAGACAGTGGTGCTGACCTACATATCCACCGCTACCCAGACATTGGCATTGAATATAAACATTTGCATTGAATATAGACATTGGCATGAATATAAACAGCAGGAAAATAAACATTTTAAAAACAAACGCTGGTGATTGATTGTTTGAGTTGTAAGATGGTAAGGACGTCGTGACCTGTTATCTAAAGAAAACGAGAAATATCAATTCCGTACTTACTTGGCATGGAAGTAATTAATTTATAGTCATCAGAATTATTAATATTAAAATATGCATTTAAAAAATACAAAACGAAAACTGTCAACAAAATATTGTGGAGAGAAATGACATGAAAATGAAATCATGCAATGATTATTGGGAATTTTGATTAAAATCCACCAAGATAACAAACTATAAACTAAATTGAATTCCTAATCCTAATATTAGATTAAAACATTTTCAAAATCTGAGTAAGCATTCTTTGAAATTGCACTTTAATCCACAAGAATCTAATCACAGTTTTTCAAAAACTATAAGGCTTTGGACCATGACACTTGGCACAAATAGTCTTTTTGTGTTCTAAATTAGGAAGGATTTAAAAATATTTTCCGTCTAAGAGATGAATTAAGTTAGGTTACAATTATAGCGATCCTGAACAATCAGAGTATTTCTTACTATTCAGAATATTCATTAATCATCGCTAAGACGCCCATCGTAGAGTAGGTAAAAGTGAGGGGTGACTGAATGCAGATGAACGTGGTAGTCATTGTTACTAACTAAGGTCGACTGTTGCTTAGAAAAGGCCCAAATAGCCAAGGAAACTAAGGGACCTGCAGTTTTACGTGGAATCTGAACTACGTTGTATTGGTCTGATTTTTAGCTAACTGACAATCCCAATGCTCGGTTCTCTACCCTATACACTATCCGGACACTGAATACCACCCACACGGACACCCCAGATTTCTCTAGTAGTGTCGATAGCGATGACAGCCATTGAGCGGACGTCATAGAACTTATCGCCTACAATCTCCACAACACTTTTGACCCAAGTAGCTGAGATGTACGCACTTCACCACAATGAGTAATAAGATTTACTGAACGGTGTAACAATGTAAACGTGCAATGTGAAGCAAAATATCAACATTATGAATTGTTAAACGAATTTTTGATTGCTTAAAATAAAACTCTTCTCACTCGGTACTATTTTGCATTACTTTCTTGCATTTTCAAGTAAATGGCCAATAAGGTATAGAGATATTGTACCTACTGTCAAATGGTCGTGCACAAACACGCAGCGGCCGTCCACTTGCATGCTGGACCATTTCATCCGTTTAAACACTCGGAAATAGAACGAGAGATACTAGACACTATAAAGAGTGTTAAAATTCCCAGGAAAATCTTAACACTCTTAGTTTTTAGAAAATATTTGTCATAATAATATGAATAAAAAAAACTTGGGTGTGCGTCGGACCACACAGTGGAAGTTATACTTCTTTGGCCATTCTCATACACCCACTCACGCACACAAACAGACAGGATATATAAATGAAATATAAGACATTTTTCAATACTATTCAATATATTTATCTTCAATATATTATACGTGACTTCATTATTATATTATACACCTATATTATCATTATCAGTAATTTCTTCGATTAAATTTCTTCGATTAACAATCGATTAATCGATAGTTCTTAAAAATTTGTTCTTACGTTTCAGCGTGACGCGGTTTCTCGACCAACATCCCATCCCAAAGTGTCTAACGGGCGCAAAGAAGTATAACTTCAAAATGTATTCATAATATAGAACTGTACTTGTATTGATAAATTATAGTTTTATATTAACGCAGAGAATAGTTAAACTGTGGGCCAAAATTCTTCACCTGCCCCCCCCCCCCCCAAACCTTTTTCTACAATAATACTACCAAAATATCTTCGATATTCAGCTGTTTCGAAGGTAAGAAAGGCTAGTATCAGATATTAGCAGTGCCTTATTCTTATCTGAGTGCAATAACTGACTGACAGGTGTTGTTATTTTATTAATTTGTTTAACTGTATAAGACAGAATCATGGTTATGTTGTTCATCAAAGCTTACAAAATTACAATAAACATTAAAATAACATTAATTAACATTAAATTAAAAACAATAAAAAAATTAAAACATTAAGTAACATTAAAATAACAATATTAGGACAAAATGGAAAAGGGAGAAACTTAAAATAAAATAAGTTTATTCAGTACCAGTTTTAACGAAGACAAACTTTTTTTAATGCTACTTTGACCCAACCAAAACGCTTTTTAAGTTTTTATTTTGTATAACATTATATAAGACGTTAACCAACAACTTTTAATCAAATCTAAAAATAATTGTTTTATTTGTTCATACAAGGTTTTTTCTAGCCTTATTTAGCTATAACCACAATTCAGCCATAAATTTACTTGTTCTAGACGTGACCAGATGAATTAAAGTAACATGTTTAGTTGAATATACGCACTTATAAAAGTGACTGTGTAAACAGCACTGTTTGGTTCTGTTTAGTATTACAGCACTTACAAAAATTGTTAAATAATACCTAAATGAGTATTAATTTTATTTACTTATGAATGGTACATTAGGTACTTACATTACAGTCGGAACTTGTAAAATATACTATCCCAAACAAAACTACATTGTAATGGAGTACATTTTTCTTAAAACATATGGGTTGGGGTTGGAAGAGACACACTGTGAATATAGTCAAGGAGGCCCCCCCTTCACGACGATCGAACTACTCGAGAAACGCTTACCTCATCACCAGAGGCACTTAGATTTCTGTGTCTACAAAGAAATAGTCATATCACTCAGATTTCTAACTTAGATCGTTGATGTTATTTTCTCAGTGGCTTTTATTGATCTTGTTTTAACTTCCGTGATCGGAAGCTAAACCGTGAACATGATTGAGCGTCTGTTTTATATAAATGGCACATTACATTTGAGATGAATCGTGTAAGGGTTTTCAACGATCTTGGAATAGAAGCCAAGGATTTAATCCAGGAGGGATCATGTTTGTACATTTATATATGCTCCATAAATTATTGGAGGGTCCATAATTTTTAAATTTGTATATGAAGGAATAACTCTAGTTTCTCTGAAAAAATATGTTTTATTTACATTTTTTTAGCAGGAGAAACTAAATAAAATATTTATTTTTATTAACTCTGGGTTAACTATTAGAGAGGACCTCATAGTCCTAGCTTGAGAAATAATATATTGGGCAACTAAGAGTCATGAAGGTTAACCTAGTATACGGACTACATATTTCTAGTCTGATTTTGGCAAATTGTCAAGCCTGGTAGTTCTCTCCTCGCCCAACCGCTGACAGCCATTCTACACGGACACACCACTAAAGTAGTTTTTCATACCGATGGCAAGTCCATATTTAGAGGAATGAGAACACAGACACTCTATGCCCAAAATTTCCACAGCACTTAGCCCCCAAGTAGCTGGGTTACTGCACTACGCCATATTGTGTATGTAGTTAGGAGCACAGTAAATCATGTCCTATTGTAGACTGATTGGTCAGTTGTTCAGAATCTAATAAATTGCAAAAAAATGTTGTTTTAATATTTTTATAATGTAGCCTACACACACACATACTCTTACTAAAAATTAGTATTGTAATTTATTTACTATAATGTACTTTAGTAGTAATTTTAAACTGGACTATTAACAATTCTTCTATTTTAAAATGTACGGAATTGTAACAATACTTTACTTCCTATGCATAATTACGTAACCTGCCGATTTGTGTGGGCTTTGGCTACATACTCTTACTAGCCCACTTACATAGAGGTCTACTAGTCCTTAGCTCTACTACGTTGTGAATAGCAATTATCCATTATAAGGAAACCAAACTTATCTACGAAAACACGCTTTAATTGAACGTGTGACAGCGTATTTTACATTCGCATTGCCAACATTGTTGTTGTTGTGTTACACGATGTAAAGGAATAAACACCTGACAATTCATGTAGTCAACACTGATCAAAGTTAAAACAATGTTTTCAAAGACATTTGCTCTTTGAATGTTTAATGCTAATAGATCTTTTTCGTGTAAATGAAAGGACGGTAATAAACGAAAATTTGTGTGTATTAGGAGGGGTTTGTATAAAAAACAGTTTCCATTTTACATTTTTCACTTTTAATTTAAATAAAAAATAGTTTTTCATAATCCTCGTATGAAACCAAGTTGTAAAAATAAGTGAACTTTTACATTTGAAATGGTAAGTAGCTTTCAGATATAAAGTAAAGACAGCCAAGTATGGAATAAAGTTTACCCTGAGGTAGGGTATTTCTCACACACTTCCGTCACATCTGACACCTTCCTCTTGGGTGATTCAGATCATACATTCAGTTCCTACATAATTCATCAGGCCCTACCTTCACATGTCACATATCCTTAACGTCTTCCTGAGATACTGTATTAAACACTGTAAATACTACTGTACTTTACATGGATGTTAATATAGGTTAGTGACATAATGTGATTATATCTTCACAGTCAATTACGCATCCAATACTGAGGTAAATGTTTGTCAAGTTATGTCGAGTTGTTCTTTCTCCCCCTTGCAATAAGATTACCTTCACATGTCACACATCTTTAACGTCATCCTGAGATAGTGTATTTATCATCCACATCCGTCACATCTGATACCTTCCTCTTGGGTGATTCAGGTCATACATTCAGTTCCTCCACAATTCATCAGACCCGACTTTCAAATATTACGTCATTAACGTCATTCTGAAATACCGTGTCTCGCCCACATCCGTCATATCTGATACCATCCTCTTGGGTGATTCAGGTCATACATTCAGTTCCTCCACAATTCACCAGACCCTACCCTCACATATCACATGTCATTAACGTCTTCCTTAGATACTGTATTACACACCCATTTCCATCATTTCTGATACCTTCCTCTTGGGTGATTCAGGTCATACATTCAGTTCCTACATAGTTCATCAGTTCCTACCTTCACATATCGCATATCCTTAACGTCATCCTGAGATACCGCATTTCTCACCCTCATCCGTCACATCTGACACCTTTCTCCTGAGTGATTTAAATCATATATTCAGACGCCACATAATTTTTAATAGGCTTTTCCTCCATATTACACACTGACAGGTTTTATGCCTTTAAGAGTGTGATTTCAAAAAGTATCTCTTTCATGTAAAATATCTGTGTTAAATTACAAATACTGTTTAATTTTTCTTAATCAATTGTATAGTAATTATGTAAATTATAATTAGAAACTAACCACTAAGTTTATAGATATGTCTTTAAATTAATTAATTGTCTTGCTGTAGATAAAAGCACGCTACAGTAGTATTAATTATTACGAGTATTGGCTGTAGGGATCATTAAAAATCATCATATCCAAGCAAATTTTCTTATATGATACGAGTGAATACATTTATATCAACACAATGAGGAATAAATAAATTCGAAAAAATTTTATATTGGACATTTGCTGATTGTTTATTGTTATAAAGTAATTTTAATGTAATATAAAGTTGTTATACACGCTGTACTGTTGTGTACTTATTTTTATAAGATTACAGCATTCAATTTTGAAAACTCCCTTTAACATGTAAACAGACACAAAATGTAATGTGGCTGTTTATGATATAAGAAAAAATATCTTACTAACGGGTAAAATGATTTGCAGTTTCATATCATGACATTAAAAAGAAGCGGATTATTGTTTCACGAATACAATATATCTAAATTTTAAAAATATCCACTAGTATTGATAGTAAAATTGGTAACATACTTAATATAGCTTACATGAATGTAACGTATTGTATTACGCAAGGCTAGATTAGTGAGTAAATAAAACGAGTAAAAAAAGTCTTCTTCGTAATTGTAGAGTAAAGGAAATAAGTATAAAAGGAGCTTACCCTGTCTTCTTAACGCTGTGAGACTTGGAATGTAAGTGGTTCTTTTGTATGCAAACCCTTCCCTTCGGTTTACCAAATAGAGAGGCTCTATCACTGACCTCTGGTAAAATATAACTTAGAAGTCAATTTACTTTAAGTATGGGATAGGTGTTAAGGGTAATTACACTAAATTACGGATGTGTTTAAGTATAACATGAACTATAAGTGATTCTATAATAGCTGTTTATTTTGGGTAAGTTAGTCATATAGTTCGTTGTTTTTCTTCAGTTCATCTTTGACGTTCGTGGTGAGTTCAGCCGGTGAGTGAAGTGGTTCCTGGTGCCCCGTGCCTGATGGATTTGGCAAATCAAACGCTGTTTGGATACTTATCCAAACAGCTTTGAATAGGTTTTCTATTTAATAGCGTGCTCTGTGTGTTGTTGAGTGATAAGATATTATGTTTGGCCGAATATTTATTTGCCATTTTAATGTATGTAATGTAGCAAATGGTAGTGCTTTTCAAAACATCATCAACAATCAAATACAAAGTATGATTACAGTACTTATTAATTACATCCGATGTTTGTGCTTAGCTCATTTAACACTCTTACTCTAAGTAGTAAGGTGATCCAACTTTCTGTCTACTATCTTTAACTTTTATTTAAACTCACTAATTGATTAAATTGAACACTACGAGATATTTAAATGTTTTAATTACCAGACTAACACCGATAATGACACTTAAAAGCACTATTATTTTCAATAATCTCTTAACACACTAGAGTTTTTTTCGCACAATATTTGTCACTGTTCGTGAACTGTTGCCGTTAAAAACTATACTTATGCTCCAGATTCTCACCGGTACTGAGACTGACTCAGGGTGACAACAAAGTGGAGCGGCGAGTCATGATACTAGTAGCATTTAGAGCTAAGAGTTTAGTGAAGAGGCAGGTGCACATAGTAGAGCTGTGAATCATGAGGCGACTCGGATGAAGGAAAGCGTCCTCAGGAAGTAAAATATCATCTGACATTGAAAATAAATAATTATTTGAAAATTGTGCTATTAAAAGGTTACTTATGTTTCATATCAGAAGTAGTGCTGTTCACACATTTAAGGAACAGCAATTTTAAAAATGTTCACCATAATTGAAAGAACGCCAGATTTTACATTACTGTTTGAAATTCGATTCTATTCAATATTTGAGCTAATTAGGTTAAATAGTAAGAAATAAGATAGGCTTCCACTTGTCTACATTTAGGATATTTGCTACGTCTTATCCTTCATAGGGTGTTGAGGTTCTTGTGCCACTTACACCTCCTCAAGGCAAAACAGAACGATTGGTGGACTCATCTGGGTTGGATTAATTATGTCTTCCACATAAATAAGCATTTTTATCACTAAATACAGGAGGTTTATAAGAGGAACTGTTGGGTAGAAAGTCCCAAGTCAACTCAAGGAAAAACGCTTCAAAGTAATCGTTGGCGAATTCCCGAGCTGCGAGTCAAGATTCATGTCGATGCACAACTTTCTCCTTGACGCCTCACTATGTCATGGTCAACTTGCAGGGGGTTGAAAATATATTTCAGGGAGTTGAAAGTCAAAAAGACACACTAAGTGTGTTTCTTGACTTATCAAAAGCCTTTGACTGTGTTGATCATAACACCCTGTTTCACAAACTAGAACACTACGGGATACGAGGAGTACCACTTAGTTGGATCAAGTCGTATCTCAGTAATAGAAAACAATTCATAAAAATTTCGGACATGCAATCGAGGGAGGGGTGTCTGAGATATGGAGTCCCTCAAGGTTCCATTCTCAGTCCATTGCTCTTTTTGTTGTATGTCAATGATGTTGGCTCATCGCTACAACAAGGACAACTCGTCCAGTACGCAGATGAAACGACTCTCTGTTTCAGTGCGGAATCAAAGAATGAACTGGAAATCATGACTTTCACCGAGCTAATTAATGCTATCCAACATTTCAATGAGCTCAATCTTAAAACTAATCCAACAAAATCAACTTTCATAAAATTCTGCCTACGACAAATGGACACAGCACTGAGTCCAACTGTCATGTTATACGAAACCGATGTCTTAGAAATACTGTCGACTAAATTCCTTGGAATACACCTCGATCGAGGGTTGACATGGAATATCCACGTCGACAATGTCTGCTCAAAGCTGTCTTCAGGAATTTACGTTTTGAGACAGCTGTTCAAATACTGCCCAACTCAGGTACTGATGACGGCGTATTATGGAATAATATACCCACACCTTTCCTACGGAGTAGTCTTATGGGGAGATTGTGCAAGCACTCACTTTTATAGATTGTTCACCTTGCAGAAAAAAGCGGTTCGAATAATTGCAAAACTGCAATGGAGAGAGTCATGCAGGCCAGCATTCAAAAATCTCAAACTGTTGACGCTTCCCTGCCTCTACATTTTGGAAACATCAATGTTTTTCATGTCAAAATGCGAACCCGTAAGAGGTAGCGAAATACACTCGTACGACACTAGAGGTAGGGAAAACTACCGTACTGGCAGACACAGGACGGTAGCATACGAACGATTGCCTTCACAGGCAGGAGTTCAGTTTGTCAACAAGTTACCAAATTCGATTAAAAGTGCCGCAATGCCCAAGGCATTTAAAGCTCGTCTGAAAACTGCATTGATTTCAAAAGCATTTTACAATACAGACGAGTTCATGGCACATAGTTGGGAGATCTTATATTGTCTGAACGACAGAGAGGCTAGAGTGGGAAAATTTAGAATAAATGAGAATTGGAGTGCATGTTACAATTGTATGTATGTCTGTAATTTCGATGTAGCATGAATGGACAAAACTTTAGATATTTAATCAAGCAGCTTAGTTCCTATTGACGATTGCAATACAATGTATTTTGTAACTACGCAATAAAATATTTCTATCTATCTAACTTAAATACATGGAAGATTTAAAAACGCGCAGCTTGACTCGTCACTTGAATCTTGACTCGCCGCTCCACTATGTTTTCATCCTCACTCGTCGGTTGAAAGGTGCCTAAGAGGCACCGCTGCGAGTCTGGAAGGGTTCGGAGCTGAGGTCGAAATGGTTCTCGATGAGTGATCTGGATCCATCCACTTCTATGTAGAATATTATAGCTTCGACTACAGGCATATTAACAGCCATTTTTGCGCTGTCTAAGAGCTCCTGTATTGGGCTAGGGACACAGAAGTTTCCAATCACCCGCACAGCGTACTTGTACAATCGCAATGATCCGTGATTGTACAATGGAATGGCATATATTGTTGTTATGTTTAGTATGTTTTCAATTGAATTAAAAACTAAACACAACGCTAGATTGTTGAATATTACAGATTGTTTTCAGAATTAATTGATATGTCTGGCCAACACAGAAATTCTGTATCTTAATATCAACATCGTGGTGTTAGTTTAATGTATAGCTCAACAATGCCATTTAGTGTGTCATAGCTGCTTCTAGTTCATAGAAATGTATACCTCTTACAAAGGTTTAACAATGTACTGAAACAAATAAATATATTCTTATATACTGATAGAATAAACGTTCATTTGCTAGCAATTTCAAAAATAGTAATGTGGAATAACAAAACCAATTAGTAAACTATGATAAAAATGAAAAAAAAAAAAAAATCAGATTTCGCCCATATTTTGTGTTGCGAAAACCGTGTTACAGAAATAATGTTGAAATAGTGGTATACATAATAATGTATCTTGAACCTAAATGTATGGGCATGATGAATTAATATAAATTTAGACTCAGCCTGGACTGCATACTGCTACGCGTGCGTTGTTTACGAGGAACAAGGGTGTGGGTAACATTTCCCTCGATTAAAAATTCATCTGGATATGTGTGGAACCTTGAAAATCACATTAGGCCTATAATTAAAACTGGTTATACTTACTTTATAAAACCTTTAGCTATATATAAACAAACATAATTACTAAATTATATCAGAACCTTGCCTTTATTCTTTAAAACATTCAATACAATTAAACAGTATGCAATAAATTAAAAATTAACCAAATAATAATGTATTTAATGGTTATTATGGGTAATTGAAGTAAATTAATAAATTACTTAAACAATTTTTGCAAATATATTATTTTAATTCTTTGAAATAATAAAAAATAATAAATGAAATTATAAATTAACCGAAATGTAAGTTTTTTATAACAGTGGTCAAATGATCTTGTGATTTTTTATGCTTAAACAATTGGTATTTTATGTATAGCATTCTAAGTAAACTCTCCACAACTGTATTTATTTAATAACTAAATAATTAAGATGTTTCATTGATTCACATATAAAAACTAAATCAAGAAATTAAAAAGATACCAGATCACCATTAAAAAAAAAAAAAACCTTTGGCCAACAGGGTATGTTTCCAAATAACTAAAATAAATTTAGTATGTATCTTTATATACAAAAGTAATATAATTTGTATCTTAAAATGAAAGAAATATTCCTATCATAAAAATTGGTTGATGGAGAATGAACTAACAATTGGGAGGGGTTATCTGAACATTATTTTAACAAACGCATTATTATAATAATGCATTAAAATTCGTTATCTTCATATAGCAATTACCATTTTATGTGGAAAATTCACTTAAATTTCTTGGTTTTGTCGTAAAGTAAATTAAGTGCCAGATAGACATTTTTCTATAGAATACGTGTTGTTATATCATCTATGTGTCAGCTTTAAGCATCATTAATTTGAATCTCTTTGGAGGAGAAGTAAATAGGTTGTTGGATACAGGTAATTTCCCCAAGTTGAAAGACAAATGGCCGTAAGGGGAAGTTAAATACACCCTACAATGCTCCCCTCCCTTTAGGCCTAGTACAGGACGCAATTATGTGGCTCGTACTATAAGTGCAGTGCTCTTAACTAGAAATTCCTCCTTTGGCAAGTTCCTTTGGTAAAAAAAAAATCATAAGTTTTCCTTAGATACAAATTGCTATATCCATAAAAAGTTCAGTAAATTCCTTTTAAAGTAAAAATAAGTTTATTCAGGACATTTATTTCACAGTGTGATAATTGGGTTCACATAATGTACCTGGCCGAGAAGGTATCTTGGCGTCAACGTATCTGGTCAATAAATTACAACGATGTCAAGGATCCGAGTATCCGGTCGACTAGGTATGACTAGGTATCCAATCATCAAGGTATCTAAGAGATAAGGGATTTAATTACAAAGAGTTTGAATAACAAGGTAACTGTTCAAAAATGTATCTAAAAATCAAGATACCTTGACGATAATGTATCGGAATAATGTTGTCAATTTATCTAGGTGAAAAGGTATGTGGTTACAAATTATCTGGGTGACAAGGTATCTGAGTTGCAAGTTATTTAGTCATAAAATCATCTAAACGACTAGTTATCTGATCAACAATGAGTCTGGCCAACAAGAGAGCTAGCTGACAAGATATCTGGATGGATATATGTTAAGGTTTCAAGGAGTCTGGATGATAAGATATTCAACGGTTGCAACAAGGTGTTTTTTTGATATGCCAATTGACTGACAAGGTGTACGGTCAACAAGCTACTACCACGTCGTAATCACTAGTGGGCCAGGACGATGCCTCACCACGTAAATACCTTGCCAAGTATGAAACACCGAACTTTGACATCCTAGACTTGCTTGTAATATCCACAGGGACGAAGTATAAGTCTCACATGCAAGGTTGACCTATTAGCAGAATTGTGTGTTGCTCCCACCCTCCCTTCACCACCTGTAAATGACCGGTGATATTGACCCACCAATACTTGTAGTGGCATTGACCTATCCATCCAACTATTTATGTACAATAGTCTTGATAGGTTATGCATATACACACATCATCATTATGAAGCACTATTAAACGTCATTTTACTAGTATTACTACCAGAGTTTACATAAATACTAATTATATATGGCTGTTATACATACACAAAAGCTGAAGTACATATAAATGAATATATTTTGTCACTACTTATCCATTAATAACTCATTATGACATTATCAAAGTTGGTTATAACATACAAAAGTAGCACATTTTTATACTGCTTATTAGCACGTTATCTGTAGGTTATGCATAAATCAACATACAGTATACAGGCCTGTTTATTGATTTACATTTTTTTGCAGTGAGTATAAATATTTATTATGACATATATGATGTGAAAATAGTTTTCTTTTTACGTGGTAAAGTTAGGACTATTTTGTTCTCTCTTCCGCTTAACCATGAAACAATTATATACATTCAAATATGATAATAAAATACTGTCATATTGAAATGAATTTGATTATTATTTCCAGTCTTTCATGAAAAAAAAAAAAAAAAAAAAAAAAAAAAAAATTATGCAGATATACATACAACATAATACGAGTTTACTGTAATTTAAAAGTAATAAGTAAAAAAATTCTTACATAAGACGCCGGCTGACACAACGTTGTTGCTTTTTAAACGAATATGAATGGTTATATAAGTTTAGGATGAGTATAGTCTCGTTACTAACTGAGTTCTACTGTTTCTCAGAAAGGGCAATTTATTAATAGCCCAACAGCCAGGGCAACTAAGGGACCTACAGCTTTACGTCGAATCCGAACCACGTAGTGCTGGTCTGATTTTTCAGCTAATTGACAAGCTTCATACTCAGTTATCTCCTCCACACAACATCCGCACAATGTTTACCACCCAACATGGACACCCCAGACTTCTCTAGTAGTGTCCACGCCGATAGCAACCATCAAGAGGACGCCATGCCGGTATTAAGAGGACCGAGTATCCAACCTATCACCTACAATCTTCCAAACACTTTGTCCCCATGTAGCTGGGTTACATCACTGCGCCACCAGTGCCGACTATAATATGTACACTATGAAACTAAGTCTTAAATTAACCAATAATTTTATGAGTTCGGTTTAAGTAAAAATGGCAGAACAATTCCAGTATGCCACAAATGGCAGCACACCGTTAATACCGCTCTATGTATATAGGTGGTTGGGTTGGTCAATAGCACATACACGTATAGTGGGATGGTGGATGGTTGTATCAACAAGGACGCTCTACGTGTGTTTTTAGGTCAATAGCATTCTACATGTATGGGTGGGCAGGTGGATCAGTACCACTCTACGTTATGATGGGTGGGCGGGTCTATAGCACTTCACGTGTGTGGGTGGTCGAGTGGGCCATAGCACTATGCATGTATGGGTGGGTGAATAGCTAAATATCACTATAAATGTACGGATGGTCGGCTGGGTCAATATCACTCTACGTGTACGGGTGGGTGAGTGGGTCAGAACCAGTGTACGTATGGATGGTCGGCTGGGTCAATATCCCTCTACGTGCACGGGTGGGTGAGTGGGTCAGTACCATTGTACTTATGGATGGTCGGCTAGGTCAATATCACTCTACGTGTACGGGTGGGTGAGTGGGTCAGAACCAGTGTACGTATGGATGGTCGGCTGGGTCAATATCACTCTACATGTACGGGTGGGTGAGTGGGTCAGTACCAGTGTACGTATGGATGGTCGGGTTAGTCAATAGTAATCTACGTGTATCAGTCGGTGGGTTGGTCAATACTACTCTATGTGTATGGTTAGTCGGGTGGATCAATACCATTGTACCTCTGTCGGTGAGTGGGTCCATTAACACTGTATATGTATGGGTGGGTGAATACCACTGTATATCCTATCAACCATTACCACCATTTGTAAATGGGTAGTTTGGAGGGCTACCCTGCTTTATTTTTATGAACATTTTAACTGTATTTATGGAGCAGTGAAGGTGTTTATACTGCATTTACACTCATATAAAACAATAAACATATTTTTGTAATGTTAGAATGTTAAGTACGAAGAATTGTTTTATTTCATACAATTATCTAAAAGTAATTCATTTCGATTGAACAAAGCCACATTCAACTAACTAAACCAAAGGACTAATGGTTTTGAATTTTTTTAGTTACAGTAAAATTGTTTTCTGTTGTGAATAAAATGTAATTTGTTTCCCTATACATATAGGGTCCACTGTTTCCCAATGTCCGACCTCACTTTATGTTAAATTACACTTTAAAACCGTCATAAAATACTTAAATCACATTCCTCAGTTATCTCGACAAATTTTAAGGTGACGTTTGAAAGTTAGTTGTTGGTGTTAGACTGGTAAATTTTATGGAAATTTACAACGATTTGGAGTAAAAAAAAAAGAAAAAACACACACACGCAACTTGTGGACAGGTATAAAACTCTCTTCTTCAGGGGTTATAAACTTCCATTTCCTACATTTTAAACTGTTTTTCCTATAAAAATGAAACCAAATAGGTGTAAGAAACCCCTTGAACATGCTAATACATGCCATGGAGAGGCATTAGTATTATTCAGTAATGGTTAGCCCTTAGACACTTTGCTAGTTCTGGTCAGCAGAGTAAACTCGAGGCACTCCTAATACAAAAGGAACACCAAAGTTACATCATTTATTTTACAAAAAAAGTACAGTTTCAAAAATATGGGACTTTTGTCTAAGTACCACACACAAAATACGACAACTGTCGGCCAAGTAGTTCTGTTAGAGCCTTGTAAATGCTAAACGGTCGATCTAAAGCAGAGAACTTACTCTGCTCAATTAATTAATAATACATTGCCTCTCTGAGTGCCTTAATAGACCTAACCCTAAACATAAATAAAATAAAAATCCACTGAAATAAAGTCTTACAACTTTTTATTTCACTTCCCCCACCCCAAACATAATAGTCAAGACCTTTCATTTTCTAGATTATATTTTATAATTTGGTTGAAAAATATAAGTAAATGTATGCCATGTAATGCACAAAGATAGTGTCAGCTTGAACACAACTGGTCATTCTATACGTCGTAGACACAAACTGACTGGTCCATTCTACAGCACAGAACGACGCACGCAATATAGTAATTACTGATCTATAAGCGTGCCTGCAGGTGGTGTGTGCGCACCCGTGTGCAGAACAACTCTTAAATATCCCCCAGATATGAATGTCAAAACATATTATAACAGATAATTATTTAAGTAATAATTCCAAAACTAATATGTCCGGAAGCCGATTGGTGACTTCATTACAACATCTGAATTATTTATGGTTTTTTATTACTTAAAAATATAGTCTATAACAACTTTCAAAATAATACATAACTCATTTAGGGTAGGTTTAAACTATATAATAATATAAATAACTCGTGATATCCAAATAACATGTTTAACGTCATGGGTGGTTATGTAAGAGTTAACCAAAACAAGCAGCAAACTAATGAGGGGTTGTGAAGCAGAGGACTACAGGTACTTCCTCCAACCTTCAAGATGAATGGTCGTGCTGAACAACATACAAAAAACTAATAAGGGGTTGGTAAGCAGAGGAAAACAGGTAATTCCTCCATCCTTCAAGATGAATGGTCGCGCTGAACAACATACAAAAAACTAATAAGGGGTTGGTAAGCAGAGGAATACAGGTAATTCCTCCATCCTTCAAGATGAATGATCGTGCTGAACAACATACAAAAAACTAATGAGGGGTTACAAAGCAGAGGACTACAGGTAATTCCTACATCCTTCAAGATGAATGATCGTGCTGAACAACATACAAAAAACTAATGAGGGGTTGCGAAGCAGAGAACTACAGGTAATTCCTCCATCCTTCAAGATGAATGATCGTGCTGAACAACATACAAAAAACTAATGAGGGGTTACAAAGCAGAGGACTACAGGTAATTCCTACATCCTTCAAGATGAATGATCGTGCTGAACAACATACAAAAAACTAATGAGGGGTTGCGAAGCAGTGGACTACAGGTAATTCCCCATCCTTCAAGATGAATGGTCGTGCTGAACAACATAAAGAAAACTAATAAGGGGTTGGTAAGCAGTGGACTACAGGTAATTCCCCATCCTTCAAGACGAATGTTCGTGCTGAACAACATAAAGAAAACTAATGAGGGGTTGCGAAACAGAGGACTACAGGTACTTCCTCCAACCTTCAAGATGAATGGTCGTGCTGAACAATATACAGTAAACTAATGAGGGTTTGGTAAGCAGTCGACTATAGGTAATTCCTCCATCCTTCAAGACGAATGTTCGTGCTGAACAACATAAAGTAAACTAATGAGGGGTTGCGAAACAGAGGACTACAGGTACTTCCTCCAACCTTCAAGATGAATGGTCGTGCTGAACAACATACAGCAAACTAATAAGGGGTTGGTAAGCAGTGGACTACAGGTAATTCCCCATCCTTCAAGATGAATGGTCGTGCTGAACAACATACAGCAAACTAATGAGGGGTTGGTAAGCAGTGGACTACAGGTAATTCCTCCATCCTTCAAGATGAATGGTCGTGCTGAACAACATAAAGAAAACTAATAAGGGGTTGGTAAGCAGTGGACTACAGGTAATTCCCCATCCTTCAAGATGAATGGTCGTGCTGAACAACATATAGAAAATTAAGGATGGTTTGGTAAGCAGTGGACTACAGGTACTTCCTCCAACCTTCAAGATGAATGGTCGTGCTGAACAACATAAAGTAAACTAATAAGGGGTTGGTAAGCGGAGGACTACAGGTAATTCCTCCATCCTTCAAGATGAATGGTCGTGTGCTGAACAACATATAGAAAATTAAGGATGGTTTGGTAAGCAGTGGACTACAGGTACTTCCTCCAACCTTCAAGATGAATGGTCGTGCTGAACAACATAAAGTAAACTAATAAGGGGTTGGTAAGCGGAGGACTACAGGTAATTCCTCCATCTTTCAAGATGAATGGTCGTGCTGAACAACATATAGAAAATTAATGAGGGTTTGGTAAGCAGTGGACTACAGGTACTTCCTCCAACCTTCAAGATGAATGGTCTTGCTGAACAACATACAGAAAACTAACGAGGGTTTGGTAAGCAGTGGACTACAGGTACTTCCTCCAACCTTCAAGATGAATGGTCGTGTGCTGAACATCATAAAGTAAACTAATAAGGGGTTGGTAAGCGGAGGACTACAGGTAATTCCTCCATCCTTCAAGATGAATGGTCGTGCTTAACAACATACTGTCAAAATATTTCTTATCCAAGTTTTCCCAAAAACACCAATCCTTCTAGAAATTATTATGTATTAACTTTTAAGAACGCAATGGCATTTTGTTGTTTACTTATCTACAAAAGCAAGAAATAGATAGTCTACGTTTTAGATAGTCTATTGATCTACACGTCGTTGACCTTGAAGCGTGATTTGTCAACCAGTAAATATTTAAGTATCCACACGTTATCTATTAAAACCATTCCTACGTTTAAGGGGTGTTTATCATAGGTTTCTGAAGTAGTTAGTAAATGATAAATCAGCTTGGTACATGACAGCAACAATTTTAAAATTAAATCCAAAATACTCTAAGTAATTTGTTCAGGAGCAACTAGAGCTAGTCTTGTACAAAAACATAGTCAGTTTTATAGTATAAACATCAGTTATATTAATTGAAAAAACAGATATTCTCTCCAGCTCACCCCGAGAGACTGTATTACTAATAATACTAAGCTAATCGCTTCGGCCAAGGTAAGATCCCCCCAAACATACGTCCCTCGCCCTTCTAACCTATAAAACCCTTGGTCCTTTTGCCTTTATTTAGGCATCATATAGAAATTAGTCAATTTTCGTTTTCTTTCAAGCGGTGTGTGCGTGGTCAAGACATTTACTTGGCACATTTCCCGATGTCGCTCTTTGACCTAGGTTCATAAATATTTAAGTATAAAGCTATAAAATATAATTTAATCACTTAATAATTTCATATTAGCAGCTTTTAAATTCCAAACCCATAATAATTCCCTATAATTCAACATTACATTTCATTTATCTTCATTAACTGTTTTGAAGATTTAATTAATTATTTTCAACGATATTCTTATAGAAAACAACTTTTAAGGTTCATCGGGCCATTAAGAAAAGGAATTTTAATGTTTTAAGTAAAAACAAAACACTCTGGAATGAAAATTTAACACTAAGTAAACATTTCAAGACGATTGGTGAAGTTAGTTTCGGGACAAACACATAAATAAGCAATTTGACTTGTTCAGCAACATTTTAAAATATGTGATATATACCATGTCTTACAAATACTTTTCAATAACCTTTATCTACTTTACTAAATGTGGGTTAGTACATAAAATAAGGCAATTCTAAACAGACATAACACGTATAAACAGTATGCGTACTTTATGTATACAATAATATGGCAGCAATAATAACTGTATAATATTGTGTTTTTTTTTAACTATGTCACCATATGGATCTTGTAAACTATTAAGCTTACAACAGTCTTTAAACGTGGAGCATCCCCTTGTTTTTTGAGAGGATTAAAAATATGCAGGTAATACTTTTCTAAATGGCCACAATTGTTCAATATAACTGCCAATTAATTTTCTCTAACGAACTCAAAATATTTTATGGTTATTTAAAACTTCTAACACACATTTTATGTAAGTCCATATATTTATATTTTTTAAATCTAAATACAGTATGTTGAAAATTTACAAACTTAATCTTCATTCATACCAATTTTTATGAAACAAAGAAGATAAAAATATAAGTTTAATGTCTTATGAATATATATGAGATTCTTACATTAATGTCCATGTACTCATAAATAAATATGTAATGTAAGTGATATTCATAACTATTCAGAAGAAATAAAACGTATTGTCAACGCGTACTGTCATATTTATTTGATTGTGGTAAGCACCTCTTACAACAAAAATGTTACGTGCTTTGGGTGACCTTCAAAAGAATATAAAATGTTTTCCCAAACTATAAGACCCGTCACGAGTATTAAAAAGGAGTAAGATGACTTTTGTCAACTTGTAATGTGAGATTTATGTGATTGTGGTAAGCACTGTTCCGTAGTAAGGAGTCGAGTCGTCTGGAATGGCCGCCTTACTCTTTGTTGATTTTTGTTTGTGTGTCTGTGTTTCATTTCATCGTCCCTTGATTTCTGTTCGTCTGACTTGTCACCGCTCGCCAGATTTTGTAGCCGACGATCTCTTGCTACATGTCTGGCTAGAGTTCTTTGTGGGTAAGTGTTCGAAATTTTTTCTTTTCTTCATAGTTACAGCCGAAATGTCCTGTGTTTTTGTTCAATTTCATTTTTATTGTTACTGTTTACCGTTTAAATTATTTCATTTTGTTCTGTTGATAGGTTAGGCAGTCACATGGCTACCAGTTTAAAATGCTTCTTTTTGGTTGTTAACTCTTATTTTGTAATGTTAATATTGTTGAAAGTTGTTATTTAATGATGTTTCTGTCTAATATTTATTTAATTTGTAATTTAAAAAAATATGTTTCTTTTGCTGACTCTTCTGTTACTTAAGCCATACATAGCCTATTATTTTCAAGTCATTGTACGTAGGTTTCTTTGTCAATATCAGTTAATTCTATTCTTTTTGAATTTATACTGTTGTTCTATTAATTCATTTTTCGTATGTATGTAAAAATGTTGGCTTATCTTATATCTTTGTTTTTTTAGACTTTCTTTATTCTAGGCATAGCCTACCTTCCAGGTTTTTTCCTGCCATCACTTGCTTTGGCAATAATTGTATATTTTCTTATTTGTAAATGTTGTGTTTAGGATCTATTTTTGAACAAATTCAATTTCTTTAAAAAAGGACTTGCAATTTTTGCAGTTTTCAATTTTATGTAAAACCCATTTTTGGTATTTTGTTAGTGCAGGACATACTTGTTCAATATTCCTGTTTTGGATTTTTTTTTTAATTTGAAATATTCTTGATTTTATTTTAGGCAGTTTTTCATTAATTATATACCTATATCATAATTCAATAGAATATTTATTATTTTTACTCTTCTATTTTTTTTTTAATGTTTGTGTTTTCTCTTCTGTGTGGGGGTCCTATTCATTTTTTTTGCCCTTTCAGCTTTTGGCTCCAGGATCCGGAAGGGGGATGAATCGTCACCTGCATTGCCTTCCTCATTAGTGTCACCTGGGGACGCAGCTGAGGACCTAAGGGCTGGGCCGACTTCTTGGCCCTCTTTTCGGCCCAGACGGAGCTGTCACCTTCTTCCCCCTTCCTCACTGAACTTGTTCACCGTTTCCCCAGGCAGAATACTTCAGCATGCTTCAAGTGAAAAAGTTTAATTATTTTTCTTCATCCTCCTTCCATTAATTGTCATTTTTGGTTTTAAAAGAAAAAAAGTAAAGAAAAACAAGAAGAATGTAAAAATAAAAACTGTATAATGCCACCTCCACTACTCACATGTGGCATTGTTTGAGCAACTCTTACAACAAAGGAGTTACGTGCTTTGGGTGACCTACTAAAGAATATAAAATGATTGTTCAAACTGGATAAAACATTTTGAACTGATTTCTCGTTGAACGTGCATTTATAGATTAAACTTGACACTTCTCATATCTAGTTGTAGATTTTGTGTCATATTAATTACTATTTCAGTTATTGTTCTTTTTGCAGTATTTGTTGAGTAATACCTAGGAGATTGTTTAAAACTATTCTATTCACTGTCATTCAATTACACATGCATATAAAACACTACAAGGTAAAATAAAAAAAAGTACACTACTATATGAAATTGCATAAGGCAAATGGACAGTCAGGGTTAAGCAACTGATCCACTTTAACATTTGTTTAACCAACACTAGGGTGAAACTGGGTAATTCTGAAACATGAGATAGACTCACTTTCCAGATTAATAAGTGTAATAATAACATTCCTAAATTTAATAATAAATTACTGCAGTTTTAAGCACCAAAGGTAAATTGAATCATATGTTTATAAACACATCTTGAAATAAAAATAATATTAATTAATTAATAAACTTACCGTTTTATTTGATTGTAGTTACTTGATTAGTAGGTTAGCTCTAGCAAGAAATAACAATAATGCAGTGAATGTTTTTACACAGCACTGCAAGCTGCTAGTTACATTCGGTACTAGACAATGTTGTTTCATAACATATGTATTTAGTTACGAGTTGTTATATACAGTAATTACATTTAAAATCACTTATATTCGTGATATGGTTCTCACGGTTGGTAAAATATAATTAGTGGAAGTTCCGATCTGATTTCATTTGTAAGTTGAGGCAGCAAACGTACTTCGCTATAGGCAATAGTCTATTCCTTAACAACTTTGTAGAACACTGCATCCTTCTATAAGTTACTATTTTATTTACGTTTAGTTGTATTTAAGAAAATGACAATTACTTTATGTCATTATAAAATACGTTGTCGAGGTGTAGCAAACATGAGAATGATCTGATTTAAGTCATTTACATAACTTTTAACACTGAGTTAAAAGGAAATATATATGATTTATAGATTCCCTTGTATATTGACCATTTGCGTGTCAATATATATATAAATATATATATATATATATATATATATATATATATATATATAAGTCAATCAGTCTTTAAGACCTACCATCAAAACTCCAGCAGCTCTCGCTGATTGTCGAACACACTGCGTATAGGGACATTATAAACCCACTATCTTTAGCAAAGAGAAGAATAAGTGGTGACCCTTGGGAGAAGCAATCAATATGGTAACCTGCTATCAACACTCCAGCTGTTCTTACCAAATGTCGAAATCACTGGGTTTAGGGAAATTATAAACCCACTGTCTTTAGCAAAGAGAAGAATGAATGGTGACCCTTGGGAGAAGCCAATCAATATGGCTTCCTGCCATCAACACTCCAGCTGGTTTTGCCGAATGTTGAGCCCACTGGATTTAGGGACACTACAAGTCTACTGTATTTGGCAAAGGGAAGAGTAAGTGTTGACACTTGGGAGAAGGCAATCAATATGGCTTCCTGCCATTATTGCTCCAGCGGCCATGCCCCAATATCGACCGAGTCGGTCGTTCTACTCTCAAAAGATTAACGATTATACTGGTTTAAAAAGGCAACAATTGATTTTTCATATTTTAACTATACTTATATTATTTTCTCCTGACAACCAAGACAACTTGTTGCCTTTTCCTAAATATTATAATAAATAGTATATATAATTTATGATAGGTCACATGTATAAAAATGCCACTGAGAAGACGTCTTGTATATCTCCATTATATTCATACACAATGTAGTTATATGTATCTTACATTCCCATACACTTAAAAAAGATGTTCATACATTCTTGGTTTGATATTAAAACATTAACGCAACCCACTAATATATTTTAAAATCACAGGAGACTACAACAAATGCAATAAAAATATATGTTGAACAACTCACAGTGATTTTACCATATAAAATTATTTTACCCATTTCAGTTAACCACGCTTACCATTGTCGTAACGGAGGAGCTCATAAAGGAAGCTAATACATGGCCATCTTCAAACCCAGACATGTCTATTATTGATAACTCTTCCACCCATCCAGTTACATAGTTGATTATGACTCACACCTATCCTTAAACGTACAAGTTTTTATGACCCTTTCGCCCACCCATACATGTTCGTTGGTGATGACTCTCCTACCTACCCTATACGTAGTTAATTATGACTCACAACTATCCCCTATATGTACAAGTGGTTATAGCCCTTTCACGCACCCATACATGTCCGTTGGCGATGACTCTCCAACCCACCCAATTACATAGTTGATTATGACTCACACCTATCCTTAAACGTACAAGTTATTATGACCTTTTCGCCCACCCATAAATGTTCGTTGGTGATGACTCTCCTACCTACCCTATACGTAAGTTAATTATGACTCACACCCATCCCTATACGTACAAGTGGTTATAGCCCTTTCACGCACCCATACATGTCCGTTGGCGAAGACTCTCCCACCCACCCATATACGTACGTTGATTATGACTCACAACTATCCCTATATTTGCAAGTGGCTATGACATTTTCACGTACCCATACATGTCCGTTGGTGATGGCTCATCCACCCACCCATATACGTATACTGATTATGACTCACACCTATCCCTATACGTATAAGTGGTTATAGCCCTTTCACGCACCCATACATGTCCGTTGGTGATGACTCTCCCACCCACCCATATACGTACGTTGATTATGACTCACACCTATCCCTATATTTGCAAGTGGCTATGACATTTTCACCCCCCCTTACACTTACTATGGTAATAACCCTTGAACCTACCCATAAAAGTGCGTTGGTGTTGACTACCCCTCCCATCCATACATGTACTGTTCTTATGAATGAGAAACTATTAAACAAAATACGAATTCATATACTTTATACATTAAAAGTTTATTATACGATACACGTGTTTAATTTCCAAGTGAATAAATTAAGTTTAGGTGATAAGAGTATAATATATTTTTTCTTGGTGCCATTTTTTAAATGTCGATTATCAGAGGGAAACTATCTTAAGTTGTATGAATTTCACTGTCTTATGCCAGCACTCACTCACTTTGTCATTTTGTACTACATACTGGTCAAGCTCGCTGTACACACTTTCGTAACAAAGAGTAGGTACGAATCTAACAATTGAACCTCGTGCTCATTTCATTACTATTCAACAATCTAAGTTTACACAGGCGTCAATAACTTACTAATATGTTTATATATAGTCTTATTACCATGTAAATTCAATTAATTTAGGTTATGGCTACTTTTTACTTTTATTTGAAAGATTATACAAAAAAGTCCATAAACATTTGAGTTAAGAGCCGAATAATTATTGCATTAAAACAAATGGTATATTATTAAAAACAATATACCATTATTCTGTCCATGGGCAGTACCTTATAAATGAGTATACACGTATAGTAGTATTGACCCACCCAACCACTCATACACGTAAAATAGTATTGACTCACCTACCCACGCATACACGTATAGTAGTATTGACCCACCCACCCACTCATACACGTAAAGTAGTATTAACCCACCTACCCACGCATACACGTATAGTAGTATTGACCCACCCACCCACTCATACACGTATAGTAGTATTGACCGACCCACCCACTCATATTTGTATAGTAGTATTGACCCACCTACCCACTCATACACGTATAGTAGTATTGACCCACCCACTCATACACGTCTAGTAGTATTGACCTACCCACCCACTCACACACGTAAAGTAGTATTGACCAACCTACCCACTCATACACGTATAGTAGTATTGAGCCACCCACCCACTCACACACGTAAAGTAGTATTGACCAACCTACCCACTCATACACGTAGTAGTATTGACCCACCCACCCACTCATACACGTAAAGTAGTATTGACCACCCACTTACTCATACACGTATAGTAGTATTGACCCACCCACCCACTCATACACGTACGTATTTTTTTATTTACGTAGTGGTGAGTCTCCCTCTTAATCTTATTCTTCCCATTCCCCATAGACTAAATCTGTGCGAGGAATCAGCTGAAGGGGAACATTAGTGATAACAGTTCTAGTCCAGTGCTATCTCTAACTTCCGTAGTATTGTATTCCCGACACCACTCGGGCACCGTACACTTTATATTATACGGTTGTAGTCTAAATTAATTATAACCGAATATGAGTAATTAGTAATAAAGGCAATGTAAATATAAACCAATACATTCCTTCCTCGGTTAAGAAATAAGATATATAATTACGATAAATAAAACAAGTAGGCAACATTTCCTAAAATGCTACCTAATTTATCTAATATTCACTTTATTGTCATGAAATTTCTTTAAATCCTGCATTACAATTTTTAGCTTTGTGATTGTCCTGAGATTACTACAATTTTTATAAAAAAAGATGAGGAGTTTTTATCCTTTTTAATAATACAAGTATCAAGTATTGCATCCTCCAATATTAGGACCTTTTGTATCGAACCATTTAAGTTCTGAGAATTTCGAGGGGTTAAGGATTTTGTTTCAAACTCCTAACTACATTGACATTTCAGCAAAAAATACTCCTGGCTGTGTAAAAGCTGCTCTTTTTGTGTTTATGTTAATTATTTTTCATAATAATTAAAAACTATTGTAACTTTGGAAAAACAAAATATTTAGATTACCACGTTACAACATCCCTTACCATGGCTAGATAATGAATCAGCCCATACCGTGGATGGATAATGAATGATCCCTTACCATGGCTAGATAATGAATCAGTCCATACCATGGATAGATAATGAATGATCCCTTACCATGGCTAGATAATGAATCAGCCCATACCATGGATGGATAATGAATGATCCCTTACCATGGCTAGATAATGAATCAGCCCATACCATGGATAGATAATGAATGATCCCTTACCATGGCTAGATAATGAATCAGCCCTTACCATGTCTAGATAATGAATTAGTTTCTTTTTGTTTGATAGTTTATAAAAGTGAAATATTTATTTCCACAATTAAGAGACAATTAAAATTATTGGTGTCACCATCAAAAGACGAAAAATTAATGGGTGCATGTGATATTGCATTGCCACAACAAACATGCAGGGCTGTTGCAGATGTTTGTTCAACAGAGAGACTCGACGAGTTCATCAAACACACAAACACTGGCCAGTAGCTTTCTGCCTTCTGATTACCGAATGTTGACATTTTTTAATAGGTAAAACAACGAATTGTTACACTAAACATACAGTTTATACATTGTTCAGTGTTTCTTGCCATACAAGTCATACTATCTCTGTTTTCAATAACTATGTAAAGACAGATACATTTGTTTACTAACTATGATACTATAAAAAGCATTGATATTAAATAGAAAAGATTTTTTTGAATTTTATAAAAAACTGCGTCATATATAATAATAATAAACTATCGTTTGCAATTACTTCTTGTGTGCAATTTATCTGTAAATGTTTTGTTTGTTTCTTTTCTTTTTAACACTTGGTAACAACAAGAAACGGGCAAGAATGGGTTTCAAGAGTTAGCTGTGTCACAGCAAAAAACAAATAAAACGAGTAATGGTATACTACCATGTGTACTTAATAAATAAGCGTGATTTAAGATAAAAAATATTCAACACTATGTCTGTTTTAGTTTTATAAAAACTATCTCACTCTAAACCCTTTTTTCCGTTTTTTTTTTTTTTTTTTTTTTTTTTTTTTAAGTACGAGTATACAATGTATAAATATTAAACATACACTATATAATGTCTATAACTTAATTTATAAAATGAATGTTTTTTATAGTCAATGATTGTAAAAATGTTAATGTCAATAACAATCTGTCACACTTTAATGTTGTGAAAATAAAGTATGTTTAAACAAGTTCAATTTCAAAATAAACTGGCAAGATATCTTGAGGTTATAACAATAACTGTACTTCCAGGTGGCTGAGTCAATATTTGAGAGTGTAATTGCCAGCTGATGGGTTATTGATGGTGCATGGTAGAGGGGGAAAGTGTTTGGTTGGAAGGGGTGTTAGTAACAAATATCATAGTCCGTTACTATCTCTTTTTACGTGTACTATCCCTTTTCCCCTCGTACATAAGCACAAATGTTATTGTAACATCACAATCACAATAATTTATTCAAATTAATTATATTATAAACATTAAAAATATCTAAAATTATAAAATCATGTTTCTAATAAATCTTTAGATTTGTATTCATCATAAGATGGAAAATACTATCAACTAAAATTATTTACATTCATTAATAGGTCCAGAGTAGATTTCACTCATGTAAAATTTTCTACTTATGGTTTACTGACATCAGTGGGATTTAAAAACTCCACAAGATGACACTTTGGTTGTAAAATCTAACAAATTCTACAGCTAAAAATAAAAATAAATATAAAAAATGAAACCATTGACATACGAAATCTGAATTTACACAACATTAAAATTTCAAAAATTGGGAGATTTTTAATTTTTTTTTTTTTTTTTTTAATATATAAGGAAAGAATGGTTTTAATTGTAACATAGTTAAAAACCCCATACACATAATTCTATAAACGCGCAGACACCGTCACATTATTACACATTGAAAATGTGTCAATACATTGGAAAAAATAAATCCAAGCCTCAAAATATCATGTTTATTACAACATTTAAACTGGTGTATTATTATTTTTTTTATTTTTAATGTTGTGTAGTTCTTAAATCAAACAATGTAAAATAGTGTTTTTGTGAAGCTAAATTAGAGCTGTAATAATGTACATCCATTCCATATGGAACCTAAGGACTTTAGCTAAAGGAACTGGTAATTGTAATAATAACATAATAGGTGGGATTTTTTAAACCATCAAACACATTTCTAATGAACAAATATAATTTTTTATTTCAAAATTGTAGTGACCGTATTTCAATTGTCCAAACCCAAACTATTTTAAGCTTTAGTAACTCCAAATAAGGCTAGTGTACATATAAATTAAATTACAATATTGTATTTTAATGTAATGAAAACTCTTAGGAGTTGAATTTGACACAATGTATGACCATTTTGACTCATGAAATGTTCATTATATCAACTCAATCATAATAATTGTATCTGGAATGAGACGAGATACCACATATTAGTTGACATTTATTACTATGTGTTTTGGTAAGTTTAACAAATATGAAGAATCCTAATACTGGTCCTATTATAAAATAAAAACCTACCATTTTTGGTGGTTTGGTTACCAAACGGAAAGTGGTTCTGCAGACATCCCATTTAACCCCACCAACAGTAGAGGATAAGTTGGGACGCATCCATGTTCATTCCAAAACTTTGACTACAAAAGTAGTTAATAACAATAAAAATAATGGTAATTAATAGAAATATATCAACCGTTAAAGTTACTAAAATTTAGAAAAATTATCTTCGAAAAATTCCAAACATTTAAACGGTTTGGTTTTTCTAGCTGTCTTTCTGCTGCACGATATTATGATTATTTTTACACGAGAGAGATAACCATTTCGTCTTTGATAAAAAGTATCTGTTATGCATATTTAATTCACTTTATTACTTATATTCATATCATTAAATAATTTCTGTTATTTATTAAATATACTAAACACTTTTAACTTTTAGATTCATTTTGCATGTAGATATATTTCATTGTTGGCTTTCGTTTTAGTCTAGGCTTTATATGTTTTGTTTTATCAAATTCTCTTTAAAATTCTCTTACTTGTTTGTTTCGCTCTTTTTATTATTTATTTTGTCTTTTTTAAGAGTAAATGTTTACTCATTTTCCTGAATACTATCTCAAAATATTATGTTTTAACCTACTCAAAACAAGATACAATTTATTGCTTAAAGAATATAAAGGGTCTAATTGGGATACTACCATTTCAGACCAGTCTCATTCAACTCCAGGTTAATGAATGTACCCACGTAAAAAATAACCATTTTAATCGTTGTTAAAAGTATTAAATTATAGATAATTGAACTCACTATATGTATATAATAACAGACCAGATATTTTGGCGAGTTTCAAAAAAGATATTGGAGGAACGAATTTTAATTTGCACTGGTGATGTTGGATAATGCACCCAAACATACACGATTGGTGATGGTATTGGATCACCCACCCAACCTCACATGTACGGTGATATTGGATTTTTAACACCTTTTTTCACATAACAAAACAAATATTTAAAACTAACAAAACGCATTTCCACTGAAATACGCCATTAACCCTGTCCAATATTTGCCGCACTTTGTATACAAAGATATTGCCAATATCTTTGTACTTTTGTGGACGAATTTAAAGTTTTTCGCTAAATAGTGCACTGTCATAGTTAGATACGTTTTCCCACCTAAAATAAAAGGTATCTTGTTCCAATCCTGGTTTATTTTTTAATAAAATGTATTATAACACGATAAAATAACCAAATATAGTTTGCGACTAGAACTACAAGATTTTATAGTTTTGGCCATGCCTTAACTCAAATATCTCAATCCTTAATCACATTTTTCTACTATTCATTTAGCTGGCACAAACGTTAGTAATACACAAGTAATATAAATGCAATGATATTCTCAATTATATTAAAACATAAAACAAAACAAAATATATAAGATATATTAAATATTTCCTTGTAGACACAGAAGTATAAGTGCCTCTGATGAAAGGTAAAGCGTTTCTCGAGTAGTTCGATCGTCGTGAAGGGTCTCCTTTACTGTATTCATCCTGTGTTGGAAGATACACTTATTTTTATTTTTTACACTACTTAAAAAAATAAAAATAAGTTTATCTTCCAATCCCAATATGAACAAATGATCTGTTATACTATGGATATATTTAATTCTTTCATTGTATGTCAAAACAAGTTCATATTTACATTTAAAAACAGCTTTTTGGTTTACAACTTTTTAAGTAATGTGAGTTTGTTTTATTTGTTTTGTTATAAAAGCCCCACAAGTAATATACGTACTTATAATGTACATGGAGTCCCATGAGACTGTTGTACATGTTTGAGTGAAGACTAAACACCAACCCCTTGTGAAGGAGAACTAACGACGCCTGCAGTTGTAAAGTCATATTTCACTTTTATAAGTACTTATAGAAATATAGTTTAAGTAGTCGATATTTAAAAATAGTTCCTTGGTATATAATTCAAACCATCCAGTAGGGAATATAATAATAAAATTGTCTACAAGTTTTATCTGAGATTTTGATGTATTTATTAGCTTTATAACAAAGTCACTGTTGGCAAAAGGTTAAAACCCCTATTTTGTTAACCCCGCTTTTTGCATTTTGTACTGGTTTGTTCAAAAACTACTTAAATTACAGTCCTGGTAACTCTTTAATTAAAATTTTCGGGTTGACACTGATAACAAATGAATAAATTCGGCCCTTAATTTACCTTATCAGAGTTTCAGACATCCCTTATTTAACCTAAGATATCAAATTCTTGGAAGATTCTGTCATTAGCCATTACTCGTTAATGAGGCATTTCCAGACCTACGTTTATGTGACATTTTATGTTTGTTTTTACATGTATAAATAGCTCCCAAAACTTCTTCAAATCTTCTTGAATCACCCTGTATTTTAAGATGTGTTTATAGAATAAAAATGAATATGTATACATGTAAATTAAATGGTGTCTGTGTGTATATAGAAATGTGCGTTTTTGAAAGAAAACAGTGAAAATAAAGACTTGTACATTACAGGACATTACAGGACATATCATATTTTTATAATTTCTAGTTTTTCTACATGTTGAATACGTAAGTTAAAGTTTTTGGTTCAAGTTAATCTTATTCATTACTTTTCAAAACTAATATATTTTAGTATAGTTCAGAAATTAGCTTTAAATTGATAAAATCATCAAGTTGAAACAGTATAAAAGAATAATGTATATAATAACCAATGTATTTATGTATTTTTAATTGTCTCTTTTAATTATAAGCATTTGATGGTTAATTGTGAATTTGTCTAAAGTTTTATATATATATATATATATATATATATTTAAAAACTTCACTCACCAGTTCAAATGGGCCTACATGACTGTGCGTGAACTTTATTTAACGAGTGAAGTACCAACCGTTGGCTCAGTAGGGATTCGAACCTTGGGCCCTCCGCAATCCGAAGCCTTAGTCACTGAGCTACCAAGCCGGCAAATGTTATTTTGAGTTGTTAAACAATGTATTATAGTGGTTATTAAAGGGAGTAAGAGGGGTTACTTTATTATACAGTAAGCGTAACCCTTCTCACAACCAACACTCCCCCTCTCAACCAAACACTCCCCTCCTCAACCAACCACTCCCCCCTCAACCAAACACTCCCCCCCTCAACCAAACACTCCCCCCCTCAACCAAACACTCCCCCCTCAACCAAACACTCCCCCCCCTCAACCAAACACTCCCCCCTCAACCAAACACTTCCCACCTCAACCAAACACTCCCCCCTCAACTAAACACACACCCCCTCAACCAAACACTCCCCGCCTCAACCAAACACACCCCTCCTCAACCAAACACTCCCCCTCAACAAAAAACTCCCCTCCCTCTACCATGCACCATCAATAACCCATCAGCTGGTAGTTACACTCTCAAATACTGACTCAACCATCTGGAAGTATAACAGCTTGCCTTGGGATTTATAACATCTAAATAGCTTGTCATTTAGGATATTAAACTGTCTAAAAGTAGCTCAGATCAACACATTAATAAGTACTGTTTTGCATAGATTACATGCTTATAGTAATAAAAAATATACTTTTATAACCATGAGCGCTTTATTCTGTTCAGATTATTATTGAGATATGAGATACCGACACAGCTTGTGTGTATTGTAAGGCGAATATTAATTATAACACCAGTGTAGTAGGAGTATGGATGACCTATGTAGTCTGGTTACCAACTGAGGTCAACTGCTCTTTAAAAAGATGGCCTTATTGATAGATCAATAACCAGTACAACCAAAGAACCTACAGCATAACATGGAATCTGAACCACGTAGCACTGGTCTGATTTTCAGCTAATGACAATTCTGATACTCAGTTCTTATACCTACACAACAACTGAACCCTGACTACCACTAAACAGGGACACATCATATTTTCAATAATGTTATGTTGTCAAAGTAGGATTTTAGTTACAGACCTAATTATAGTCTTTAAAATATATCAGTTTATAAAGAATCAACATTAACAAGAAACAAATGTGTCCAACATCCAGTGCCTTGTTGTGGCAAGACTTGTATTTAATTTTCACTTCTTAAACAAGGAATTATCCAAGTGATAATTGAAATATTTGGTATCTTAAAACATATCAACAAGTTTTTTACCCTATTGAACAGATTATAAATTAAATGTAAAAAAAGAACCTTTTATATGGTCAAATTTTAGTTCTTGTACATACATTGGATTTGAAATTGGTATAGGCCTATAATACATGCCTACCACATGAAGCACCGAGAACTTGATCGAATATGTTCAAGAGAATTAAAGAAAAATTACGAGACATATTTAAAGAAAAGTTCCTACTAGTGAGATAACTTCACTAAAGGAAAACTATTACCTGACCATTTTCTATTAAGTTTTGAGAGATTTATAAACACTTACATGTTTAAATATTCTAGTTAAGTGTATTTTGCAGCAACACGGTCGATATGAGATTAATTCATTGTTTTGTTTTACCTTAGCACTGAAGTATAACACTATTTCGTATTGTTATGTGTACTTGTATAGTTATTTATCTTATTCCATAACGTATGTAGTGTTTTATAATTCCATACCTTTATTATTGACTATTATATACGATAGAAATGCATATAAATAATAATCCTCTACATTTGTTAATTATTTAGATTATAAGGAAATAAAATCTGAAGTAGTTTTGGTGATTTTTTATATTTTATAGCGCAATCTTCCTAATAATAATAATAATAGTTTGTCATAATAATAGTGTATCATAATAATAATAATAGTGTGTCATGATAATAATAGTTTACTATAATACTATTGTGACATTTCCTAGACTCACTTGTTTCTAATGTAGCAAACATTAATGTAAGGTTTTAGTTTGTCTTTTATCACAAGGGACTGACTCACTTCTTTCAATAATCATTTTGAATTTTCTACTCATTTTATTTAATTTTCACAATATTCGTGAAAAGGCGCTTAAAAGATTTACTAGATGTGTGGGTGCCTGCCCATACAATCTTAACCAAAATTATTTGTTATGTTATGGTTACATTTAATTTTATTTGAACGTTTTTTTATAGCAAAATTAGTTATACTTATATTTCATTTTTGTTTTGCATCATTTTGTTTAAAAAAATTAACATTCATAGATTTATTAATTAAAATATTTTGTAGACCATGAAAACTCAATCTTAAGCTTTTTTTATGACTGAGTATAATTATTACTTCCATAAAGGTTTCATTAAGGCATTACAATTTTAAATATATTTGGAGTTTAATATGTAAGGGTTTCACTTACATCAATACGGTTCCTTCCTACTTCGTGAGTCGACAATAATATTTTATAGGTTATTACGGGAATGTTATGAGTTATATAGCCTAGTTAAGTTATTCCTAGGTGATGATTACTCCTGGTATTGTTAGACCAAATGGTATATAGTTAAAAATACTTACTGTGTTTCAGGTGCAGACGAACAAAAATTAAAGGTTGTCAAACATGTACAGTTCTATATAACAGCAGATAGTGATAAAAAATAAATGTTGTATTAAAGTTTTAATGTCTCAAGTGTTATATTTGTATAAACACATCAGATAGGTTGTTATAAATAACCTCATTGGATTCATAGATTTGAAGACAATTCGTAGTTAGTGCTAAGCAATTGTTAAATGATGTAACATTTCAACTTACGGCGTTGTGTTGGTGAAATAAAACGTAATTTACTAGATTGTACTTCACACTGAATGTAAATTATGATACATAGTATAATGTGTGACCTGTTAAACCTAACCACATTATATCTACTACTTTACATGTTTATCAAGTAGCTGTACGAAACAATGTTTAACCATGCATTATTGTACATATTATGACAGTATTTGACTTTCTAGTGTTATAAATGAAATTTGTTAGTAGTATTTGGTACTATGATGAACGCAAGTATGGTTGAAACTAATTTTCAAGTTCATGTAGAAAATGATAAAAAAATTAACTTTTGTCCTTACTACAGCAACTTTTATAAATATGAAAATATTAAAAGTAATTTCTATTATCATCCCATTGTTAACAATAAATAAGTGTAATTGCAATACAACAGTAAAGTTATCGTCATCCATTATTGATATACAACGTTTAACAATGAAACAAAACAAATCTGATAGAAACCGACTGGTTAAAACACACGAATCCAATCAAATGGAAAATCAAGCAATCGTATAGTTACAAGTTATGAATTTATTATTTTTTTGTTTAACTGTCAATGAATACAATATGTGGTTGGTTTGCAAGAGTTTTATGATTAAAACTAAAACACTGATGAGGATATGGTGATATATAACAAAGTTGAAATATAAATTGCGCGTTTGAAACTAATTTAATATGTAAATAGGGTCATATTTCTTTCTTAAAAATAAAGGGAAGACAATAAGGAAAACAAGAAGATTACTGTGTATTCTGCACAATATTGTTCTTCCCACGGTTTGTAAGTCGTTTTCTTTTTATCGCTTCCCTTCCCTTCAATTAATCACAAACATTCTTTATTTCAGAAAAAAATAATGTCTTAAACTTTTGTAAAATTAAGTATATATGTAATTTCAAAAATTTATAGAGTTTAAATAAAAAATTACTCTATCAGCCTTATTTACTGTCCTAAGTTAGACTTGGTCATGCCAAGTTGAGTTGCTCCTCAAACAAGTTTCATAGTCCAATTTCAAAACAGCAGAACATATTTTTATTCCGACTAAGCTAACCGTCAAAACAACAGAATATTTTCAAGATCTCATAAAAATTAAGCTCCAGTGTTACCTATATGTTTTTTTTTCATTACAATTAACCTACACATCTGCAACATAACCTGCTAAACCTTCGCTCAGGTTTTCAGTTAGAACACCTGTTGTCAGTGGTTGAATGCTAGACCTAAGTTATTTACACTGTCCTTATTGGATCATGCTGTCGATGACGATGTCCTCAACTTATTTTCCATGGTGAGTGAGTGAAATTATAAACAAGTTTTCCAATTGTTCTATATATCATACTGTTATATACTTTTTTTTTTGTTGGCATAAGGATTAGTGTGACAACAATTTAAAAAACACAACAAAAAACTCCTTCATTATCGAAAGGAGTTTGTTATCTTTAGCGTTTCTCATAAATTTGAGCACAAACACTCAACAGTAACAGTGAATATGAATTACTAATTAGCTGTTTATTATGAATGATAATAAATTTACTGTTAGTGCCAATTCATGACAGAATAACACGAAAAATTTTCCCTACCATAAAATGTAGCCACCCGATCCAAATGAAAAATCTTTCCCCTTGTGAACTGTTCAATACGTTACAATAGATAAGTTGGCCAAACAATCAAAAACATCTAACTAGTTTCTCGTCATTCATTTGATTATTTAACAGCAGTTTAAAGAGTATATCCATTTCCTATTTTTTCATTTCTTGTCTATAAAAATACATTAATGTTTATAAAGGTAAGCGATACTGGATATTTCTACTTCAACTATCCATAAAGCCGAACATAACATTTTACACAACTTAACCCCAATTGTTATCTTACACTGTTTGTTGTGATAACTGTGGAATAAACGTAAAATACCTAACCTCAATCTATTCCATCAAACCACTTGAGCTATATATAATCTGTGTAGCTTTTTTAAATATTACATGCAGTTTATTTCAAATAATTTTACATCTACATAAATTGCATTTTTAACTATTATTTTAAAACAAATAATTTTATTTGACAATACGATACTTACAGGTTTTTGTATACCAATCAGTATTAAGAGTATGCTGTCAGCCTGAAACATAAACATATAAACTATAATATATCAGTTTAATCATTAAACACTTAATGATTGTAATGAGTTCTAGATTCTATTCATTCTTTTTTTCTATTTCACTTTTTTTTATTATCAGTAAATTTGTATAGAGTAAATTATTTGAGAGTGCCAGTGGCCTTGATCGCAGGGTTCCGACGTTATCGCAAAATAACGGAGTCAAGCAATATTGAGTGTGGCTGTCCCTTGGACGGGTGACAGTCTGAGCGATCCCGTCCTTGCAAGCAGCCCGTCTGTCCGGTCTCTGGAGGTGGTTGGAATGTCACCCTTAAGCCGTTGGTCCACAGGTTAAGTGTTATAGAGGGCTTCTTAGTCCTAACTTCGCCTGGTAAAATAAGACGAGCTTTAACTTATTTTATATTATATCAATGTTGAACGAAGAATATTTCAAAATACTCTTTAGTGCAATAACATAAATTAATATAATATAAATGTATACACCAAATTATACACTCTTCATGTATAAAGCACTAACATTATATTACGTAAAAATAGATACACCACAAAAAGAGAAAGTAGAGTAATTGAGCTTAAAAAACAGTGTTTTATGTTTATTGCTTCAAACTTATTTTTTCTTGTTCTCTAATTTATCATGTTATAGTTCAATGAGTTTTAAATCGAAGATGATAGATTTTTTGAAAATTTTTTAGGTAAATATTAGTTCAAAAATGAGGCACTGTCGTCTTTTCAACATAATGTACGATGATAATCCACCATTTGATCTAATTGATTACTATAGTTTTTTATAGGAAAGAGTTATGAATGAAGATAAGGCACTGAATCATTCTTACAAGAAAGCTTTTATAACGAAGAAAATATACAATATTACTTGTGAAAACCTCTAAAAAGTGTTACTTATTTTTCGAAACTATAAGAAAGCGTGTTAAGTAGAAGTGGCATATGAGGATTTTGCATAATCTCTTCATATTGAAATATATAATTACCAGATTAATAAATTATAATTTCTATTACAATCGTACCATGTAATTTATCTCCTCACTGAAAGGGTACAGATACTAAGTCTTTTACTGAGATGTAAACAAAACTACATTACACCTGGTTGGTGTTTATTCTAACCTGAGTCAATTTACAAGCTCATTATCCTAAAATACAATCCATATTCCCTTTACAAGATAAGTAAAAAACGTTTCTTACAATCAATGTTTTTAAAACACGTATCTTATTATGTTCCAACAACGATTTTTTAACTACCATTTTATGCAGCTAAATTTTACGAATTATATGCTTTATTAAATTATTTAGTATTAACATTTCTTATACTGTGTATAAGTCACAAAAATTATTATTTCTGTTCTATTTAATCTAAACGTTAGATTGCTGAATAGTGATGCATACAGTACTAACCAAACAATCTGTCAATACTCCAATATGGGTTGTGAATATTTTACAATGTAAACCTATCAGTTACATTGATAGGTTTACATTGTACGTTGGTATTGACCTACCCACCCACCCATACACGTACGTTGGTATTGACCCACCCACCATACACATGCGGTGGTATTGACCTACCCATCCACCCACACACGTACGGAGGTATTTACCCACCCACCCACTCATACACGTACGTTGGTATTGACCTACCCACCCACCCATACACGTACGTTGGTATTGACCCACCACCCATACACGTACGGTGGTATTGTATGGAAATGCTACAAAATAAAAGGGAAGATGTTGTTTGGCCTTTTATTAGGTGGAGAAAATTTAAGTCTGTATTGATGGTTAGGAAGATTTTCTCAACAAAACCATCAACATTACTTTAGATGTGAAACTTAAGTCGTGAACCTTTTTGTTATTTCAATAAGAAATATACCATAAAGACTGTTTTTTATATAATGTATACAATTACTTAGTCTCACAACAATCGTTTAAACCTACTACAATTTTTTGTGTTAGTTATACATCCATTTATGATTAAAAATGTTTTGAAATTTAATAATGCTCTTTCAGCCCAATAGGTTACATAAAAAATGCTCTCCTATTTGCTTCAATTTGAAAACCATTTTAGAATGTTTTAAAATATATTATATAACATATTACTAATATATTATATTTCTAAACATATTTATAGGAACCAATAAGTCTAACAATATTACTATCTTTAATAAATTCGTTGTATATGTAATAATAACTAATACAAATACAATTCATTTGTAATAATGTATAATTTCGTACAAAACAAACGACGGATGGTAGTTACTATAACTGGAACTACTTCTCGGAGTAGTTTAATGAGTTGAAGTCCACAGGAAGACTAAAGGATTATTATAGTAATAGTCAGTCATTCATACAGGGTGGGGAAAATATGGAAACGCTGTCACAACTTTCTTATAACTTCACTTGTAACAGGTAAATTTTGTACATGATCATTGTAACAAAGAACACACGTTTTGACGCCATTAGTGACATTTCATCTTTTCAGGGGAGGGGCCAATGAGGAGTTGAATGAAAATCTTCAACTTAAGCCTAGGTCGAGTGTGGTATCAAACAGAAATTAATTGCCGCAAACCGGACTTAAGAAGGTTTAGTTTTCCCAGAGTAGTGGTTATTTGAATTTCAAAGAAACTAATTTTAAAAATATTATTTTTCCACTGTTTAACGGATTGAAGTAAATTATTTTGATAAACAATTATACTTTATGGAATACAATTACTCCAAAAATTAAATTATCAAATTATTTATGGAAAAAATAAAGTTGTTGTTAAAGAGTTTCCATAATTTTTCACCCTGTATTAATGCAGGGTTAATACATGAAATGGCCGGATTTACTCTAAAGATACTCTTAAGCAAATAAATATATAAAATCTATTTAAGTGTACTATGGAGAAATGTTATTCGAAAGTATTTGCTTTCTAGACCTAATAGTTTTTGCTTCCAAATGAAATCACTGTAAAGATAACAATGATATATATTATTTATTTAGATCCATTATATAAGAAATTAAGTAGTATCATTCTGTCATATGCCTAATATACATAATATTTAAGAAAATTAGGCTGTCGGATTTGAAATAATTCTTTTCTTTAGTATTTATACCATAAAATAATTTTCCTACTAACAACTTCTCATGCAAAATGTTTGGCCTATCTACTTACAAACGAATTAAACTTATCTAAGCCTTATTTGTTACTGATTCATCAAGTACTTCGTGCGTACGGCTACATACAAGTCCAAATATTCTTGCTGTAATTAATTTAATACGTATGTACTATGATTTGAACTCGACTTCCATAAATATGACCAAAGATTTACGATTTTGTATAAGGATACTACGCGTACTCTACTTGGGTCAACCACAGACAATTTAATTGATAAATTCCCTTAAAACATGAAAAGGTAATCCATTTCACTTTAAAGCTATTTTCTTAAATAAATAGTTATTCCAATTTAACAAATGTAAAGAGAAAATTACTCCGTCTTCTTTCTTCCCAATGAAGTGTTTCTTAGAATGATTGCTCTAAACCTTCTCGTAAAACACTAGATCATTAGTCACAGACTAGGTAAAGACATGCCCCAGACCAGGTGAGGCCCTGCCACAGACCAGGTGAGGCCTTGACACAGACCAGGTGAGGCACTGCCACAGACCAGGTGAGGCCTTGACACAGACCAGGTGAGGCACTGCCACAGACCAGGTGAGGCCTTGACACAGACCAGGTGAGGCCCTGCCACAGACCAGGTGAGGCACTACCCAGGTGAGGCCTTGACACAGACCAGGTGAGGCACTGCCACAGACCAGGTGAGGCCTTGACACAGACCAGGTGAGGCACTGCCACAGACCAGGTGAGGCCTTGACACAGACCAGGTGAGGCCCTGCCACAGACCAGGTGAGGCACTACCCAGGTGAGGCATTGACACAGACCAGGTGAGGCCTTGACACAGACCAGGTGAGGCACTGCCACAGACCAGGTGAGGCCTTGACACAGACCAGGTGAGGCCTTGACACAGACCAGGTGAGGCACTGCCACAGACCAGGTGAGGCCTTGACACAGACCAGGTGAGGCCTTGACACAGACCAGGTGAGGCACTGCCACAGACCAGGTGAGGCCTTGACACAGACCAGGTGAGGCCCTGCCACAGACCAGGTGAGGCACTACCCAGGTGAGGCATTGACACAGACCAGGTGAGGCACTGCCACAGACCAGGTGAGGCCTTGACACAGACCAGGTGAGGCCTTGACACAGACCAGGTGAGTCCTTGACACAGACCAGGTGAGGCAATGCCACAGACCAGGTGAGGCCTTGACACAGACCAGGTGAGGCCCTGCCACAGACCAGGTGAGGCACTACCCAGGTGAGGCCTTGACACAGACCAGGTGAGGCACTGCCACAGACCAGGTGAGGCCTTGACACAGACCAGGTGAGGCCTTGACACAGACCAGGTGAGGTTTGCCCCAGATCAGGTGAGGCCTTGCCCCAGACCAGGTGAGGCCTTGCCCCAGACCAGGTGAGGCCTTGCCCCAGACCAGGTGATGCCTTGCAACAGACCGGGTAAGGCCTTGCCACAGACCAGGTGAGGGACCACTGATTTACAGTATCGCAAAATATGAAGCATTTTTACATAGTTGTTACTAACATCGCCTTATAACTAACAAAATATACGAGCTTTTTTGTTTAATTAACGCAGGTTTGAACTATAGCACAGTTGTAATATATTTAATAACATGCAGAATAAACAAGCATTTTCTTAATGCTCAAATAATGAGCAGTAAGTAAAAAAGTCAAGTAATAAGTAAAGTAAATAAGTCAAGTAATGAAACTCAGAGAATCTTATATTTAAATTAATTAAAGTAAATATAAAATGTGTTTAGTGCACTTATTAAATCAATAAAAATAGTGATATTAAAAATAGTAACCCCATAAATATTCCAAATGTTATCTAAAAAGTACACCCTGGACACGCAGTAAATAGACATTCACACCACCAGGGTAGTAGCGGACGTATCTGGACTCACGCTGTTACTTCAGTAACTGTCTTGCCGAGGCCTCACATAAACCATTCAGATCTGTACAGTTTCCTGATTCGTTTCAAACATTGACTATCCTCATTTAAATACTTTATTTACACTGATGGGTTATTACATTACATTATCTTAAGTTTTCCTTCGCCACACTGTCAATAATCTTTTACAGTTTCCAGTAGTAATTTGTTTGAACAGTTTTCTGAATTCTTAACATTGTAAAATAATTATATAAAAATTCTAACTTAATTTCGTTCGTAGACGAAAATGTTTATTAATATAAACATACAACATCACAGTAGTGCAATGTGTTTGAAATTTTAACTGACTAAAACATATTATTAAGGTGTTTAATTATTTTTCTATACTCTGGGTAGATTTTTATTACTACTTAAAACTACTTAGTATTAGGGAAATTTAAAAGTTCATTCAACCCCTAAATCTAACCAAAATACTTTATACTACGGTAAAACAAGCAATATTTTTATACTTTACAATGGATGCTAATGGAAATACAGTGATGTCATCAGTATTCACTAAATGAATTGTTGAATAATATAAAAATTACACAAATTCCTACTATCAGACTAACCTTAGTACTTATATTGGTGTACATTACAGACTAGAATATTCGAAACAATATTTTAAAGACTAAATATAAGTCAGTGTTTTATTAAACTTAATTGCATTAAAAAATATATTGAATAATCAATGGATAAAATAAATCATTTTAAACAGTGGATAGTTTTGTAATAAATATTTTTTTGTTAAGTACTTCCTTCTTATTACTGAGAAAATAGAATATCTTCATTTACCACAGCGAAACATTCTTACAAATGTTTTAGTGTGAAAGTAGTCTAGCTTCAATTAAAATATTATAATTTGAAGGAAAAATTTTAAAACACAATAATCGTTAATCCTTCGTGCGTATAACAGCAGGAGTGATTTACAACAGATTGCCATATTGATTGCCTTCTCCACAATGGGACCACTCTTTCTTCTTTTGTACCACTATAGCAGACTTAAATTGGCTCCAAAAATCCAGTGTGCTAGACATCCACTGACGGTAGGAGGAGTATAGATGGCAGGTCACCATATTGATTGCCTTCCCCCTAATAGGACCACTCATTCTTCTTTTGTACCAGTATAGCAGACTTAAATTGTCTCCAAAAATCCAGTGTGCTAGACATCCACTGACGGTAGGTGGAGTATAGATGGCAGGTCACCATATTGATTGCCTTCCCCCTAATAGGGCCACTCATTCTTCTTTTGTACCAGGATAGCAGACTTTAATTGTCTCCAAAAATCCAGTGTACTAGACATCCACTGACGGTAGGTGGAGTATAGGTGGCAGGTCACCATATTGATTGTCTTCCCCTAATAGGACCACTCATTCTTCTTTAGTACCAAGACAGCAGACTTAAACTGTCTCTAAAAATCCAGTGTGCTCGACATCCACCATATTGATTGTCTTCCCCCTAATAGGACCACTCATTCTTCTTTAGTCCTAAGACAGCAGATTAAACTGTCTCTAAAAATCCAGTGTGCTCGACAACCACCATGTTGATTGTCTTCCCCCTAATAGGACCACTCATTCTTATTTAGTACAAGGACAGCAGACTTACACTGTCTCTAAAAATCCTTTGTGATCGACATCCACTGACGGTAGGTGACGTATAGATGGCAGGTCGTCATATTGATTCCCTTTTCCTAATAGGACCACTCATTTTTTTTACTAATAAGATGGCAGACTTAAACTGTCTCTAAAAATCCAGCGTGTTTGGCATTTGATGGTGGCAGATAAAGTATTAATTAGAGGTTTCAATCTTGATTGCCTACACCTTAGTGCCACCAATCTGTTTTATATTGTGCCTGAGACAAAATACGTAGGCTATCCCTAACTCCAGTCTGATTGATTGTCGGTGACGACCGAGCTGGTGTATTGATGACTGGTCACCATATAGATTGCCTTCTGCTAAGTCCCACCACGTATTTTTCTTTTCTTACCTTCTTTCTCCGATGTAAATATTTAAAAACTAGGTTATTCTATGATCACTATACATTACAAGTAGACTAAAATGTATAGATTTAATAAAGTTATAAAAAACGTAAGCTTTCAAACATATATAACAGTAAAGAAATGTTCAAATCATAATACAATTCTGACGTACCCTAGAGAGTAGTGTGAAAGCAGGAAAAATAAGAAATGCAAACAAGCCCGAGAAGTAGTAAGGTAAACACAGTGAGACGATATGGTTCTGGATTGTTTTAGGTCTGTTTACTTACTGAGATTATCTCATTCTTAGGAAGAACTTTTTTATATACTAATAAAAAGACCAATAAATATTATACTGGACTAGTTTTCATAAAATAAGTAGGATAATTCCACAAGCTATTCCTAGTTAATCAAAACATGTGTGTTTAATACTTAAATGCTAACTATCGTTTCTTTTCTTTCTATTATGTATTCGTTTCTAATCGCTAAATATGTTCTCATTAAAGAATTTTACTGTTGCGAATAGTCACTTGTTTTGTTTATAATATTAGACTAATAATAATCCTTGCACAGGTTTACCCTTTAGAATTACCTAATTATCCAAGTTCATACAGATTATTTGCTTTTCAGGTATAATATTACTGTATTTCAAAGTAAGTTTTGTTTTTATGATGTTGGATCCTTTGATAAAGAATTATAGCCTTATCCAAGTGCAATTGGTAGTTTGAACTTATTAGGATAGTTTGCCTAATTTTGTTTTATTATTACTTCTTAAGCTTCTTATATTGGTTTATAACGCCAAACATTTCCAATTTTTAAGTTTGTAAACTTTGTTTCAATAAAATAAATGTGTTTAATTTTTAGAACTGTTTGTTTCTTAAAAGTTATCTCACAATATACGCTAAACAAATCATTATTGTTATAAATACATTAAAATTAGTATATCACTGTATTTTATACTATACAATTTTTTATACTTATATAAGATTAAATATAAAATATATTTTAGTTTAAATTTACATTTTATACAGTGTTTACTATTAATACCATTTTTCGCCGTTAAACCTTTTATCTTGTTACTCACTGGTGGGCCTTTTTTCAACTATGTGATATACAATGTAAATTAGTTATTTGTTATTGTTATTGTGTTTCTTTCTATATTGAACCTTAAAACACTATTAAAATGACAACTACGCCAGACAGAATGGGACTAGCGTGTAGTATTGAGCAGCGGAGGGGAGAACTTCCACTGATCCGCTGTCGTTCATCACGTTTAACTTCCATCTTCAAGCTACCATCTGTAATTGTCGGTAAGCGTAGTTGGTTTAATCCCATCTTCATGTGCTTAAGGTTTTTCAGTTCGATCCCAATCAGAGTCAATACATTTTGAGAAGGATCAGCTGATAATTACGGGCTGTTCATTTGTCATCGGGCTATTAATTAATGACACTTTCTAAGGAATAGTCGGCCTAAGTTTGTAACAATGACTACATTCGCTCATATACATTCATCACATTCATTCGAAATCCATATTCGCCCATATTTTGACAATCGGCGTCTTATGAATAGATAAATAATCTAATGCCACAACAGTGTTTTGTTTAAAAAAAATAAACTGTGTTACTGTATAAGTTTGGTATATTTCTATTAGTAATTATTGTTTGAATACGAAATATTAAATTAACTAATTCATTCTAATCTTGTTTTGCTACTACTTTTTAAAACCAACCAATGGTTCTTGCTAATGATGACGTCATGGACCCGTTACTGTCCTTGTTACAACGTAGCCAGCTCGTGACCGTATTCTCTTTTATCAAATACAACGATTAAATGGTGTGGCACAGTAGGAAAAGAATATTTTTCTCTCTCACTTCCAGCCTCAGTGCATCTCTCACGTACGTACATGCGCTCTCAGTAGATAACAATTCAGGTGAATTATCCATAGCATGTTTGATTTTGTTTCAAAATAAACTTTATAATAGACCATTAATTTATAAAGTAAATTGCTCAATTAGACGTAAGCGTGTCTATCACTATTAATTTCTTATAGCCTATATTATAATTACTATCCCGTGGTAAAATTGTTTTCATTTTATCAAAATAACATTTAATCTTTCCATGCTTTCCAGAATGATGGTATGAAAGCAGGGAAATATTTATGAGTTATATAATAGTTATGTTATAATCCTATTTTTTCTTACAGTGAACAATAGGCCTTCTTGTCAAATAGTTCTCTTTATAAGCCATTAATGTCATATTTTATATATTAAGTTTTCTAATATTTTATCCATAAAAATATTCTCCTTATTAAATACCATATGTTTACGTAATTTTTCGAACAACTTTTTATTTTCTAATGAAACATATTGGTACATTCAGTAATATTTTATTGCATTAGTAGCCGTAACATGTGAACTAAGTTATACATTTGAAATTGATAGTTCCCGAGAAATCTGTAGATTTTGAAGAAATGCCATTTTCGTTTATTTGATTACAATAATTTCCATAGTTCAATAACACGATACCATGTAACGCCATTCACAACGCATTTTTTAGTTGAAGTTTATAGGCATTTTTTAGTTGAAGTTTATAGGAATATTATCTGCGTTAAGTAAATTTACTGCTTCGCTTTTGATCGCATACATCTGTTCACAAATTACGTCAATATATGCGTTCCCACCATCCGTTTTATATTGCCAACCAAACATGTAAATATTGGTATAGACAAGTAATATTCTTAAAACCAGTTTATTAGTGCTCAATAAAATTTAACAATAAATGATTTACAATAAAATACGCTAGAAATATAAACTAAACATATTCGTTCTAAAAATGAACTATAGTAACTTCTCGATCTGTGAAAGAGAGAGACTGGGAAAAGATGTCTTACTTTAAAGAAAGCAATAATAGTTTTTGTCTCTTTCTTCAGTACTTATTTTTAATGTAATCACTTATTTCATAATCCAACCTCGTGTATAACTTTAGTCTTAAATTTCACATTCATTCAATTCCCCCTTAAATATTCTATTGAAATAATCTCATTCAACTAACGATACAGGAAACATAAACCTAAACAAAATGGAACGTGGGGTGGGTAGTGTGAGAGAGAAGTCACCTTCAGCGGAAGCGTGCGCTTCAAGGAACAGTCAAGTCTGTAAAATAGCCAATTAATTTAATATAGCTCGAGTCCTTAATTCACCATTGATGAAAGTTGTAATTACTGTACGAACTTATGGATAGTTTAGCGTTAAAATATGTTTCTTCACATTGTGTATTTAGCTCATAAACGATATTGAACAGAAATAGTATTATTGGATTGGTTTTCAATGCAATAGAAATTTAACAATATCAGCCTTTTTTATTTAGTGTAAAATTTATCAATGGAACTGTTTACATTTATAATGTTTAAATTATTGTTAATTAAACACGAATAAAAATTCATATTGTATTTCATCTTCGACTTTTATTAGAACGTTATATTAAAATAAATAAACTAAATTGATTCAATAGTACAACAGCAGATGCAACAAATGTAGAAAGAGAATTCTGAATGCTGTCAGAGACTGTTCATCAATAGATGATTGTGCATGGATGGAGTCAGAATCTGCCACGCATGCGCTGTCGGCACGCCATTTACTGTGGGCCTACGTATACAAGTTTGTTTTGCTACAAGCTGTTAAATTTTCCAGTTTAGAGGCTGGAAAATGCACTCAATGCCACTTCTGAGGCAAATATTTGAATCCTCAAGTGAGCTGACAGTTTGTACTCCTCTCGGTCGTAGAATATCAATTAAAAATGTCTATAGTACTGTAATGTAAAAATGAATCAATGTACTACATTAACCTAAAACATCGGCTTGGCCACCGTTGTACTACTACTCCAACATTAACTATAGAGCAATATAAAAATATATATGCAATTAGTTATAGTAATAATAATAATAATTATTAAAAGTTAAAGTCTAATACCGATCTCTAACAATATACTTTAATAACAAAAATGTACAGCACCATATTAGTTTTCTTCACAATACAACCTTTTGTGGCTATCTTCGGTTTACGTACCAGCGCCAATTTGTATGTAGATCGGGTACGGGGACTAAGGCAAAACAAATAAACATAAATCTTCTCGACACGTCATGGCGTCAATAGCTCAGTAGTGTAGTTGGTTAAAGCCCAGCTTCATTTGCCTAAGATTCCCAAGTCGGGCGACAATTAGCGATCTGAAACAGGCAACGCCTGAAATTCAGGATTTGTTGCGTGCGTCCTATATTTCATTTATTATAAAACGTGTGTTGCTATAATCGACGTGATTGTTATACCATTGGATAGAGGGAGAAACGTTGATCACCTGTTGAAATGCAAAATACGTACATTCATACAAAAACATATTTATCAAAACTGTTGAAAAAAATGTTACCATAGAAACAACATTTGGCATTCGCGCATTGTTACAATTATATGACAACTAATCTTAATATACAGAATTATGTAATAACCATAATTTTCTAAAACTAGATAAAATTTAGTAACGTACGGATATCTTCAACATCAATAAGCACTATGGTATCAACGTTTTGAATTGGCCGGCTGTACCTTGTACAGACAAAATTTTATTTATTTTAAAACACAATAAAAATTAAATTCATCATAAAATTCAATATTTTATTTATTAAACTACTCTTTTGACATTTATTAGTAGAATGACAAATAATACATTTCTATAAATATTTATTTATCTTGTTTATAGATTTTTGAAAATATGTTTGCATTATGAATAAAAATGGTTTTGCAGTAAAGGAATTTTTTCCAGCTAAAGCTAAGGTTAAAGCATGCAACCAAGTAGTAATATGAAATTTAAAAAACATTGTGTCGATTGGGTCTATTCTCCTCGTCTACTGGCCTGTAATCCAGTGGAGGGGGCAGTTTTTGACGTGCAGGACGCTTCAGTACGGGGAGTTTGTGTGAACCAGAGGTGTTAGCGAACTGAGGAGGATCGTGTCGCGGATGGTACGAGAGAGGCGGCAGTAGGTACTGGGAAGGTACGCCAGCTATCTTTTCTTTGTCAAGTCATATCGGGTTATGTACTGCGAGTTGGTTTTCCGGTATATTGTCTGTGTCGGTGTATTAAGTTGGCTTGTTAAGTAAAGTGTTGCGAATCCATGACAAATGTCTGTCCTTCCATCACCTCTCAGTCAAGTGAGTCAGTTACCCCGAGATGGGCGTAACGATATAGACATGTTAAGTTATGTTCTGAGTTCTTATGGTCTTATTTATTTTTATTTTGGGGGTTTAGACCATTTATCTATTTTTATTTTTACTTTAATGGCTTGGGTCGTACATAAAACGACGGTTCAAAAAAGGTGAATTGTGACGTTTCTCTCTAAAGTAGTGTTTCGCTTTGTTAAGCCCTCCTGTTTTTTTATTCGTTCGTGTAATGGTTTAGACATTTTTTACGATAAGGATATCATATGACTGTTAAATGTGACATATACTGTATACTACAATAGGCAATAGAATCCTGATTTGTTAAGCATTCTGTGTATTTAGGCTTGTGAGTGTGATAATTGTAGACAACGGAAATGGTCTTAAAAGTGTCATAGGTATCATGGCTTGCTATCCAGCAACAAAACCATTAATACTAAACTACGATTGCAGACTTGCCGTGTGCTGTGAAAAGCTTGAATGGTTTACCCAACTTCTGGAATTATTCTGTCTCCGTTAAAGGGTGCATCGCATTATCGCTAGGAGCTCGTGAATTTATGGTGGTGTGTTTGTCATGATCTCATGAATCTGACACTACAGTCACGGAAAAGACTTCTCACCCCTCTGCTGAATATTTTATGTCTTGTATCAAGTATTACGTCATTAACTACAATTTATTATACTGAAGAAAACTTAGATGATCATATTTAAACTCAAAGTGTTAAGGCTATGCACATTTAAAGAGAAATATTTGCCAAAATACAAGGGGTGATTTTCTTTAAATTATAATTATCGTTAAAAATTTAATTTAATAAAAAATATTAAATCATTTTAAAACTTATAGTTGAAGCTAAGCGAAGTCCTAACTTCACCTGTTGGATAAATAAACATTTTACTATTATTTTATTTAATAATAGTATTACATTTTTATTTAATACTGTTATACTGGATAAGCTACCATGACCTAGCTATAGTCTTAATTTACATTAAATATGACTTCTTTTTTCATCATTAAATTAATAATTATTTAAAATCATTAAACTAGAATGACATGACAATGAATAGACAGAGTGATTGAGCAAGATATCTTTAAACTGTTGGTAAGAAGTACTGTAATACCAAATACTCGTATAAACATAACATACAGGATGGAAGTTAAATACATAATATGATATTTGAACCAATCTTGATGAACCCATGCATGATTCAACTGAAATTATGTAATAGATCTAAGTTGTGTGTTTTATCCCACTTATTGGTGGATTGGTAATAAGGAACTTATTTTGCCAATAAAAACTGTTCCACGCTAAAGCCCAGCTTGTACGTTCCTCAACTGGAAAGCAGTACGTAGAGTTTGGTTTCGAGTCCTTGAGTCATGGTTTGACAGAAGTATATGCACAAAGGGACACATGCCGTAAATACAGTAAATTTTAAATAAATAAGCCTACAAACCCAGATGTTAAACTGGATACTAACTTTTGTGCTAGCACAACAAAATGTTGAATATTGCTTTACAAGGACGAAGGTTAATTAAGTTATTTTACGACAATGTAAAAGTTTTATGAAGCACAAAAATGGAGCCCAGGCAGTGAGTAATGGCTGACTGCTCTAAAGGGGGAGAATATAATTTTATCATCGTTTGAACTATTGTATTTTAACTAAATAAAGTGTATACAAATAGTTATTTGATGTGATTGATGGAACTTTAACAATTCAAAATGGATTTGCTTTAAAACCTTTGTAATTTAAAATAAGTAATTTCCCAATGACATTTACCCACAGTGCACCATAAAATTATCTTAATTAATTTATTTCCTTTGTAGGTTTAAACGCCAGAAACACAACGATAAAGTGGCAGTTTGTGTTAAATATTTACACATAGGTTTCCTTGAATACCTTTTGTGTGAGTTTGTTTATTTATAAATTTAATACATACATTGATACATTTATTCGCACTACATTTATATGTAACATTTAAAATGTATTCTGAATGTACGTGTCTGTTAGACCAACTAGTAAATTTCTCAAAATAGTTTTGGTGGATAAAGTGCTTTGGTGTATATAGGCTGTAGGATTAGAAACAAATTCTAAAGTTTACTTTTGTCAAAATTGATGATATTATCCACCCCTTCATATTCTCTATCAGTATTAAATATATGAATCATGTAACAGTTGTAGATTTATAGAATAAAAATGCAAGATTACCTAATAACCCATTTACATTGACAACAACGATTGTCAATCTTCTTTTGAAGTAGGTGAAATGAGCTGTAATTTGTAAGACGCAGTTTTCGTTGTGGTCTTTGAAATATGGAAAATAAATGGGGATAGTGGTAAAGTATGAAGTAGGGAGGCCTTTAGTTGGTTGTAAGCTGTTGCAACAAATGTTTGGGGGTTATGGTAAATGGTTTATGGGAGTGGTAAGTCATGATCTGTTGGACTTACTTATACAACAATTTACAAATTCACCTAGCATATACGAAAGTCTAATTTTATTTTTGACGATTATTGTTGGGTAATGTTCCCCGAGTAAACAGAGGGGTGAAATCTAATCCTGTTCTATATCACAAAATAATTGGAAGATGAATGGTAGACAAAATGTTCTATATCTCTAAATGTCTATAGCAAGTGGCATGCCAACTGTTTAGTTACCATAACAATTCGATAAAAAAAGGACACAAATCCTCTCCTTTTAGATCAACATTTACCAGAACCTCCATTCATAATGAACTCAATAACCCCCTCCACCCACAACGACCAACTAAAAAATAACAAAACAAACATTAAAACATACACAAATTTCATGAAAACTACACAAACACACTCACAACACACATATTATCTCTCACTTTTAAGACAAATTCTATCTAACAGGTCATGACTTACTACTCCCATCAACCATTTACCCCCAAACATTTGTTGCAACAGCCTACAACCAGCCAAATTCCTCCCTATTTCAGACATTACCACTCTCCCCATTTATTTTCCACATTTCAAAGACCACAACTAAAACTGCATCTTCAAAATTACAGCTCATTTCATCCTGATTGCTGTACAACCGATCAAGCTTTACTGAATGTAAAACAAAACAGATATTTTTCTACCACAAGAAAGTCATCCAATATTGCCATGATGTGATTCTAAAAATGCGACCGGTTAGAAAACTACCTATTGAACGCACTGGTGCGAGTGATATGCACTGAGTGGTGGGAGTGAGACAGATCTACTCTTACCCTACTATTTCACTACATTTAAAAACAGTCAATACAACCAGGATGACGTAAGGTTGTAGGCAGACGACGCAATAGTAAGCACCGCCCATTACGTCATTAGCTGGATTGGTTGGTTTGATTAACACCATCGATTCTAGATTAGAATAATTAAATTAAATAACTATTTAATACTCAAATATCAATTAATAGTAGGAGTAACGCAATGAATATTAATGTAAACAGTAAATAGGAATTAAATAAAAGGGAAAAGATCATTTAAGTTATTATTATTATTTTTTTTTTTTTTTCACAACTAAACACAGTTCTGGAACTAGAATCTATATTTTCCAAGGTATGACGATTGTTGGATCAACAGTATTAACAGAACAATCAGTTCAAGTAATCACGAGTCGACTGATTATATAAACGACGGTTACATATTTCAGCTACTAAACCAAGTGTCTTGTCTTATTTTAAATCAAGAAGGTAATTTTATATCAAATGGCTATTTGCTATTTATTTTACATACATATTAAACAAATTAGATATATAAAAATAGTATTAGAATGTACGCTTCAAAGCTGTGGATATTTTTCACAAGTTGTTCATATTGAGTTACTAGATAGATCTGTGTTTGCAGGTTATGTAAATATAGTACATAATAGTGAGTCTTTAGTCAAATGCAAATCATTATTAAAGTACACAGCTCCAGCAACAGCAGTAATACAGTTTGGTATAGCATGGCTCCCACGGGCATAGTGTGCGGTCGAGTTGGAACCTCCGGGGCATCTCTACTGCATACATTTTTAACATTCAACACTTTACTCGTTTTATTTGCAGGCTTGATTTAACTATTTTTCCCTTGTTAATACCTGATTTAATAAGATTGCTTTTATGTTGACCTCTCATTATATATACTGTAGCAGGTTGAGTTACAGGTAGTGTGATCTACAAAACTTATGACATTGAATATTAATTACGTTTAATTTTTCAATTATGTTTAAATTTAAAAAGCTGAGATTTTGGTTTAATTTGTAACGGGTTATGGATTAAAGGAAACTATTTTAGTTAAAAGTAAACTTATCGAACTGCACTTCCTAAAATTTACATTGACGAATAGAAAAATTATCAACTTATAATATTTTTCAAATATTACTATCAAGGAAATATGATATTTAGTTTGAAAGTTGAGACAAATTTCCAAAATAGTTTCTTTAAAACAAAAATACGTATACGTATAAACAAGGAAACAGCTAGACTACAAACTCCTGTACAAAATTATATAAAAACAATCTTTACTTTAAATTTTTAATTACTAATTGAGTGAATTTACATGTTGTATGATTATTTTCCCTTTTTCCTATTTCGTCCGACTAAAAGTTCCAACTATTTCAACTAGCTATTTCTTCAAACTATCAATCATCACTACGGCATCCAATGGCTTAGTTTTTACACAATACAACTACATTTTTTTACAAATATTCATAAGACCCGTTCGAAATCCTCATCTGTTTCCAATAAAAATGTGCAAATACATTTTACTTGGGTACTTCTCATATATTTTAACTAGTACTATAATTTTAAAAAGTAAAATAAAATAATATGTTTATGAATAACAGTCATTATGTTTATAATGACCAATGTGGAATATAGCAGAATGCTTCAAGCGTTTGATCAACACACAGGTATAAAAAAAAAAAATGCAAATGCAGTTCGTTCTAACGATTTTTTACGAGGATTCGTTGTTCATCTCTTAATTTGGCCTCATTAGCCATGAACTCACTTACTCTCCAAATAATTTCCCTAGCCTGACTTCTAGTAGTTTTTCCTTGGGCTACTTTAGGAATAAAGCGAGCCATAGTTGAGGCAGGAACCACTAAAGGAATAAACTATTTAGGATTTACGTTCACTAATTTTACAACCTTAAGAGTCTGCAGAGGCTATCGGCCATGTTGGTTTAAATCTCATTAGAATGATGTTTTTTTTTTTTCAAACCGGACAAATGATCACGCGTGTCAAAATTTAACAGTTATTTTTAAACGGTCTTTTCCAAACAAATTGCATTTGATCAAGAGTGAAATTACTCGTTGAACTGCTTTGTGGATTCATAACTAGTTTAATAGAATAAATATAAAATTATTTAGTTTGAAGTTTTTATTTTCACCTAATTTTCAAAACTAGGCGTATGTATTCATAATATCAAAAGCAAACTCAATTCACAATATGATAGCATTTTAAATGACACCTCATACACAACGTTTGGTAAATAAATAATGATAAAAATATGGATTCAAAATAACGTTGTTTTTATGAGAATTAAACCAGTATAGCTCTGCAGACTCTTAACACACTTAAGGGATAAAAAAAAAAAAAAAAAAACACAAAAAAAAACACACACACACAAACTGACTTATTACACTACAGTAGTTAGATAAAAACAAACATATAATCAACTAAATAATTGTTTATCGTACACTTGAGTTCGTTTGAATTCGTAACACGCTAAACCACAAGCAAATATATCGCACGCAGTCTGGAAACGTACTGAATGTGCATCCGTAGGTAACAATTAACGTAACGTATTTTAGAAGCAAGCGTGGGAAAGTCTGACAGAAGCGAATGTTTCCAGGACTGCAGGTATATTGGGCCCTCCACCCGTCTCCTCCCTATCACCGCTCGGCGGGCTCGAGGCCGGACCTTCGCCGCGCGGTCTATACGGTGTGTCTCCTTGGTTCTGTTTAATACCACCATCGCTCACCATAAAGAAAACCAAAACCATCTCCAGCTAGAAGCGCCTTTCACATTTTGTCATATATTACTTTATGCAGTGAAAGGTTTGAAAATTAAACTCAGTACTGAAGTATTTTATATTATATGAAAAATAATCATATATTAATTTCATATCCAAACTAATTCATATTAATTTAAATTTTATTTGCAAATAATAAGCAGTCTGCACGACCGAACGATTCAACAGTTTGTATATGTAAAACAAAATATCATTTTCTATTTGATTTAGGAAAATTTAAAAAAATCCTGGATTGTGTTGGTTTCAGTATATGTTGTGTGAACTTGTACTGGGGAAATATATTAAAATATAATTATATTGCATTAAATAAACAGCCAAGTGACACTTCACACTGTTTTAATATTTATTTTATTTTCTTAGTTTCAAATGCTACAAATCATATTTAAACACAGTTACACGACGCTATTATTACACAATACATGCAGCAGAATAAAAGAATGACCTTCAAAGGAATAACTCAATGTCCTTCATGCCAACGATAATAACTAAACAATATTTCAACATACTAACAACAATAATCCAGTATTTATAACATAATAAATAACATATTAACACAAATTGGAACTCGATAGTATTATTTGTAATAACTAATAGTATTAATTGAATTATAGCATATGAAGAATACATATTAATAATAATAAATCGAACAAATTGTCCATAAATACTGTATTAACAATAGTACACACATTACTAATAATAGGTCAACTAGTGAACGATAATCTAAATCAACTGCACTAACAACATGCTAATAATAAGCAGCATGATAATATTATCAACAACCAAAACTAGGAATGTTAAACGTAAGCAAATTAACAATATATTATTCAGTAGAAAGACACCGATCGTCAATATATGGGTGGATGAATGTGATGAGTGTAGATCAGTGATGGGGAAAATATTTTGGGAGGGGAGCTGGTTAAACACATTAAAACACTTGGCGGGTCAACAACATTTATTTTAATGCAATTAATAATAATGCGTTTATAATGAAAATGTGATGAAAGTATTTTATAACGTTACAACATAGTTACTTATGTTGCTTAATCATGCTACCACAATAGTTCCCCTCTTTATTAAATATATAAAAAGATATAGGATACATTTTAATAACTATTTTAATACATAATTAACGATTGAAAGGACAAGGAGGAGTGTGAGATGAAACTTTGACTGTACTTCTAGAATTCTTTCAAACTGGTTGTAACTGAGATGTTGTTATTCTAAGAAGTGAACATAAATGATCAACTGTCAATCGGTTTCTAATGCTGCTTTTTCGGAGTTTCATTGCAGAAAACACTTCGTCTCAGATGTAGGACTATGCAAGCATAGCAATTATCTTGTGGGTGTGAGAACATTAATTAGGAAAACTAGATTTTGATAAAGATTTTTAATCAACTGTTTCAGTTCGATATTGCATTTCCGCTCAATTAACTCGAGTTGATATTCTGGTTTCCTTTTGTCACAGTCCAAATTAAATGACATACAAAAATTTAAGGTCATTTTCAATTATTTTTTAAATCTTGAAACCTACGTTCAAATTCATCACCAAGTCTTATTCCCCGTGTAAACTTTCCCCGTAGCTTATTTTAGTTTCTCTTCAGTCAGCATGGTTATTGTTTTTAATCTCAGGAAATTAAGTCTTTTTTAGCTAACTGTTTGCAAAAAGGAAGCAACTGCATTTTAAACCCTTTGACGTGGGCCCAATTATCGTGACTAAGTTTACTTCTTCCTTGAAGCTTAACGTTTAATTTGTTCATATATCTGTGGAAAATGAGGTCAGCTATCTACTCAGTATTTTCTATCATTTCAAAACTATATATTTCATCTGTTTTTCAAGCATAAATGTGATTTTCTTTCTTTCCTCAGTTTCCAAACGCGTTCAAAGACACGTCCTACATTTAACCATCTCACTTTAGTGTATTAAAGTATGTCAGTGTATTCGAACTGGATTTAATTAAGGAAATCTCGAAACTGGCTGTGAACAAGTACTTGAGACCGAATAGTGTTGACAAGTTTAATAACACATCAAGCACATGTTTCATGTCTAGGACAGATTTACAAAGAGAGTTTTGATGTATAACACGATGGAGAAACGCTACTTTGATCTCAGGGTATGTGTGATTAAATATACCAACAAACTTTGATTTCTTACCAATCATTTTGGGTGCTCCATCACTTGTAATATTGCATATTTTGCTTATGGCTTCATTCAAATTTGATAGGCCTTCCTCAAATTCATGAGGTTTATGAATTTGAAGGTTTAACCTGTTCTTGTCCCCTTAGGGTGGAACGCATACATGATAATCCCTAAGTACCAAAAAAATATCATCAACACCTATTATGAGCAGTGTCATTCACTACACAACCTTTTTTGCCCCCCTCTTTTACCTTATTCCCCACTATAACGGCAAGTTACATCAGATCGTTCCACAGGCCGTACTTTGCCCATCACTGGTGTAGGATGAACGCGTGTCCTTGTTATTACCTAAGATCGGCTATTCTTCAGAATAGTCCAAAAGCCAGGGCACCTAAGGGACCTTCACCTCTACCGAAGTGCGAAACACGTTGTGTTGGTCAGATGTTCAGCTAACTGATAAGCCAGACGGTCAGATTTTTTCCTTAGACAACAGCTGCACCTAAACTACCATCCAACATGGACATCCGAGACTTCTCTAATAGTGTCCACGTCAATGGCAACCATTGAGCGTACGCCGTGCGTATCAGTATTAAGAGGACTGAGCATGAAATCTATCGCCTATATCTAAATGCAAGGCTGCGAAGATGTTGTAGATATCGAAAAATATATCTATGTCTAATAATTTGTATTGAGGGGTGAACAGGTACTTATTTTACTACGAGAAAAGTAGGTGGGGGGGGGGAGCCAAAAATAGTTTGAATTGAGCCTTTAATGTAATATAAATCAAAGATGTGTAGTGTAGGTTAAACATGTTCATGACAAGTGTTCATGGTCCCTTAAGCACAGGGATTCACAAAAGAAAGTATTGTATTTTCTAACTTTTTATGCGATTCCCTTTTTAAAAGTTTTTGCCTGATCAAATGGTCTTATAAATAAGATAATAATAAATCATTGTATATAAAGCCTTTTTTTATTATTTGTGATCCAAGCAGCACATTTTTACTTTTTTTAAACAGGTTTTTAGTAGTATCAAATATCCAGGCGTATTAATTGTTTAAGTAAGGTATAGAGATCTACCCACCATGTTCATCAATGAAATGTAATTTGAAATCATCTTTAAATGTTTTAAAATTGTTTTGTATATTTCAGCATTGTGTCTTTTATAAAGAACAATAGAAACTTTCTAATGCTGCTTGAAAGTGCCTTACATGCGGCAATTCCCATAGTGCTAACTTAACGTGGGTTGGGACAAAAAATGTGGACCTTTCTATTTATATAGCATCGTGACTATTTAGATATAATTATCAAATAAGACCATACTAATTAATTAAAATATAGTACTAAAACACGACGTAATTATGTTTGAAAATAGGTAAAAGTTCTGGAATCCATCGAATAGTTTTGACATAAATTATTATTATGGTATACACTATAACTACTATATTATATTACACTGTCTGTCTATTATGATTATATTGTAAAATAATATGGAAAGGAAACATTCAAAAATAATATGCAAAGGAAAAATTCACTTTAAAATTATTATTTATTATTAGTGTACTAATCTGATTTAAGCAATTTGATTAGATTGAATTTTCTTCAGCTTATTCAGTGTATGCTATCATCAATTTGAATACGCGATCATATTGATGATAGCATACACTGAAAAAAGCAAACTAAATCATATTAAAATAATTCTTTACAGCTTACGATTAAATATACAGTTAAATATCAAGGAAGATACAAATTTAAACTTGTATGAATGTGGTTGTAGTCATCACTTTGCAAATCAGTTTGGATTTACAATCATTTGTCCTTTTCCCCAAAACAGGTGCGGTTGAAAATTAACTGTATTTAATTCTTATACAATTAATACTAAGCAACACTATTTTTCTTTTCAAATATTTATAATTAATAATGAAAAAATACGTCTTTCTTTTAAAATCTGAAATCCTGAAATCATTGATGTAGGCTAATTATCAATATCTAAAAAATATAATCTATTAATTTAGTGAACCCATAGGGGTTTCCATTGGTTGCAGCCTTTATGCTAGGTTGCCTTACTGGTACGCCTTGGGAGTTGGGTAAATGTCCTTAATTCACTCACTGATGATGTAGTCTAAGGAACATGATACTTCGAAACTGAAAAACTGAACTAGGGGTCTAGTTCGGAACCATTTCTTGGGTTTAAATCGAAGAAACAACCATTCTTTTCTGTCTCTCTTTTTATGGATGCTTCCAGAAACATTTAGTCAAATAGGTTCTGCGTGAAAAATATTTGACATGTATTCAAAACACTATTTTATGTAGGATCTTCAATAGAGGGAGAGTGAAAACATTTCAGGATATAGGGGTACACACAAGTAGTTAAAAAGTAGAAGTATTCCTTGCACTGTCTTACTAGACATTACAACTAATTTTTAATTTTGAAAATATTAAAATTTGATTGTAAATATCACTTTACGAAGAACATTGAAACATTTTCAGTCCTGAATGTAATATAATTACAGTTTAACGAACAGTCAGTTCTGTAGGATCAGCACTGTAGACCCTTCTTAAACGAATTTACTTGAATCTTTTTAGAATATAACTTAAACATTCGTATTCAATTTTGACATAGTTGATGAACTTTTTGTGTGTGTTTTAAAAATGTTCTATTGTTATTATTTTATTTGAAATAATAATAGTAAAGCTGTAGGTTCCATAGTTGCCCTGGCTTCTTTTTTTCTTCTTTTTTATAAAAAACTTCACTCGCCAGTTGACATGGGCCTACAGGCCTGTGCGTCAACTTTATTCAACGAGTGAAGTACCGACCGTTGGCTCAGTGGGGATTCGAACCTTGGACCAGGCCCTCCGCAGTCCGAAGCCTTAGCCACTGAGCCACCACGCCGGCTATTGGACTACTAATAAATAGTCCTTTCTAAGCTAAGTCGGAATCGAACTCAGATAGTAACAATGACTAAACTGGTTCATCTACACTCATTTTCCTCTCATATCTTTATGATTGGCATCTTAGAAGTGAATAGTGAGTGAATAATAATAATGATGATATTTTTAATTTTGTGAAAATAGTGTATTTTATGTTTAGGAACTATTCGTAAGTACAGATTTTACTATAGTCTTCTAAAGCACCGCAGGCCTTTACAAACTACTTAAGGTTGGGATAAGTTACTGTACCCAAGCGTGTTATTTATCTCTTACAGTAGTTATCGAGAACTTTATTCAGGAGAGGCTGTTGTCTAGTCAAGTGAACAGTATGGATAAATTTCAAAACTGTGTAATAATACTAACAAATTCTTATTTAGATTAGCATAAAAGTCATGAAGGTACTACTTACAAAAATCGTTGTATATGTATTTTCAGGTGGCTTTTGAATTCCAGGAATAATTTTGATAAGACTGGTTAAGTAGTTAATTAAATAAATTTATAAACATTTAAGAAAGCTCATTAAATTTGCAAACAATGGAATTGTCCGTTTTAAAAAAAATTTTAAAAATTTAAACAATAATTAGTAACAAAGGAATAGAAATTAAAATTTTTTATTTTTACATACATTTAAGGTCTTAATATTAAAGATATTAATTGATCATAATATTTGCTCATATCAGTGCAGTAGACTCAGGCTGGGCTAGCTGTTTGTCATGATTCAGGGATACTTAACTATTTTTCATACTGTATCGTAAAGATATAGCTATAAAAACATGCACCAAGTGTGGTGTGGCTTTTAGTGCAGTAGGCTCAGGCTGGGCTAGCTGTTTGTCATGATTCAAGGATACATAACTATTTTTCATATCGTAAAGATATGGCTATAAAAACATGCACCAAGTGTGGTGTGGCTTTTAGTGCAGTAGAGTCAGGCTGGGCTAGCTGTTTGTCATGATTCAGGGATACATAACTATTTTTCATACTGTATCGTAAATATATGGCTATAAAAACATGCACCAAGTGTGGTGTGGCTTTTAGTGCAGTAGACTCAGGCTGGGCTAGCTGTTTGTCATGATTCAGGGATACATAACTATTTTTCATATCGTAAAGATATGGCTATAAAAACATGCACCAAGTGTGGTGTGGCTTTTAGTGCAGTAGAGTCAGGCTGGGCTAGCCGTTTGTCATGATTCAGGGATACATAACTATTTTTCATACTGTATCGTAAATATATGGCTATAAAAACATGCACCAAGTGTGGTGTGGCTTTTAGTGCAGTAGACTCAGGCTGGGCTAGCTGTTTGTCATGATTCAGGGATACATAACATTTTTTCATATCGTAAAGATATGGCTATAAAAACATGCACCAAGTGTGGTGTGGCTTTTAGTGCAGTAGAGTCAGGCTGGGCTAGCCGTTTGTCATGATTCAGGGATACATAACTATTTTTCATACTGTATCGTAAAGATATGGCTATAAAAACATGCACCAAGTGTGGTGTGGCTTTTAGTGCAGTAGACTCAGGCTGGGCTCAGGCTGTTTGTCATGATTCAGGGATACATAACTATTTTTCATATCGTAAAGATATGGCTATAAAAACATGCACCAAGTGTGGTGTGACTGTTAGTGCAGTAGACGCAGGCTGGGATAGCTGTTTGTCATGATTCAGGGATACTTAACTATTTTTCATATCGTAAAGATATGGCTATAAAAACATGCACCAAGTTTGGTGTGGCTTTTAGTGCAGTAGAGTCAGGCTGGGTTAGCCGTATGTCATGAAGCACAGCATCTGGCCAAATTTAAGGGCAAATATATATTTGTTTGGTTGTAGTTTATTTATTCCAACAATAATGATTATCTCGGCTAAATATCAAAGAATTTCAGACGTCTGGCTGTATTCTTTAATTTAAATCTTATTGAACAAAATGACATATTTTTTCAAACACACATACATGTTATGAATTGTCTTGTATTTTTAGTTTTCATCCCAAACTATGATTACCAATTACGAATTGTATTGTAAATTGGTTTAAAACCTAATATTATTCCGAATTTCATTTGCCAATTATTAGAAAAAGGAATAAATAGAATGATATAAATAATACACACATCCAAACTTTGCTTAAGTCTTAATGTATCAATGGAGCACCATCAGTTAATATAAAAGATCTCTTATTAGAGAGCTTTTTATGCTAAGGAATGAATGTTTGAGAACTTTATTATTTTATCAAGAAATAAAAAAGTATTTCATACAAAAATCACTAACTTGTAGTTTATGAAACCATCTTATAACCAGATTTGATCATAACGTAATGTTAAGATTGCTCAAGACGACACGTTTAGATTTTATAATATGAATAGCTTACTTATAGAAATACGTGTTGTTTTTCGTGAAAAAACATAAAACAACCTCTATGATTGATGAAAATATTAACCTTATTTAGATATATATTGCCAAAATGAAAGAATGTTGGAGAATTTTCAGAACATTTTCCACGTGGAAAATAACATTTAGTAAGTGAAATAATTTTGTCATGAACGCATATAATATTCCATGCAAGTATTTTAAAGCCACTTGGGTTACATGATTTCACTTGATTTTAAAGTCAGAGAAGACTTTGTAGCCCAAACTTTCACTATTTTACTACATCATATTTCGTAGGAACAAATACTTTTATTTCATATAAAGTTTTAGGCAACTTACATTTTATTTTAACAAAAATACACATAGAATATTTTTCGGTTTACGTATATTTATATTACAGTAGTCTATGTTCTAAGTAATCTATTAGATTTGCAGTTTTTAAATAAGTAAATTTGCAACATTGTAATAATCTATACTTAAATATATCAATACAACACCCCAAAAACTAATATACTAAAAAAAACTGAATTAGGTTAGGTTATTTATCTTGCAGCCACAACAAATACTGGTAAATAGAATATCTAATAATTCAGAAATTAAATATTTCAATAGAGACGAGAAACAACAGGATAGTCACTCTTCAAACTTGTAAACAGAGCACTGAACATAGTCATAATGCAGGTTAGTATTAAGAGTAAATACTAAATGCTGCTGTCTGTGCAGTACTCAGGTACAATTGAGGTTTGTGGTTTTACCGTTTAAACAACAAAGATCCTTGCTCCTCTAACCAGTAAAGAGAGCTTTGAATGTCGTTAAATGTATACATTATGAATTAATAATAAAAATGGCATATTGTTGTGGGCACAACAGATACATGCTGGGTACTGTGGTGTCAACAATGGTGTTTGTGACATTATTGTTGAACAACAATGTACATTGATAGGGTTTGTACTTAGTGATAGGGTTTGGCTATCCTCGTATCTATATTGTCTCTACACACTGCACTTGTTGAGATCAATATACTATAGATATATTGTACCTTTCCAACAATAGTATTAAGTAATAAAAGTAATCCAAATGTTAGTGTGTCAGTACTACGTGCGTGTGTTAGTAATACGAGCGTGTGTTAGTACTACGAGCGTGTGTTAGTACTATGAGCGTGCGTTAGTGCTACGAGCGCGTGTTAGTACTATGATCGTGTGTTTGTATTACGAGAGTGTATTAGTACTATGAACGTGTGTTAGTATTACGAGTGTGTGTTAGTACTATGAGCGTGTGTTAGTATTATGAGTGTGTGTGTTAGTATTACAATCGTGTTTTAGTACTACGAGCGTGTGTTAGTACTACGAGCGTGTGCTAGTACTACGAGCGTGTGTTAGTACTACGAGAGTGTGTTAGTACTACGAGCGTGTGCTAGTACTACGAGCGTGTGCTAGTACTACGAGAGTGTGTTAATACTACGAGTATGTGCTAGTACTACGAGAGTGTGTTAGTACTACGAGAGTGTGTTAGTACTACCAGAGTGTGTTAGTACTATGAGCGTGTGTTAGTACTAAGAGCGTGTTTTAGTATTACGAGCGTGTGTTAGTACTACGAGCGTGTGTTAGTACTATGAGCGTGTGTTAGTACTAAGAGCGTGTTTTAGTACTACGAGCGTGTGTTAGTACTACGAGAGTGTGTTAGTACTACGAGCGTGTGTTAGTACTATGAGCGTGTGTTAGTACTAAGAGTGTGTGGTTAGTACTACGAGCATGTTTTAGTATTACGAGCGTGTGCTAGTACTATGAGCGTGTGTTATTAATACGAGCGTGTGTAAGTACTACGAGAGTGTGTTATTACTACGATCGTGTGTTATTAATACGATCGTGTGTTAGTATTACGGGTTAGTACTACGAGCGTGTGGTTACTACTACGGGCACGTGTTAGTATTACGAGCGTGTGCTAGTACTACGAGTGTGTGCTAGTACTACGAGAGTGTGTTAGTACTACGAGAGCGTTTAAGTACTACGAGCGTGTGGTTACTACTACGGGCATGTGTTAGTATTACGAGCGTGTGTTAGTACTACGAGCGTGTGTTAGTACGAGGAGCGTGTGCTAGTACTACGAGCGTGTGTTAGTACTACGAGAGTGTGTTAGTACTACGAGCGTGTGCTAGTACTACGAGCGTGTGCTAGTACTACGAGAGTGTGTTAGTATTACGAGCGTGTGTTAGTACTACGAGAGTGTGTTAGTACTACGAGATTGTGTTAGTACTACGAGAGTGTGTTAGTACTACGAGATTGTGTTAGTACTACGAGAGTGTGTTAGTATTACGAGTGTGTGCTAGTACTACGAGAGTGTGCTAGTACTACGAGCGTGTGTTAGTATTACGAGCGTGTGCTAGTACTACGAGCGTGTGTTATTAAAACGAGCGTGTGTTGGTACTACGAAGGGGTGTTAGTACTATGAGTGTGTGTTAGTACTAAGAGCGTGTGTTAGTACTACGAGCTTGTGTTAGTACTACGAGCGTTTGCTAGTACTACGAGAGTGTGTTAGTACTACGAGAGTGTGTTAGTACTACGAGTGTGTGTTAGTACTACGAGCGTGTGTTAGTACTACGAGAGTGTGTTAGTACTACGAGCGTGTGTTTTGAACTTATTCAGAGAAAATTTTATTTAGTTGATTGTCAAATCGATATAGTGTTGATAAGCTTGGTAGTCTCAATAAAAAATGAATGTTATTTTCATTAATATATATGAAAATAAAAGTATATTAATTTTATAAAAGTATTGCACTACACATATATTTTCGAAATATAATAAAAGTTAGTTTGCATAAAAAATTTAAAATACTTGCATTCTTTTCTTTTAATTCAGAACCATGATTATTTCCCACATGAAAGCTCAATATAATCAGTATTTTATAAAGTAAATATATATTACTGATTTATGTTGTTAAATGTTTGAAAATGGGTTCAGACTGTAAAACCGAAATATAAAATAAAAAAAAAGATGTGATGTGTAGGTATTTAACATAAATCATTAATGAACACCATCACAAAAATTCATACCGTCAAGAAGTAAATATATATGTATATAACAAACATTGAAACAAATGTAAATCCAAATTTGTATCATAAAATGGCTAAAATAACTCGGATTACAACACATAACTCAGCGTAAATAAACAATTTAAAAGCTTTAAAAACATTGAGTAATATATTTGTACAACATACTTCATGAAGTAGACAAACATTTTTATTCTATATATCTAAACAAAACAAATAATACGAAGAAAAGGCTTTACTAGGTGTTGGAGGCCATGTTGAAGGAGCAATCTTTACTGGAGTCGACCGCAAATCCTCAATGAATTATGTAAGAACATCGTACACCTTCCCAGCCTACAGCGATTACAGTCGGATATATTATTTTCTTTTAAATATAATAGCCACCAACCAATGCCAATGTTTGCAACTGATAGTACTTAAGAACAATTTTCACTTTGTTTTTATATTACAAAAGTAAAAACACAGAGTGGACATTTTGTCTGTTTATATTTAATATAACTCAATTATAAAAGTAAATTAAAAATGCAATCGTTTTACACTAGGATGGTATTCTCAAATATAGTAAAAAGATTGCAACTTTTGATTGTATATTTTAAAAGCCAAACTAGTAAACTCTCAAATTCTTTAAAATAAAACTCACATAAAGTTTACATTGTTATATGCTATGCACATAAACAGTATAAATGTAATACGGTTTTAGAGCCTTTATGGACTTTAATTTATACATAATGGGGGTCACAGTCTGGTTGGTTCAATTTCCTAACCCTTTAAATAGACAGTAATTGTGGCCTCATTGCATATTACGGCCACTGCCATAACAATGTATACATCAAGGTGATACATTGCAGGCTATTACATATTGCCTCTCAACTCCCTTATTATCACTATTGGTTATTGTTTCTGGATAAAAGTATCCAAAACATCTCAGTTATTCTTATAGCCACCATTGTAGGTACTTTTTTAATTTTAAATATATCTAAAGAATAAAAAAGTGTCTTACGCTTGAATTTTTTACAGTCTTTCATAACATCAAAATCTATTTTTAGAAAAATTATTTATTACCAATCATTTCAAAATGGTGGCTATTTAAAATTTGTAGTCCTAAATAGCTTAAAAACCAATTATATAATAGTAAAAATTACATTAAATAATTTTTTTTTTAGAAAATAACCCTGCAAATCCAAAGATAAAATGTTTTTTTTAATATGATGAAAACTACCAAAGAAAATATATTTTATGAGACAGTATGTATAATGCAATTTGCCAGTACAGTGTGCAACACAAATGTAACAAGAAAAAAAAGAGGAAAAAGGGGGGGAAAGGGGAAAAGGGGGGAAAAAAAAAAAAGGGGGGGGGGGGGAAAAAAAAAAGAGAAGAGAGAGAGGGAAAAAGGGGGAGAAAGGGGAGAGAGAGAGAGGAAGGGGAGAGAGAGAGAGAGAGAGAGAAGGAAAAGAAGAGGAGAGAGGGAAAAGAGAAAGAGGAGGAGAGAGAGAGAGGGAAAAAAGAAAAAGAGGAAAAAGAGGAGGGAAAAGAGAGAGAGAGGAGAAGAGAGAGAAAGGGGGGAGAAAAAAGAGGGAAAAGTTTAATTTGGGGGGTAAAAGGGGGGGGGAGGGGGGGGGGGGGGGGGGGGAAAAAAAAAAAAAAAAAAAAGGGGGGGGGGGGGGGGAAAAAAAAAAAAAAGGGGGGGGGGAAAAAAAGGGGGGGGGGGGGGGGGCCCCAAAAGGGGGGGGGGGGGGGGGCGGGGGGAAAAAGGGGGGGGGGGGGGGGAAAGGGGGGGGGGGGGGGGCGGGGAAAGGGGGGGGGGGAAAAAAAGGGGGGGGGGGGGGGGGGGGGGGGGGGGGGGGGGGGGGGGGGAGGGGGGGGGTTTTGGGGGGGGGGGGGGGGGGGGAAAAAAAAAAACGGGAGGGAAGGGGGCGGGGGGGGGGGGGGGGGGGGGGGAAAGGTTTGGGGGGGGCCCGGGGGGGGTGGGGGGGGGGGGGGGAAGGGGGGGGGGGGGAGGGGAAAGGAGGGGGGGGGTGGGGAAAAAAAGAAGGGGGGGGGGGGGGGGGGGGGGGGGGGGGGGGAAAGGGGGGGGGGGGGGGGGGGGAAAAAAAAAAAGGGGGGGGGGGGAAAAGGGGGGGGGGGGGGGGGGGGGGGGGGGGGGGAAAAAAAAAAAAGGGGGGGGGGGGGGGGGGGGGGGGCCCCCCCCCCCCGGGGGGGAAAAAAGGGGGGAAAAAGGGGGGGGGGAAAAAAAAAAAGGGGGGGGGGGGGAAAAAAAAAAAAAAAAAAAGGGGGGGGGGGGGGAAACGGGGGGGGGGGGGGGGGGGAGGGGGAAAAAAGGGGGGGGGGGGGGCCTTTTTGGGGGGGGGGGGGGAAAAAAAAAAAAAAAAAAAAAGGGGGGGGGGGGGGGAAAAAAAAAAAAAGGAAAAAAAAAAAAAAAAAAAAAAAAAAAAAAAAAAAAAAAGGGGGAAAGGGGAAAAAACGAGGAAAAATAAAAAAAAGGGGGGGGACAAGAGGGGAGAAAAAGAAAAAAATTAAAAAGAAAAAAAAGGAATAAAAAAAAAAAAAGGGAAAAAGAAATTTTGAAAAAGGAAAGAAAAAAGGGGAAAAAAAAGGAGGGGGGAAAAGGGGGAAAAAAAAAAGAGAAAAAAGAAAAAGGAAAAAAAGGAGGGAAAAAATAAAAAAAGAGAAAAAAACAAAAAGAAAAAAAAGGGGGAAAAAGGGAAGAAAAATGAAACCAAAAGGGGGGAAAAGAAAAAGGGAAAAAAAAAAGAAGGGAAAAAATTAAACCCAAAACCCAATTTTAAACTCAAAAAATTTTTTTATTTTTTTTTAAAAAAAAACCAAAAAAAAAAAAACCCCCGAAAATTATGCACCCTTTTCCAAAAACCTGGGAAAATTCAGAAAAAATCTTTCCCAACCTTAATTAAAAACAATTTTTTTTTAAGGAAATTTTTAAAAACAAAATTTTTTACAATATTTTGTTATTTAAATTTTTTTTAAAATTAGTGGGAATTTTTTAAAAAACTGGGGAAAAAAATTTTTTTGGGGTTTTTTTTTAAATTCTAAAAAAAACCAAAATTTTTTAAAAAATGACCATTTTACCAAACCTTAAAATTTTAAAAAAAGGGCCATATTATTCCATTACCCCCTAAAGGGGTTTTTTTTTAAATTAAATTATTAATATTGTTTTAAATTAAATAAACAATTTTTTAAAAACAAAAAAAATTTAATTAAAATTTATTTTACAATATTATGCCCCTAACTAAAAAAAATTTTGTAACCATGGTAAAATTTACCGAAAAAGTAAAACCCAAATGTATGTGGGAAAAAGCCCAAAATTTGGGAAAAAAAACGTTCACGCTTTTAAAAAAGGTAAATTTTTTTATTTAAAAATAAACAAAAAATTTTTTGTTATCAAATAATGCTTATTTTGAAAAATTAATTTTTTTAAAAATTTTTTTTGATACTATAAAAATATATCCTAATATTTTAGAAGTATAAACGTATAGCAAGAAATGTAGCTACACACGTAAAAGATTTTAAAACTTCAGACAAATAATTGTATATCACATAAACTACTGAATACATTTTTTTAAATAATTAGATTAAATAAAATGTAACTTCATTGTCCCAAAATTTTAAAATATTATCAATTTATTAAAAAAATAAATCTGATGGGCTTTAAAATTATTATATAACATTATAGTAATTATAATCGACAACAAATCAAAATTAAATTGGTTAGTAAAATAACATGAGATGTAAAAATATTTATAAGCTTGAACTAAGGTACAAACACAGCATATGTACTTGTTGCGATATTGAGGACAAGTATTTGCATACAAAAGAATCGTTTTCCCTCTCATCGTCCTTAGGAAGAGAAGGATACCTTCGTTTTACACTAAAGTCAACCAATTTTACAAGTAATAAAATATTGGCTGTTCATTATTATAGTAAATATTTAATATATCTTTCACTGGTGTTTTGCCAGTTTGCACTTTATTGTAATACTTTATCCGATAAAATTATCCTTACAGATTCTAAATTAGAATTTTATGACGGTAATATTTTATAACGAACGTTACTATTACTTGGTTTGTGATAAAAACGTTAACAAATCATAAAGATATGCGTGTGAAAAATTTCACATCAATAATTTATAACAATAAAACTGTTTGAATAACTTTCCAAATTTTACAACACTAGCTGAATTCAATTTCTTCGCTATGGAAAAGGTGATTAGATTTAGAAAACTCCCCTTTGTTGTAGAAAAGTTCTATTACAGTTGATATTATGACACAAAATAGAATACAAATGATATAAGAGAAAATTATAACATTAGACGAAAGGTTCAAGTTATTTATAACCTTAGTATGTCCGTTTACGAGATTAAATTAAGAAAGGAATAGTAGTTTAGAAACGAACTGCTGACAGACAAATGGAAAAAATTCCGCTAAGGCTCATTTTCCTCGTATGTACAATTTATGTATAAATATTTCCAATCATTAACGTAAATTTTCTACGGATAGTATTACGAGCGTGTGTTAGTACTATGATCGTGTGTTAGTACTATGAGCGCGTGTTAGTACTACGATCGTGTGTTATTAATACGATCGTGTGTTAGTATTACGGGTTAGTACTATGAGCGTGTGTTAGTACTACGAGCGTGTGGTTACTAATACGGGCATGTGTTAGTATTACGAGCGTGTGCTAGTACTACGAGCATGTGTTATTAATACAAGCGTGTGTTAGTATTGCGAGAGTGTATTAGTACTATTACCGTGTGTTAGTATTACGAGTGTGTGTTAGTACTATGAGCGTGTGTTAGTATTATGAGCGTGTGTTAGTATTACAATCGTGTGTCAGTACTACTAGCGTGTGTTAGTACTACGAGCGTGTGTTAGTACTACGAGCGTGTGTTATTAATACGAGCGTGTGCTAGTACTACGAGTGTGTGTTATTAATACGAGCGTGTGTTAGTACTACGAGAGGGTGTTAGTACTACGAGTGGGTGTTAGTACTACGAGCGTGTGTTATTATTACGAGCGTGAGCTAGTACTACGAGCGTGTGTTATTAATACGAGAGGGTGTTAATACTACGAGAGGGTGTTAGTACTACGAGCGTGTGTTATTATTACGAGCGTGTGCTAGTACTAAGAGCGTGTGTTATTAATACGAGCGTGTGTTAGTACTACGAGAGTGTGTTAGTACCACGAGAGGGTGTTAGTACTACGAGCGTGTGTTAGTACTACGAGCATGTGTTATTACTACGAGCGTGTGTTAGTACTACGAGCGTGTGTTAGTACTATGAGTGTGTGTTATTAATACGAGTGTGTGTTATTAATACGAGCATGTGTTACTACTATGAGAGTGTGTTAGTACTACGAGAGTGTGTTAGTACTACGAGAGTGTGTTAGTACTACGAGAGTGTGTTAGTACTACGAGAGTGTGTTAGTACTACGAGAGTGTGTTAGTACTATGAGGGTGTGTTAGTACTACGAGAGTGTGTTAGTACTACGAGAGTGTGTTAGTACTATGAGAGTGTGTTAGTACTACGAGAGTGTGTTAGTAATATGAGAGTGTGTTAGTACTACGAGCGTGTGTTAGTACTATGAGAGTGTGTTAGTACTATGAGCGTGTGTTAGTACTACGAGAGTGTGTTAGTACTACGAGCGTGTGTTAGTACTACGAGCGTGTGCTAGTACTACGAGCGTGTGTTAGTACTACGAGAGGGTGTTAGTACTACGAGTGTGTGTTAGTACTACGAGCGTGTGTTATTAATACGAGCGTGTGTTATTAATACGAGAGGGTGTTAGTACTACGAGAGGATGTTAGTACTAAAAGCGTGTGCTAGTACTACGAGCGTGTGTTAGTACTACGAGTGGGTGTTAGTACTACGATCGTGTGTTAGTACTACGAGTGTGTGTTAGTACTACGAGCGTGTGTTATTAATACGAGTGTGTGCTAGTACTACGAGCGTGTGTTAGTACTACGATCGTGTGTTAGTACTACGAGAGTGTGTTAGTACTACGAGCATATGTTATTATTACGAGCGTGTGCTAGTACTACGAGCGTGTGTTATTAATACGAGCGTGTGTTAGTATTACGAGAGTGTATTAGTACTATTACCGTGTGTCAGTACTACTAGCGTGTGTTAGTACTACGAGCGTGTGTTAGTACTACGAGCGTTTGCTAGTACTACGAGCGTGTGTTATTAATACGAGCGTGTGTTAGTACTACGAGAGGGTGTTAGTACTACGAGTGGGTGTTAGTTAGTACTATGAGCGTGTGTTATTATTACGAGCGTGTGCTAGTACTACGAGCGTGTGTTATTAATACGAGCGTGTGTTAGTACTACGAGAGTGTGTTAGTACTACGAGAGTGTGTTAGTACTACGAGAGTGTGTTAGTACTACGAGCGTGTGTTAGTACTACGAGAGTGTGTTAGTACTACGAGCGTGTGTTAGTACTATGAGTGTGTGTTATTAATACGAGTGTGTGTTATTAATACGAGCGTGTGTTACTACTATGAGAGTGTGTTAGTACTACGACAGTGTGTTAGTACTACCAGAGTGTGTTTGTACTACGAGAGTGTGTTAGTACTACGAGATTGTGTTAGTACTATGAGCGTGTGTTAGTACTACGAGAGTGTGTTAGTACTATGAGAGTGTGTTAGTACTACGAGAGTGTGTTAGTACTACGAGAGTGTGTTAGTACTATGAGAGTGTGTTAGTACTACGAGCGTGTGTTAGTACTACGAGAGTGTGTTAGTACTATGAGAGTGTGTTAGTACTACGAGAGTGTGTTAGTACTATGAGCGTGTGTTAGTACTACGAGCGTGTGTTAGTACTACGAGAGTGTGTTAGTACTACGAGCGTGTGTTAGTACTACGAGAGGGTGTTAGTACTACGAGTAGGTGTTAGTACTACGAGCGTGTGTTATTATTACGAGCGTGAGCTAGTACTACGAGCGTGTGTTATTAATACGAGAGGGTGTTAGTACTACGAGAGGGTGTTAGTACTAAAAGCGTGTGCTAGTACTACGAGCGTGTGTTATTAATAGGAGCGTGTGTTAGTACTACGATCGTGTGTTAGTACTACGAGTGTGTGTTAGTACTACGAGCGTGTGTTAGTACTACGAGTGTGTGTTATTAATACGAGCGTGTGCTAGTACTACGAGCGTGTGTTAGTACTACGAGTGTGTGTTAGTACTACGATCGTGTGTTAGTACTACGAGTGTGTGTTAGTACTACGAGCGTGTGTTAGTACTACGATCGTGTGTTAGAACTACGATCGTGTGTTGGTACTACGATCGTGTGCTAGTACTACGAGCGTGTGTAATAATAAAGGGTCGGATTGGTTGGAATCAAACTTAATTATTTATGCAACAATCAATAAATAGTTTAAAAAACAAAGTTAGCTAAAGTTACTAATTAAATTACGTCTATTAAGAATTTTACTCTTTGGTACATGTCTTATTTATAATTATGAGCTTCTTTGAACTTATTCAGAGAAAATGCTATTTAGTTGATTGTTAAATCGATATAGTGTTGATCAGCTTGGTAGCCTAATCTCAATATAAAATGAATGTTATTTTCATTAATATATATGAAAATAAAAGTATATAAATTTTAAGTGTAATGAATAGATTTCATCATATTATATTTCGTGATACATTTTTAGCAGTGAACAAATTGTATTTATATTAAAGTATAATTAAACATGTTCTATTTTATTACTTGGAATCCATCTACCTAGTGCAACAATGCCTGTGGACTACCCTGTATGTAGTTTCCAGAATGTATTACACGTGGTTATGATCACAGTGATCGATGTACCAAGGTACTGAGCCATTACAGCCTGTGCAAATGTGTCATTAGGCTTATGGCACAGTTTGCGATGGCAAAATAATCATTTTTGTAACCATATACTATCATTAAATTTTTAAAAATCTGTAGTAAAATTTTCCTTATGGTATGATATGTGTTTATAAATTGAATTAATATTACAAATACTCAATAGTATGTAATTTTCAAACGTATTAGAGTCCTAAACTATCATTTATACAATTGTTATTACTAAATATCCAACTATTTATTTTAGGGAAATAATTTGTATTATATTTTGTACTCTTGAATTGCTCTGTTGACCAATGTAAATATTTCTGAAAAGGTTTATTTTATATATATATATATATATATATATATATACATATATATATATTACAATTATTAAGTAAGATTTTTATTTATTTGGTCATTATCAAAATGCACATGAAAAATACCATACTCAATTATAAATGTTCAATAATTTAGTAAAATAAACGAGCTACAAATGATTCCATACTCGATAATTTACTAACAATAATGTTAATATGCATTTGATTTTTAGGGAAAAATATTTTTAAGAGTGATTTGTCTATCGTTGTAAATAGTTATAATGGTTAATAATTATTGAGGAACTACAATGAATGAGACATTTCACATCATAATAAATTAAACATTCCAAGACAGTTGCAAGTGGGGGATTAAGTCCTGAATCCCTTCACCGTTCTACCACACCGGCTGCTAGTAAATAGTCTGAGAGATAACCGAAGGTCATTTTACACCCCGGTGGCAATGGTCTGTTATCAGCCGGTACTGGACCTAATTATATTTATTAATTTAAAATCCATTCCGAGTATGTTTATAATCCAAACAAACAATAATTTCTCAATAAATGTTGTTTAATAATTATTGAGAAACTACAGTTATTAATAATAATTGGTCGGTAGCGTAGTTGGTTCAATCCCAGATTCATGTGCTAAAGGTTCTCAGTTCGATCCTAATCAGAGCCAATACATTTTGAGAAGGATCAGGTGATAATCACCGGCTGTTCATTTGTCATTGGGCTATTAATTAATGACAATTTATAAGGAATTTTCGGCCTTAGTTTGTAACAATAACTACATTCGCTCATCTACACTCATGACACTCATTCGAAATCCATATTCGCCCATATCTTGACGATCGGTGTCTTATGAATAAATAAAAAATAAATATATAAATTGCTATAGGAAATCACAATAAGGAATATACAGGTATATCAGTTCTTGTGATAGTCTTAAATGAAACAAATAAACTACTTAAAATGTAAAGCCATATTATATTATGGAATGGCACTTAAATATTATTCCAGCTTCAATGAAGTTAGTGTCTGGTTGAAGTGGTTTCAGACTAGTGTTATGTTTACCATGAAACAATCCATTTGGAATAAATTTATCTTTTTTCTGTAGTATTTTTGTATGTAAAAAATATTTTACTACTATTTTTTTAAATAAGTAATGATTAATTACATGACTATTTGTTTAATGAGTGAATAAACCAATATAATTTATAAATGAAAAAAGCAACTTAAAATTATCAGAAGTTTTATTAATAAATATAAATATATATTCTGAACCTCTTTAGAAATTTCTCAATACTCGTAACTATAGAAGAAATTAAAAATATATTTTCTAAACCTTTTTAAATATAACATAAGCCATATTAACCACCCAAGTCAAAGAGCAGTAGTATTTCCAAATGTTGTATTTTCAGCATGGTGGGTTACTTAAAATGCTTATACTACTACTCAAAGCCTTATAAATTAGCATAGATAAAACTGTCGATTATAACTTCCAAAGTCAAAAATATATTGAAGAAAGAACAACTTTTGAGTCCCGTCTCAAAATTATTACAGTATATTCTGACTAAGAGTGTTCAGTAAAGGAGCAACGAAACCGTTACTCTTGTAAAAGAAAACAGCATTGATGCTAACTCAAGTCCTCTTGCAGCTTACGGAGTTCACAGAGGAAACGAGAGGTAGTGGATAAAATATCATAAGCCCATCTCCCTAGACGGTTCAGGTGTCTTACAACTATGGCTGTCTTGTGTAATAAAACAGCAATGATGCTAACTCAAGCCCTCTTGCAGCTTACGGAGTTCACAGAGGAAACCAGAGGTAGTGGATAAAATATGGTAAGCCCATCTCCCTAGACGGTGCAGGTGTCTTACAACTGTAGCCGTGTTGTGTAATAAAGCAGCATTGATGCTAACTCAAGTCCTCTTGCAGCTTACGGAGTTCACAGAGGAAACGAGAGGTAGTGGATAAAATACGGTAAGCCCATCACCCTAGACGGTGCAGGTCTCTTAAAACTGTGGCTGTCTTGTGTAATAAAACAGCAATGATGCTAACTCAAGTCCTCTTGCAGCTTACGGAGTTCACAGAGGAAACGAGAGGTAGTGGATAAAATATCATAAGCCCATCTCCCTAGACGGTGCAGGTCTCTTACAACTGTGGCTGTCTTGTGTAATAAAACAGCAATGATGCTAACTCAAGTCCTCTTGCAGCTTACGGAGTTCACAGAGGAAACGAGAGGTAGTGGATAAAATACGGTAAGCCCATCTCCCTAGACGGTGCAGGTCCTTACAACTGTGGCTGTCTTGTGTAATAAAACAGCAATGATGCTAACTCAAGTCCTCTTGCAGCTTACTGAGTTCACAGAGGAAACGAGCGGTAGTGGATAAAATACGGTAAGCCCATCACCCTAGACGGTGCAGGTCTCTTAAAACTGTGGCTGTCTTGTGTAATAAAACAGCAATGATGCTAACTCAAGTCCTCTTGCAGCTTACGGAGTTCACAGAGGAAACGAGAGGTAGTGGATAAAATATAGTAAGCCCATCACCCTAGACGGTGCAGATGTCTTACAACTGTGCCTGTGTTGTGTAATAAAACAGCAATGATGCTAACTCAAGTCCTCTTGCAGCTTACGGAGTTCACAGAGGAAACGAGAGGTAGTGGATAATAAAATACGGTAAGCCCATCTCCCTAGACGGTGCAGGTGTCTTACAACTGTGGCTCTCTTGTGTAATAAAACATTGTATTACATACAGTGTTCATTTACTACCTATAAAACATAACTCAACTTGGCATTATTTAACTCTTTAAGTTTGGAATGAACTATTGATAGTAATACAGCTCAGTTTTTAGTACCTTAGTTAAAGTTATATTAATAAAATTACTAACAACATAATCAATACAATATGAAAAAATACTAATTCCATTGAAAAGTGCGTAGATTGGCATTGGTGATACAAAAATTTACTTATAGCTTCTTTCATACAAAAAAAGTAAATATCAATGAGATTTTTTTAGTAAAGTTCACTAAATGAAGTAAAATAACATTTTAAGTGGACTGTTATATGGTTGCGTGGTTTTAAAAGTACAAATTTGAAGAAGGCGAAATTCCTTTTGCTTCCTAAGCAACCAGAAAAAAATTGTCTATTTTACAAACAAATATATGACAACTAACATATTTTGTTGGTGTGGCCAGTATATCTAATCAATTATTTATCTTTTTAATCTAAGAAAAACCAGTTACCGAGAAAACACTAACATAACAAATATCATTGCAAACCAATTATTAACATAATTTTAAATTTAAGGCAAATGTAAATTTTTATGTATCTGAAAAACGCTCATAACAAAAGGCTTTCTTGTTTATGAGAAAGGTATAATTATAATGGAGTATCAGTGCTTACAAGAAATGTTCTCCGAAATCAAGGCAAAATAATTCTAATACATTGCATATTTTGTTAGTTTTACAGCTATTATTTATGCTCCAGACAAAACTTTGTGCAGCCAGCTTAAAACTAATGTATGCCATATACTTTGTGCTGCCACCTACAAACCGATATATGCCATATACTTTGTGCTGCCACCTAGAAACCAATGTATGCCATATACTTTGTGCAGCCACCTACAAACTAATGTATTCCGTATACTTTGTGCAACCACCTACAAAACAATGTATGCCATATACTTTGTGCAGCCACCTACAAACCAATGTATGCCATATACTTTGTGCTGCCACCTACAAACCAATGTATGCCATATACTTTGTGCATCCACAATAAACCAATGTATGCCATATACTTTGTGCAGCCGCCTACAAACCAATTATGCCATATACTTTGTGCAACCGCCTACAAACTAATGTATGCCATATAATTTGTGCAGCTACCTACAAACCAATGTATACCATATACTTTGTGCAGCTACCTACAAACCAATGTATGACATATACTTTGTGCAGCCGCCTACAAACCAATATATGCCGTATACTTTGTGCAGCCACCTACAAACCAATGTATGCCGTATACTTTGTGCAGCCACCTACAAACTAATGTATGCTATATTCTTTGTGCAGCCACCTACAAACCAATGTATGCCGTTTACTTTGTGCAGCCGCCTACAAACCAATATATGCCGTATACATTGTGCAGCCACCTACAAACTAATGTATGCCGTATACTTTGTGCAGCCACCTACAAACCAATATATGCTGTATACTTTGTGCAGCCGCCTACAAATCAATGTATGACGTATACTATGTGCAGCCACCTACAAACCAATGTATGCCATATACATTGTGCAGCCACCTACAAACCAATGTATGCCGTATACTTTGTGCAGCCACCTACAAATCAATGTATGCCGTATACTTTGTGCAGCCACCTACAAACTAATGTATGCCGTATACTTTGTGCAGCCACCTACAAACCAATGTTTGCCGTATAGTTTGTGCAGCCGCCTACAAATCAATGTATGACGTATACTTTGTGCAGCCACCTACAAACCAATGTATGCCGTATACTTTGTGCAGCCACCTACAAACTAATGTATGCCGTATACTATGTGTACTTGTGTAGCCACCTAAAAACCAATTTATGCCGTATACTTTGTGCAGCTACCTACAAACCAATGTGTGCCATATACTTTGTGGAGCCACCCACAAACTAATGTATGCCGTATACTTTGTGTAGCCACCTAAAAACCAATGTATGCCATATACTTTGTGCAGATACCTACAAACCAATGTATGCCATATACATTGTGCAGCCACCTACAAACCAATATATGCCGTATACTTTGTGCAGCCGCCTACAAATCAATGTATGACGTATACTTTGTGCAGCCACCTACAAACCAATGTATGCCATATACATTGTGCAGCCAAAGTCAGATCAAAGTCAAATATTTTTATTTCCATCCATAATGAAATGTGAGATTACAAATGATGGCTTATACGAAGGAATACAGTAAAAACTATTTTACTTGTACGGGATTGCAGTACAATTTTATACATGGTATAATAAAGAATACTAATTAACAAGAAACTACTACAACCAAGTAATAATCTTTAAATTAATATTACTGCTACTTGGTCAAAATATAATTCATAAATTAATATCCATACAACAATTGTTATTGAATTAAACAAATTAAACACATTATATATATATATATATATATATATATATATATATATATATATATATATATATATATGTATATATATATATATATAATGTTGCATTCCAGGAAGAAGAAATAAAAAAACTAATTTATATGGAAATAAGCCTACATAGGCAAGGCCCGTGCGTAGGCTTAAGCTACTTATCAAGACATTCGATTATATATATATATATATATATATATATATATATATACTTTTTTTTTGTGCGGATGGTCAATGAAAATAATGAGTGGTGTTTGATATGATAGACTGGAGTAGGAACAAGTTGATTGGTGATATAAGGAACAGTGGTGACGGCTGGCAGAAAGAGAAACCTATTGTACATGAGAAAAACAACTAAGCTGATATGAGCACAAGCTAAGGCAGAGGAGGGGGAGGACAGGCCGGGAGCAGTGTGGGTGACTGTGCAGAGGCATGGCATGGTGGGTCGGTGGATGTCTGTGTTCTGTTGTCCGTTTTGTCAATTCTTGTCTGTAGTCAAGTCATACATGTATATCTGCGTGTCTGTCTGTGTGTGTATGTCAGTACTCCGCTGCAAGAAGCGACTCGACTCCCGACACACTGAGCCCCAGCAGCCACTGACAAACTTTACATTTAAAACTAGATAAGGACGTTCAGTTGAAGACATCTAATACGTTTGCCTCCCTACACAAATTCCTGAACAAAATATTACAAGTATAAAACGAGTTAGTTGATAGATGCGTTTTGCGTAGTTGTATAGAAGAAATGCCAACGTGACGTGCATATCTAGTATTGTACAAGTGAGAAATTGGTTTGAAGATGGTGCTTGAATGTTTGAAAATAAATATCAGAAGGGTTTTAACGTAGATGTGGCGTATACTTAAGATCTGTGTGTCTTGAAACAGAGCGTCAGTAGGATATCGTCTCTCTTTGTTAAATCCTACTTTCAAAATGGACTTTTGGATAACACTCAATGAATTCAACTGATTATTAAAAGAACCTCCCCAAGCTATAATACCAAAGGAGAGTAAAGATTGAACGTACGCAAAGTAAGCTAATTTGATCTCTTTCTCATCAAGTATATCGCGTAATTTTTAAAAGCAAAATGTATTTGCGCAGCTTCTTTTTTAGGTAGTCAATATGCTGGGACCAATTTAATCGACTGTCAAAGATAACTCCGAGATACTTATAGAACTGAACTTTCTCAATGGTCGCGCAAGCGCAGTTAAGATTTAAGTAACTGTTACAGGTGTGAATCACTAAATCATTTAAATTAAAGTCTGAATTAGTTCTTAACGACAGTGGCAAGAATTTAGTTTTGGACACATTAAGCGAAAGAATGTTTTGATCAAACCATTTTTTTACATAAAAGAGATCATGTTGTGCCGCCAAGGCAACCTCGTGCCACGTTTTTGCTTTCATAAAGATTAAAGTATCATCTGCAAATAAGAACAATTTACCCTTTAATTTGAGTTTTGTAATATTATTTATGCATATCAAGAACAAAATTGGTCCAAGCGTACTGCCCTGCACCACTCCGTAATCTACTGGAAGAAGGACACTATTTACACGCGAAATGGAAACACATTGACGTCTATTCGTTAAGTAACTATTGAACCAAGCAAGAGAAATCCCACGGACACCAATGGATTCCATCTTCCTAAGTAAGATGTCTCTATCGATACTATCAAAGGCCTTTTTTAAATCAAGAAAGGTGAGAATAATTTTGTCGTCAGATGACATTGCATCATGAATTTCTTTATTAACGTCAAAAAGAACATCCGAGATGGTTTTATCCTGTCTAAATCCATACTGACCCTCTGTCAGAATCTGGTTGGCGTGAAGGTAACCTACAAGCTGTTCTTTGACAATTTTTTCAATCACCTTAGAGAACACACTGAGGAGAGAGGGGGCGGAAATTATTTTTATCCGTAACATCATTAGCTTTATACAGTGGAAGAACTTTGGCTATCTTATAAATATCGGGGAAAACGCCAGAAGATAAACTCATATTAATCAGGTAGGTGAAAGGGGTACAGATAATATGGAAATACTGTTTGAGGACAGCTGCAGGAACATTGTCAGGGCCCGGCGCCGAGCCGCCGCGCAGCGTTGTCACGTGTCGCAGCACCTCAAGCTCAGTGACAGTGTGTAAATTGAAAGTATAGTCAAGTCTGTAGTCATCGTCAGTGATTAGTAGTTTTCCAGTTGAGGCAATAGAATGTGCCAGGGTTTGTCCATCGTTCGAGAAAAATATATTAAACTCATCTGCAACCTCTTTGAACAAATTATTATTAAAATGTGAAACATTAGGGTGATATTTATCCATTGGAAACTCATCTTTTTTTGTTTACCCCCAGAGAGTTCATTGATTATTCCCCAAAAAAGCTTAGGTTTGTTGCTGCATTCATGAAGCATTGTTCTATAGTAGATGCGCTTAGCATTTTTTAACTCAACACTTAAAAACAATCTGTAGTGACGGTAATGATTCTTGAGCGTTAGATTAAAAGTCTGTCTTTTACTTAATTTGTCTCGAGTACGTATCATTTTTATTAGCTCAGTAGAGATACAAGGCTTTAGCTTCTTCAACCTGGTTGTGTTATTTTTAATTTTCTGCGAAATTTCAATTGTTTCTACTAGTATTCTATTAAATTCACCGGCACAATCATTAACCTCCTCAAGATCAGTGACTGTGTCCCAATTCACGTGTTGTAGGTTGTTGTCGAGTAAGTTGTAGTCTATGTACGTGTTGCCAGCCGCAGAATGACAGTGAGTAGGGTGAGTGGAGTGAGTGAGAGTGACTGTCAGTCCTGTACTGTAGTGGTCTGTGGTGTGTGTCTGGAGCACTGCAGCCTGTACTCTAGTCATGTCATTGTGACGTATAAATATGTGGTCCAGACACGTAGCAGTGTTATCAGTGACTCTGGTCGGCCTGTCCCATTGCACAAGACCTGCCCCCAACATTTTAAATTTAATTTAAAATTTAATTAAAATTTAATTCTTATTCCGTACACATCACCAATAGATATTTGATCAGCTACAGCACGCAAACGCGCGTTACAATAAACAACAACCCCGTCATTGCGGTTACGCCAGCTGTCAGTGGTGACAAGGTCATAGCCCTCCAGCCCCCCCACACTCCGCCAGCCAGCACTCAGTCAACACAATTACGTTTAGTTTTGGCATTTCATTCAAGTATAATAATAAGTCATCAAAGTTCTTTGAATATGATCTGATATTACTGTGAAACACTTTTAAGCCGTTATCACCACAGTTATAGAAACTATTAAAAAACGGAATTGTATTTAATTCTAGACAATCGACAGTGAATAAATGTGTTTCATATTCGTCCTCGTTACCCCGTATCATCCCAAACGCTTCAAACGCACTCACCTCTACCCAGCCGTTAACATACTTGCTTGTAATCCGAACTTTTAAAAGTTGATACGTCTACTTTAATTTGATAGCAAAAGTTAAAGATACAATAACAATAGCAGAAAAGTATATACAAGAATAATTATTATTTCTGACCTTGTGAAAAATGATTGTTTTGAGTTCCTAAAATATCTAGTTGTTTAATTAGCATAAAATAACGAATAACAATGAATCCTAAATTAAAATTTATCTTTGAGCTGAATTAAGCATCTAAGCAATATATATTTAACACTAAGCCACCTACAAACCAATGTATGCCGTATACTTTGTGCAGCCACCTACAAATCAATGTATGCCGTATACTTTGTGCAGCCACCTACAAACTAATGTATGCCGTATACTTTGTGCAGCCACCTACAAACCAAAATATGCCGTATACTTTGTGCAGCCGCCTACAAATCAATGTATGACGTATACTTTGTGCAGCCACCTACAAACCAATTTATGCCATATACATTGTGCAGCCACCTACAAACCAATGTATGCCGTATACTTTGTTCAGCCACCTACAAACCAATGTATGCCATATACATTGTGCAGCCACCTACAAACCAATGTATTCCGTATACTTTGTGCATCCACCTACAAACCAATGTATGCCGTATACTTTGTGCATCCACCTACAAACCAATGTATGCCGTATACTTTGTGCAGCCACCTACAAACCAATGTATGCCATATACATTGTGCAGCCACCTACAAACCAATATATGCCGTATACTTTGTGCATCCACATACAAACCAATGTTTGGCGTATACTTTGTGCAGCCGCCTACAAACCAATGTATGCCGTATGCTTTGTGCAGCCACCTTCAAATCAATTTATGCCATATTCTTTGTGCAGCCACCTACAAACCAATATATGCCGTATACTTTGTGCAGCCCCATATAAGCTAATGTATGCCGTATACTTTGTGCAGCTGCCTACAAACCAATGTATGCCGTATGCTTTGTGCAGCCACCTTCAAATCAATTTATGCCATATTCTTTGTGCAGCCACCTACAAACCAATGTATGCCGTATACTTTGTGCAGCCCCATACAAACTAATGTATGCCGTATGCTTTGTGCAGCCACCTTCAAATCAATTTATGCCATATTCTTTGTGCAGCCACCTACAAACCAATGTATGCCGTATACTTTGTGCAGCCCCATACAAACTAATGTATGCCGTATACTTTGTGCAGCCACCTACAAACCAATGTTTGCCGTATAGTTTGTGAAGCCACCTACAAACCAATGTATACCATATACTTTGTGCAGCCACATACAAATTAATGTATGCTCTATCAGTATACAAGTAAACAAAGTTGTGCAGCCACCCTTAAACTAATAAATTTGGCGTGAGTAAAACTACTGTGTTAACTATTTTACACAAAAATAAATTCCACCCTTACCAGTTTACTAAAGTTCAAGGCCTCGAACATAATGATTACACTACTAGACAAGATTTCTGTCACTACCTACTAACTTTGGATATTGAACAATATCACTTTTTCAAAAAATCTGCTTGACTGATGCAGATGTCAAAGCAAGGTGTATTCAACTTTCACAATACGCACGTGTGGAATACCGAAAACCCCTAAACAAGCCAGCCAATCATCCTTTCAAAGAATATTTAGCACAAAGTATACGGCATACATATAGTTGTGATTGGGGATCGCTTCTTGGGACCTCACACCTTCCAGGGAAGTTTAAATGGAATTATGTTTCTTGACTTTTTGCAACACGATTTTTAAATAGTTTTAAATAACTGGAATTTTAAATAGTTTACATTGTGCATCAAATTTACACTTTTATTTCTCAAAACCCATTTAATATTTCGCATTTACATGTTATAGTATTATATAATTGAAAAGCATGCTGTCTATAAGTTTTACGAGTTTGAATTTCAGAATTTTAACTTTTCAGGAAATAATGTATGATATTGAGAGCTTATATTTAAATTGATTTCATTCAATTTTAAAACTACTGCATTTACTTATGCAGATAAAAGTAATGTATCGTAACTACACATTTGATAAGGATTACATCGTGACCAAGTAATTAATTCTACAACCCCTAGTAGCCAAGAACACGTTGTTAAAGAAATCGATAAAAACGTTTTTCTTCTGAAAAATCTTTTAAAATCATAACACCTATAAAAATTATTTCTTTCATCCACGTATGAATGCGATGAAAAATGGGTACACATAATTTTTGCACCGACAGGAGATAATTTATTTCTTTTATTTCACAGATCATTATGTTTTAAACATATATTGGCAATATAATGAATATGTAACCATAGTTTCAATTAAAATATATCTTTTCTCAATCCCTCTGGTCTGAGGAAGTTGAGCGTGGTTCACCGAAATCGATCACCATATTTGTACATTTTGTACTTATATTTTAGTATATTTGTGTTGTGTGACGTTTACTTGTACTGTATATGTATCAACACGTATTATGATAGTTAAAAAACATGTTTTAATTAATATATATTCTGTAATCAAAATATATGATTTATGTCAATTTTATTAAATATTTATTTTACTTGTAGCACATTTTTGTAATGCGAACGGTTTATTTAATAAAGCAAAATAAACTTCGCAAAGAATTAAGAAGTGTCTCTTATCGTAAAGCTGCGACTGTAAAACTCTGAAGCGGGAAGCTCTCAAGTGCTTTGGCCTGGATGAGATAGCCGTTTCTCATGAACCGGGGGCCACGCCTCCTAATGACAAAAACAATCCTACGTAGGCCCAGATATTTACTCTTGTACAAATATCGAAGCAGCAATTCTAATTATATATATATATATATATATATATATATATATATATATATATATATTAAGCATTACTATTTTATTACTCTCAGATTTATTTTAAGGGTAACAATTTATTTTGAGGGTAATAAATAAACCTACCATTAACAACCCTGCACCAAATACAGATTTCAGAATAATTCTGGAGGGTTGAGAGTCGGTTGAAACAAAATAAGGCAAATGTTCTCTGATATAACTATTTATAAAATCTAACATAAATTGTATATCATAACGAAAAATGTAAATTGACATTCTCTAAAAAGATTATAAGTAGGAGTTACGAGGACAATATGATAGGTTTGTTATTGTGTAGTTTTTAAAATGACCTACAATTAATTAGTGCTTTTAATTGCACTATCTTTGGAATTATAGGACACTCCTTTAAGTTAATTAAAAACTGTTCAACTAATTGACAACAGTGTGTGAGAATAGATTAAACTTACATTGCTAGTAAAACAGTACAAATTGGTGTACCTCAATAATCAATCCTAGGTCCATTTTTTATCACATCCATAAATTATATTTTTGTTAATATATCTGATACTACAGCTCATGCCGATGACACTCCAATAATAAGTGTTGAACGACAAAATTTCATAGCTGAAGCAAGAAAGTATGAACGTAAAACTGGAAAAGGCTTTAAAATGGTTCATAAACAATAAACTAACTATAAATGCTGATTATACAGTTAACATGGCAATAGGATGTTACAGGGACCAGGATTTTATCAGAATACAGAGCTTATATTAATTGGAAGAAAATAAATAAATAAAATAAAATCCTATAAACGTCTGGGAGTCACCTTCGATTGTAATATGAAGTGGAACATACATATTGACACAATAGTTTAAATCAACTAAGATATCATCATTATTTTTTTTACAAAATAAAACATTTAAAGCTACAGACACTACATTATATATCCAAGTATTGTGCCCTCGCATACAGCATGTCAACTTACGGAATGGGCTGGTGCATACAGAACAACGACTAATCTAGTAACAAAATCAATAAACTTATCAAGAAAAACTACAAAGTGAGATCTGTAACCCATTGGGAACTGTACACACATGCATACTAGAAGCATTAATTTAAAACTATGAACAGATAAAAATCCAAATGTTCGTCCTCAATTTAAAAAGAAAAGAAATAAAACTTCAACTATCTTTAGTAACAACAATTCTAAATCAAAGAAGCATCCACTATACTGGTTATACTATTATAAATTCTCTATCATCTACATTGAATTAACAGGAAGAAATATTATTATTAAAAATGCTCTCATAAATTATATATTAACTTTGGACCCTCTGACTGCAGCACCACTCGCAATAGAATATCCATATAGTATATTGTTTATTATATTTCATTAATTATTTTTAAGTTTAAATTACTTCCCCAAGCACAGATGTCTATACCATCTCTTTTTGCTGACAAATTAATGTACATTTGTATATTTCTTTCGTTAAAAAGTTAGTAATAATAAAGAAATATAAATTCTTGATGACATGTAATTTGTTGTGACGGTGTTCATTACTGATCAATATCAATATACACACAACACATAACACAACACATAACACAACACATCGTTCTTTTTTTATGTTATATTTCTGATTTCCAGATTGTAAGGAGAAATATAACATTAAAAATTATATGATGAGTAGCTAATTGTGTATCAACTAACTATGTATCGACAATAAATAAATATTACAAGTGTTTTTATGTATTATACATATAGAAGAAAATGGCATAATCTGAAAAAGCATAAGAGAAACTAAGTACAGGACTTAACCAATGGTTTATAAACGTGTCGTATCAAAGAACAGTTAACTGTTCCTTCAGCTCGGTCTCTAGTAGACATGTACTACGGGAGTGTAGTAAATATAAACAACTACCCTTATATGAGAGTTGTAGTTAACTAAGAGTTAGATCACTACCCTTATCAGTGGTTTTACGATCAAGTTAATCTAACTTTACCAATCAACACCTCACTTCACAGTTAACTATATGCCAATGTACTCATGGCAACTGTATCATCAAGTACTTTTAACTTTTATTTGACTTTGAGTTGATAGTTCTTAATTAATCAGTGCTCAATCTGGAATTCTTATGTTCTTAAATATGTTTAGCTTATGGTTTTGTTGTTTTTATAAATTATAATTAGATTTTACTTCATATTTGTGGTTACAATTAAGAAATTGTGATGATACGAGATATTCTTTGGTGTCTCTTATTAGCTAATAAGAGGATTATTAAAAAAAAAAAAAAAAACATTTGAAATACTCTTTAAATATTACAAACAAGCCGTCACTAGGTACTAATGTTAAAATAGTTTTGTTTTTAAAATCTTCGTTTGTCATGGATATTGAGACCCAAGTTCATATTTATACCCAAGTGACCATTAAAACGTTAAGTAGGAATACTGTATATATTTGGGACACGACTAACAATTCAATGGTTTGTATTTTCTATTTTATTTATTTTTTTGCTGTAATTAAAACTATATATCGTTATTATTTTATGTATAAAAGGAGGGGCGGATCTTTTATATATAATACGAGGTAAATATATTGCTGATAATATTATCAGCAATAAGTATTTGTATCCATTTGTAAGTACGCTATTGGACATCAATTATCATCATGAACATTAAGTATTGTTATACAAATATATTATGTTTGTATTAGCAGAAGTAAAATTTAAATATGACGATGAGTCTAAAAATAAAATTACCAAACTATTTTCATAGTAGGTTCAGCACTTTTGATAAAGTAGTTTGTCAAAAAAAGTGGTGCCAGGCTTCCATGTACCTAACTGTTACAGTGCTAATGTTACGGTTACACTCATAAGCAATTGCAAAGATAAATGTTACAATGATAAATGTACATAAATGTTACAATCAAATGTTACATGATACAGATAATTGTAGTATAAAATAGAACAAGATATTTGTTTTTAAATTACAACTGAAGAATACCATAGCAATCAATAAAACATTTACATAACTAAAAGGATTTTTGCTAGTTTTCCACCCTGTTATATGGTCAAACATTCATGTAAAAAGCGTAACTCAGTATTCAAGCCAACATATCTAATGTTAGGTATGGCATTTACAAATCTTTCAATAATCGTTATCATAAAGTTATTTTCATTTTCACTGCTTGTGTCTTGATGCAAGGAATTTTCAGTTTCTAGGCCTGAACTTAAACAATATGTTTTAACCTCTTCACGTCAGAGTCTAAGATAATTGTTACCTCTAACTTCAAAAGTCAAGTGAAGTCCAAATTTTGTTTATTGCTTGAGTAATTTTTAATAAATTAGGCTATATTCTTTTATATTTAAAAAAAAATATATTTTTTACTTTATGAATCGTAATATCATATTTGTGCAGATGATATCATAAAATCAAATTAAGCCCAAAATATAAATATTAAGTTTATGGAGAATACCTTCATACACTATGGAGACTTACTTACCATGGTGTGATTTTATAAATTCACCCATATTGTTAGGTCTCAAACAATGAAAAAAAATACAAATTGTGAGTTTTTAATGTAAACACTACATATTTGTATATTGTCATTATTTTTGTACCCCGAAGTTCGAAGACTTTTATTTTCTTCATTTTAATATATTTGTTCACACAAGTACAGTATCAGTTCACTTTCCAGGCTTGACGTCTTGCTTGTTATATGATTTTTTTGTATAATTCTGTTTCCTCGTTTTTACATATTTTACAAAAATATGATATTATTCATAAAGTATAAAATGTAATTTTTAAATTATTTTTCCAACCACAAAGCCAAAATTAAAGTAGAGGAATTACTTTAATTTTGGCCTTGTGGTTGGAATAATAATTTAAAAATTACA